>CM064881.1:53670488-53863765 GCA_003313485.2 Penstemon barbatus | reverse complement strand
TAATAATAAGAACATTAATGATGTTACCTTTAATAGATGTGTTGGAATCAATGAAGTTTAAAGAATTGTAGGGGTAGTGAAATATAAGGGAAATCATCATATATATTTCAATTGTTGGATGAAGATGAAGATGAAGTGCAAAGAAGATAAAAAGTTAAGGGATAGTTTTGATGATTTCCAAAACGTCAAAATCAGCTAAGTATGGAAAGCTTAGTTCCCTTAGATGAATTTTGAACAAGTCAAGAAGACATCAGAAGAGTTCAAAGTTCAAAGCCCAGAAGACTACTGATCTCGTGCTGAAACAGCGAACAGAAGGGTAGGTCATCAGCTGACTCAAATCAGATTAGTTCAGTATTTGATCAGCAGAGTATCTATCAGCAGAGTTGCTTTGATCAGCAGAGTAGAAGAGATCATGAGAGAAGTCCAACGGTAATAAATGCACCGGGTGTAATAAATGCTGAAGAGAAGGGTAGTAATGGCAAATGATTGGAATTTACTCTCGGATCAGCAGTGTGCATTTAATGCTGCTATAGGAAAGTACAGCAGAAAAAGGACTGTAGCAGGGAGCCGTTCTGAAATTGGGCTAAAGGCTATGGATTTGAATTGTGATTTCCTTCAACGGTCATATTTTCAAATCCAAGTATAAATAGAGCTGATTTCGAAGAGAGAGACAACACAACAACAATCTGAGATTTCGCATTCGAAGCAGAAATTTTTCTAAGTCTCAAGAAGCTCGAACAACTCACTCGTCTGGTGGAAGTCATCTGTTGACAGAAACCCAGTTGAAGAAAACAGAAAAATACAATCTGAGTGTGAATTTGTATTAGCTGAGTGTTGTGAGAAGTTTAAATCCGTCTGTGTGAGTGATTTAACTTCAGAGGATAGGTTTTCTTTGTGATTTCCTATTGTGAGCTTATAGCCTTTTCATTTGTTGTCTAGGTATAAGTGGAGAAATATTGTAAACTGTATGTTTATAGTATAACCCAGAATCTACGTGATCTGGAAGAGTGGACTAAATGATTTTTATCCATATAACCACTATAAAAATTCTTTGTGTTATTTCTGCATTTAAGTTTTCTTGCATATTTTGAAGTTGCATAAAATTACACTTTGAATTATCAAAAGATTTTATAAGGAGTTTTAAAACTGGGGATAAAATCTTTTTAAGGACTTAGTCTACTTGTGAAAAACACTTTCAAATATCCGCTGCAAGTATACTCTTGATAAAACTGATTTTTCACTGAAATCAGCTAAGTAAATTGTAAGAAGAGTGGCCACTCTGCTGTTCAAGATTTGTTCACGATCAGCATAGTCATCTTACTGTTCTTCATCAGCTTTAGTCTGCTGACAGAAGAGTTAAAAAATTTTTAAAGTCTAAATTTTTAGAGGTCTATTCACCCTCCCCCCTCTAGACCTCATCTGACCACTTGGACAACAACAAGTAAATTTTGCCAAAGCGACAAATAAAAAAACGGAGAGAGTATATATTTTGACATAGATATAAATATATTTTTTAATGACCTTTCGATAAATTGAAGAAGAAAGATCTCCTAAATGTAATTTTTTAACTTCACTTGTAATATTTGGTCCGATGATGCTCCGCGCTAGCTCTCAATTCATATATATTGTAGTGTTAGAATGACTCATATATGATATATGACGTTGTCATTTTGTGAGTTCAAAATTATTTAATATTTTTAAATTTTGAATTTGTTTGGATATTTAATTAATTTGAACATGAACAAAAAATTTACTCGAATTTTGAATAATTAAATTTATATATCATCCCCATTGTGTGAAGTCGGTTACGCTCGTTTTCATATTACCTAATTCTAATCTACGTTTTACCAATATTTTATAATAAGAAAAAATGAAAAAGTTCACTTAAAAACAAAATAAAGTTATGCAATACTTCCTTTTATCATATATTAGTAACGTATATATTGCTGTGAATTGTATATCATATGGATTACATTATTATATAAAACTATTTGATTATTTCTATGATTAAAGAAGAAAGGAAAATAATTTAATGATGTAGTAACTAGAGAAAGAAGATTGAGTTACCTTTAGAATAATGAATATTTTGGGAATTGAGATATAAGATTTTATGACTAGGAGGGGCCAATTAGGAAATTTGAAAAGAATTACTCTGGAAACAACAATTCTTACTCTAATAATATCGCTAGCTTTAAAATAATAGTGTTTCTGTTATTTTGAAGTTGCATAAAATTACACTTGAATTATCAAAAGAATTTATAAGGAGTTTTAAAACTGGGGATAAAATCTTTTAAGGACTTAGTCTACTTGTGAAAAAACACTTTCAAATATCCGCTGCAAGTATACTCTTGATAAAACTGATTTTCACTGAAATCAGCTAAGTAAACTGTAAGAAGAGTGGTCACTCTGCTGTTCAAGATTTGTTCACGATCAGCATAGTCATCTTACTGTTCTTCATCAGCTTAGTCTGCTGACAGAAGAGTATAAAGTTTTTAAGTCTAAAATTTTTAGAGGTCTATTCACCTCCCCCCCTCTAGACCTCATCTGACCACTTGGGACCAACAAGTGGTATCAGAGCAGGTGGTTCATTAGAATCAGCTGCCTGATCATCGAGCTTGATCCAAGTGTTTTTCAAAGGTTTTTCAAAATTTTCAAAAGAGCATCTTTTTGAAAAATTAAAACTTTTTGAAAAATGGATTGTATCAGCCATGTTCCCCACATTGCTGGTATGTCTTTTGAAGATGGAAGATTAGAATGAAAATCTTCTTAGCTGCCTACAATGACAACATGTATACAATGTATCATAAAAGGTCCATTCAGATTCACCAAGACCATAAAGATAAATGAAGTTGATACTGTGGTGGAAAAAGACCTTCTGAGATGACTCCAGAGGAAATCAAGCTATTTAATCTGGATAAAGTCGCGAAGATTTATCATGACTAAAGCCCTGGACAATGATCGGTTTGTCAAAGTCAAACATTGCAGACTGCAAAGGAGATGTGGGATAAAGTCAGAGATATGAGCGAAGGCAATGATGCAATAAAAGAGCATCAGCTCACTGTTGCTTTGGAGAAACTGGATAACTTCAAGATGAAGTCTGGAGAAGACCATTGATCAGATGGATACCAGGTTCACCAGAACACTTAATGAAGTTCTAAAGCTGGGAAAGACTTTCACTGACAAAGAGATCACCGTCAGAGTACTAAAGGCCTTACCCCCAAAGTTCAACATGAAGTAACAGCAATGGAAGAATCAAGAGATCTGGGAAAGATTTCTCTTACAGAGTTGTTCTCCGTACTCAAGGCTTCGAGTATTAACTGCCTAGAATGGGAATTGAAGAAACCTCAACTTCAGGACCCACAGCTGCACTGGTTGCTGCTGAAAATCCTAGAAGACCAGCACATAAAAGCAAAGAAGTGGACTCATCTGATGAAGCCACTTACTCAACAAGAAGGAGTACACTGCTGGAGATGTAGCATTGCTGATGAACAATTTCAAGAAGTTCTACAAGAGAAAAATGAAGAACAAATACAACATATGCTTCTACTTCTAAAACCTAACTTTTCTTCTCAAGAAAAAAGAGGATTATAAAGCCAAACTAATGTGTTATAACTGCAGGAAATTGGGACACTTCATCAAAGATTGTCCTATCCAAAAGCAGAGAAATACACTGAGGAAGAGAAGAAAATCAGAAAAGAAAGATAGCATCAAAGAGGCAAGGCTTATGATGGCTGAAGCAGAAAAGCTGGCTGCTGTCTACTCATCTGATTCAGATTCACACGTCTGATGAAGAATCATCTGATGAAGAAAAACCTGCTCTCCTCTGCCTGATGGCAAAGGTATCTGATGACTCTGAGGAAGAGGTAACTCCTCTTGACAATGAATTATTCAATTCATTTGAACAAATGATGCTTGACAATACTACTATTGCTGAATCATATAAAAAGCTTAAGGAAAAGATGATATTGCTAAAAGAGCAAAATAGTTCACTGAAACTCATAGCTGAAAAGCCAAGAGAATCAGTTGAATATAAACAGCTTGAGCAAGAACATGAATCTCTGAAGCTGAATGTGAAGTTTATAAAGGAAAAATCATGGAACTTGAAAAAGTTATTGAGGTCTCATGAAAAATCATCCGTTGCATCCACTCACATGTCTAGTAAACAGAAGATGCCTTTAGAATAGGATAAGCACGAATTGAATCATACTGAGAAATTTATATCTGCTGACAATAGTAAGGTCATTCTGTATGTTCAAACTGCTAGACCTGCTTCACCTGAGAAAGTGGTAAAGGAGAAGAAAACTCCTAAGGCTAAAAAGAACAAAGAGCCTAGTATAGGAAAACAGACTAGTAAGCCCAACATCAGAGTCCTAAGAAGTCTGCTGATAAAGCTAAACTAAATCAGACTAGTGGAAAAACTAAGTCGTCTGTAAATGAGCAAGCTACTAGTAAGCCAAAGAAGCATAAGAATAAGAAAAATCAAAATTGCTTGGTATGGAAATGAGTCATATTATGTGCAACCTGCTGCATATCCTCCTATGTATCATGCACCTCAATTTCCTATGTTGGTCCCAAGTGGTCAGATGAGGTCTAGAGGGGGGGGGGGGGGTGAATAGACCTCTGAAAATTTTTGAACTTAAAAACTTTTCAGTCTTCTGTCAGCAGACTAAGCTGATGAAGAACAGTAAGCAGACTAGTCTGATCGTGAACAAATCTTGAACAGACGACTGACCACTCTTCTTACAGTAACTTAGCTGTTTTTCAGCAAAACAGTTTTTCAAAGAGTTTACTTGCAGCGGATTGTTTCAAAGTGTTTTTCACAAGTAGACTAAGTTCTTAAAAGATTTTATCCCCAGTTTTTACAAACTCCTTTGTTTTAAAATCTTTTCAAATAATTCGAAGTGTTTAAATGCAAACTTTAAATATGCAAGAAAGCTTTAAATGCAAGATAACACAAAGAATTTTTATAGTGGTTATATGGATAAAAATCCTTTAGTCCACTCTTCCAGATCACACAGATTCTGGGTTATACTATAATCACTTAGATTACAATATTTCTCCACTTACACCTAAACAACTAATGAGAAGGCTGTAAGCTCACAATAGGAATTCACAAAGAAAACCTATCCTCTAAAGTAGAATCACTCACAAAGATGGATTCTAACTTCGCACAACACTCAGCTATTACAAAATCACTCAGATAATGTTTTTCTGATTTCTTCAACTTGGTTTCTGTCAACAGATGACTTCCACCAGACGAGTGAGCTGTTCGAGCTTTTGAGACTTAGAGAAATTCTGCTTCAAAATTTCGATCTCTGATTGTTGTTGTGTTGTTTCTCTCTTCGAACTTTGCTCTATTTATACTTGGATTTGAATTTATGACCGTTGAAGGAAATCACATCTTCAAATCCATCCTTCAGCTCTTTTGAAACGGCTCCCTGCAGCAATTCGTACAGTGTACAGTACCTTTCTGTCCATCGCATTTAATGCTGCATTTAATGCACTCTGCTGATCCGAGAATATCTTCAATCATTTGCCATTACTACCCTTCTCTTACAGCATTTATTACGCCAGGTGCATTTATTACCGTTGGACTAATCTTTTGATCTCTTCCACTCTGCTGACCAAAACGACTCTGCTGATAGATACTCTGTTGATCAAATACTGAACTAATCTGATTTGACTCGGCTGATGACCTACCCTTCTGTTCGCTGTTTCAGCAAGAGATCACTAGTCTTCTGAGCTTTGAACTTTGAACTCTTCTGATGTCTTCTTTTACTTGTTCAAAATTCTTCTAAGGGAACTAAGCTTTCCATACTTAGCTGATTATGATGTTTTGGAAATCATCAAAACCTTCCCTTAATTACTTGTCTTCTTTGCACTTCATCTTCATCTTCATCCAACAATTTCCCCCTTTTTGATGATGACAAAACTTCAGCTAAGTACCTGTACCTATACTAAAGTTTTGATCCTCAAAAATTTCTGAGATAGAAATAATCTGTTAGATTAAAACTTGCAATTTTATAGATACTGAACTGATTACATATTACAAGTTTGTTCAGATGAGTCGTGCAAAAAGAAGTTACAAGGATTTTAAGATAAAGTAAGGTCTAGTCTAAACTAGTCTTCTTCTTTCTTTTCTTCTTCAGCTTCCTTGTCTTCTTTTTCTTCTTCAGCAGGTTTGGAAATTCCAACTTCCAATTTCTGCTTCAACAGCTCTAACTTTTTCTTTTTAGTATCAGGATCAAGCTGTTCTTCAGCTGAATCCTTAGCAGCAGCTATTTCCTTATCTGATTTAGCTTTTGCTTCAGCTTCAGTTTCTTCATATTCTTCAGCTATCTCCTTGTCATCTTCTTCTTTTTCTGTGATCTTTTCATCTGCTGATCTGCTTGTGCCTTCATTTGCTGCTTCATTCCTATCATTTTCATCAGCAGACTCTTCTAAGACTTCTGTTCCTTCAGCATCATCTTCAGCTTCCAATACAAGAGAAGTTCCAACTCTTTTCTGTCCAAATATCCACTCTTCCCCCTTTTTGTCATCATCAGCAGGGTTGATTTGATAGTTTGGTAAGATTGGAGTAATCAGAAGTGAATCACAGAGAAGCTTGATGTTCTCTTCCATAGCATTAATCTGAGCCTGTTGTTTAAGTTGATTGGCCTTAACAGTTTTGACTTCCTTGAGCAAGTCTTATCCTTGATCACCCAATTGAATTTGAGATCCCAAAATCCAATTTGATGAAGCAGTGAAGTCTTTCATCATGTTGCCCATGACTTCATCTTCTGCTTGGAGAGCCAATTCAACAGTTTGTTCAATCTGCTTCCAACCTTCAGTAGTGCTCTGAGTCCGTCTTCTAAGAATATCCATGTCCTGACAGATGGATTTAACATTATGAGCAGTGTCTTCTATCAGATCTGTTGGGACAGCAGCAGCTTTCTGAACTGGTTGTTTAACAGCAGCTATCACTTCTGCAGCTAATTCTTTCTTCATATCCTTCAGAGAATTGGTGATCATTTGCTGGATGGAGTCCAACAGATTTGTCTGAACACCATGAGAAGTTGAAGGCATATCTGAAGTAGCAGCAGGTGTATCTTCCATGAGTTGCTCGGATGGTTGAGTTGTCAATGCAAGGGATTGATCTGCTGGTTCATCAGCATGGCTCGGAGTGCTTTCCTTCTCCTTAGCTTGATCATCTCCTTCAGCAGCAACTTCTTTTTCCTTTAACTGATCTGCTGGAATTTCTTCTTCTTTCTTTGATTCATCAGCAGCATCAGATTTATCATCCTGCACTTTGTCTTGATCAGATGGGTCTGATGTACCCTCAATTTGCTTTGGTTGATCAGAGGACTATGCTCCTTCCTTATCAGAAGGTGATATAATCTTCTTGACAGTTTCAACTGTCCTCATCAATCCTTCATTGTCCACTGCTGACCTGTTAGAAATCCAAGTAAAGTTATCAAGAGGAATAAAAGTAGATGATGGTTCCTCAGGCAACTCTTCATAAGGTTTCAGATTTGGTCCATAGACAATGTGTTTGATGTTTGGAAGTGGGACCAGTGAGCTTGGTTGTCCTCTTAACTTCCTTGCTTTCTTGGCCCAAAGCTCCATTGCTTGAGCAATAGCCAACTTGATAGATCTTTCTTTGAGATCTACTGAGTCATCAAAATCTTCAGAAATGGATGCAAAGATCTTCTTAGCTTCTTCCTTGACTATGTGACATATTCTCATCCTTAATCTGTCCAGAAAGAATTCTGAATCAAGTGCTTGAATGAGTGAATTTGTCTCAAGCCACTTAAGTATCCAGTCTTCTGTAGCCTTGAATTCTTTCCATTTGGCCATTTCAGCAGGACTCTTTGTCAGTCTGAATTCCCTCCACCTGTTATATCTAATCTTTTCAGAATGGAAGAGTGTCAGACGGTTGACCCTTTCATTTTAGCATCAAGTCTTCTGAGAAATTCTTCAAAAATTGCAGGATCTTCCCTAACAATTTCAAGAGATAGTCTGATTTCTTCTCTTTTCTTTGACTTTATCTTGGGTGCAGGCATAGCTGGGATTGGTTTGTTTGGATCCCTTGGTTCACCAATAGCTATCCCACCAGTATGCTGATGTCCATGAGCATCCTTGATGCTTGCTTCAATAACAGCAGCCAACTCTGCTGCCTCAATAGCATCTCTCTGCTCTTGAGTCATTTTGCTGGCTTCTTCCTCCAGCCTTTTTAATTCTAGGCTTTTCAGCCTATCCTCTTCTGCTTTCTCTGCAGCTATCCTTTGCTTCTCAGCATCATCTAACTTCTTCTTTTCTGCAGCAGTTACATAAGTAGCAATTTTCCCAGTCCTTCTTCTCCTTGATTCAGGACTCTCAATTGCTTGAAGAGGAACTGCAGCAACTGGAGTAGGATGCAACAGAGGTGCATCTCCTTCAAGTGTTGAACTAGTCTGCTGTACATTTTGAACTTCAGCAGATAGTGCAGCAGATGAGTCTTCTGTTTGTACTCCAATTTCAGAGATAACTTTAGCTTCAGCAGCAGCAGCTTTAGCAGCTTCAACAGCAGGTTCTTTAATTGTTAATGGCCTTTCTGCTTCTGTAGTTGTTTCTCTTACAGTTGCAACAGGTTCTTCAGAGAAATTTACCTTTCTCTTTGCCTTTGACTTAGGAATTTTCTTGGCAGGAGGGTTTGCAACAGGAGGTCCCCTTGCCTCACTCCTAGTCCTCAATCTCTTCAACCTTTGAATAGGGACTTCTTCATCAGATTCTGTCTTTTCAGATGAAGAGCCTGTCTCCATGTTCTCAACTTCAGCTGTGAAGTCATCTATCACCTTTTCAGGGACTTCAAATTCAGGTTGTGCTGATCCAGCCACAACAGCAGACTGTGCTGTTGGCTCAGCAGATTGACTTGTCTGACCCACCTTCTTGCTCTTCTTAGAAGGGGTCTTTTTGGATTTTGCAGGGGCTTTTCTTTTAGGTTTCTCCACTATTTGTCTGACTGGCTCGTAGAGTTTGAACTCTTTACTGCCATGAGTTTGCTTCCACCACCCATAGGGCATTGTAGTGAGGCAAACAGATTACTTAGTAAAATAGCATGAGAATGGCTCTTATCACTTAGTAGCTCATAAACATGAGCAGCCCAGTTGACCTTTAAACCGTAGTAAATGCAAATCATTGTGTAGTATCTCCTCCTGGGTAATCCATCCAGGGAGCCCGTACTACAGTCCAATATCTTAGCAATAATATCAGCGAACCTCTGATATTCACCCTTCAGCTGGGTCTTCATCAAAGTCCCAGTCATCTCTTCTCCTTCCTTAGCATAAATAGCCCAAAATTCCTCTTCCTTTCCAGACCCAAGGTCTGTCACATCTCCTCCCTTGTTCGTCAGCTTATAAATTTCACTAAGAACAGCAGCAGATACAGCAATTTTCTTACCACCAATGACAGCAGTCATAACAGTCTCATCACTGTTGAATTTTCTGGTCAAGTAGAAATGGTAAACATCCTCTAAGTAGACTCTATCTTCGTGAGCTTCTAAAACAGGAACCAACGATGCTTCTTTGATCTTTTCCAGTAATGAACGCATCAAATCAGTGCCAGAGAAATGGAATTTGCTGTAGTTGAAGTACCTTCCTCAATAACCTTGTCCATTTCAGAGATTAGTGAGTAGATTCTGCAAAAGAACAGTGAACTTTCGAAGCAATAGGGTTTGAGAGTTAGAGAGTTTGAGAATTTTTGAGTGCGTAAGACGACTGTACTGTTTAGATCGGATTTTATAGGTTTCTTTTGATTAGGTTTCCGTGATTTATCTGAACCGTTGATCTAATCTGACAGTTTTAAATCGTGTGGTTAGGAGAAGCGGATTTCAATTTTATTATTTTAATGTCAGATGGGCGGGAAACTCTATCGACACTAATCTGTTACTTATAAAAGCGCGTTTCTTATGATACGCTTTATGACCATGCTTATATAAGATATCAGATGAGTAGAGTTTAACTTATCTGACAGACGAGTGATCTGTTATCTGATATTACTAGAGAATGCCAATAGCTAGTAATCTTCCTCTGCTGTTTGTCAATCCAGCAAGATAAAATAATCTTCAGTCTTCAAGAATTAAGAACAGATCTTCAGATAATATAACTTTCACTAACTGACATTAACAGATTTCATCTTTAGAGCAGAAGTACCGCTAGTCTTACACGTTCCCCCTGTCTTTAAGAATCCATAAGCTAACTAGTCTGTTGAAAGTTAATTCTTGAATATAATAACGGATAACTAAGCTGTTGAACTCCAGTCTTCTGATGAGTTCCCCCTCAGCTTATGCATCCAAATTAAGTAGTCCTAACTCAGCTCTTAGAGTTGAGAACCTTGCTTCACTTAGAGGTTTAGTGAAGATGTCAGCAATTTGATTGTCAGTATGAACATACTCTATCATAACATTGCCTTTTTCCACATGATCTCTAATGAAGTGATGCTTGATCTCTATATGTTTAGTCCTTGAATGACTTGTAGTATTCTGAGTAAGTGAGATTGCACTTGTATTGTCACAGTAGATTGGAATTCTACTGATCTTGATGTTATAATCTTCTAGTTGATGCTTCAACCAAAGTATCTGTGCACAACAAGCTCCAGCAGCTATATATTCAGCTTCAGCAGTAGATATAGAAACTGAGGTTTGTTTCTTACTCATCCATGAGATCAGACGACTACCTAAGAACTGACAAGCACATGTTGTGCTCTTTCTGTCAATCTTGCAGCCAGCAAGGTCTGAATCTGAATAACCAATAAGCTCAAATCCAGATTCTCTAGGATACCACAATCCCAATTCTTGAGTGCCTTTAACATATTTCAATATCCTCTTGGCAGCTAAGAGATGAGATTCCTTGGGGTTTGATTGAAATCTTGCACAGACTCCAACTGAGTACATTATGTCAGGTCTGCTTGCTGTTAGATATAACAGTGACCCTATAATGCCTCTATATTTGGTTATGTCCACTGATTTGCCATCTTCATCTTTATCCAAACGAAGACTTGTAGACATAGGAATAGTAGCAGTGGAGCTAGTTTCCATACCAAACTTCTTGAACAGATCTCTTGTGTATTTTGCTTGATTTATAAAGATTCCATCAGGTAGCTGTTTGACTTGTAAACCAAGAAAATAATTAAGTTCACCCTCATGCTCATTTCAAACTTATTCTGCATCAGCTTGGAGAACTTATCACACATCTGTTGGTTAGTTGAACCAAAAATAATATCGTCCACATATATTTGCACAATTAATATATGATTCTCCCATTCAATTGTGAACAAGGTTTTATCTACCTTACCTTTATGAAATCCTTTAATTAAAAGAAAATCAGATAGGGTATCATACCATGCTCTTGGAGCCTGTTTCAGTCCATAGAGGGCTTTCTTCAGACGATATACCTTGTCCTCTTCTAGATAGACTTCAAATCCAGGAGGTTGTTCAACATACACTTCTTCTTGCAATTCTCCATTGAGAAAAGCAGACTTCACATCCATCTGATAGACAGTGAAGTTCTTGTAAGCAGCATAAGCAAGAAACAGTCTGATTGCTTCAAGTCTTGCTACTGGTGCAAAAGTTTCATCAAAGTCAATTCCTTCTTCTTGACAATAACCCTTGGCCACTAGTCTTGCTTTGTTTCTGGTAACAATACCATCTTCATTCATCTTATTTCTGAAAACCCACTTAGTGCCAATTACCCTTTGATGACTTGGTCTAGGAACTAAGTACCAGACTTCATTCCTCTCAAATTGATTCAACTCTTCTTGCATAGCTTCTATCCAGAAGGAGTCATTTAGAGCTTCTTCAATTTGCTTAGGCTCTATTTGAGATAGAAAGGTGACAAACATGGCATCTTGTGCAGCAGCCCTTCTTGTTTTCACTCTATCTAATGGATCACCAATCACCAACTCTGGTGGATGGTTTCTGAGCCATCTGAGATCAGGTTGCAGGTCTGAATGTTGTCCTCTGTTTTGATCTTGCAACACTACTGTTGGAGATACAGTAGTAGTCTGTTGAACATTTGCCGTCTGTTGAACAGTCTCTGGTCTGTCAGCTGTTTGCAACTCGTCTGTTAGACAATCAGCACTGTGATTTTGAACAGCACTTGAGTTATCAGCTGAATTTAGATTAGGTAGTATGATGGGAACATATTCTTCATTTCTTCCAATGTCTAACTTCTGTAGATCAGTAGACAGATCTTGATTAGCACTTTGTTTCTTTTCAGAAGATTGACTTGGCTCATCAAATACTACATGGATAGATTCTTCTATTAGTAATGTTCTTTTATTAAAAACTCTATAGGCTTTACTAACAGATGAGTATCCTACAAAAACAGCTTCATCAGCCTTTTCTGCAAATGCAGTAAGGTGATTTTTCCCATTATTCAATACAAAACATTTACAACCAAAAATCTTAAAGTAATGAATGTTTGGTTTCCTGTTGTTCCAAACTTCATATGGAGTCTTGTTCTGATTTTTGTTGATCATACATCTGTTCTGGGTATAGCATGCTGTATTTGTTGCTTCTGCCCAAAATCTTTGAGGCAGTTTAGCTTCAGCTATCATGGTTCTGACAGCTTCCTTTAGTGTTCTGTTTCTCCTTTCAGCAACACCATTCTGTTGAGGGGTTCTGGCAGCAGAGTACTCATGATGTATTCCTTTGATATTACAGTACTCTTCAACAGTAGAGTTTGTAAACTCTGTCCCTCTATCTGATCTGATCTTCAATATTTTGATAGTCTTCTCATTCTGGATCAGTTCCATCAGATTAGTAAGATGTTCCTTGGTTTCACTTTTCTTCTTCATGAAAATCACCCAAGTATATCTTGAATAATCATCCACAACAGCTAGGCAGTATTTCTTTCCACCGTTGCTGACTGGATCAATGGGTCCAAATAAGTCCATATGTAATAGCTCCAAAATTCTTTCAGACGATTGGTGCTTCTTGCTTTTGAAAGATGACTTGATTTGTTTACCCTTCTGACATGCGTCACAAAGCTTGTCTTTGCTCATGACTGCTTTAGGAATCCCTTCTACCAAATCATTCTTGATTAATCTGTTTATGGTCTTGAAGTTTAAGTGATTCATCCTCTTGTGCCACAGCCAACTAACTTCACTTGGTGCAGATGCAACCAAACAAACACTTGAATTCTTGTCAGCAGAATCTCAGTCGACTATGTAGACATTCCCTTGTCGTCTTCCAGATAAAATTACCTTCTTTGTACCAATCTGTTCGACAAAGCACTTATCTGTTGAGAAGATGACTGAATATCCCTTGTCACAAAATTGACTTATGCTCAGCAGATTATATTTGAGGCCTTTGACATATGAGACGTCAGATATCTCTATGTTTCCTCTGATTAATCTTCCTTTAGCTTTAATCTTGCCTTCTTTGCTGTCCCCAAAAGTAACCTTTGGACCATCCACAGCAACTGCATCAGTCAGCTCATGTATGTTTCCACACATGTGTCTTGAACATCCACTGTCCAAGTACCAGATCTTCTCTACTTTACTCCTACTCCTAATCCTATCCTACAAAACAAAAATAAAATTGTTTTAGGTACCCTTATTGAGAGGGTCCTGAAGGATTAGTTTCACCTTTGACAACCCAAGATGTTGAAGTCTTAGGTTTCTTAGGTTTCTGAGTTTTGACAGGAGCATGAACAGTTTCATTTTTATCATAGTTATCAGATAAATCATATTGATGATCAGTATGATAAGGGTAATGTTCATAAGCAGGGTAGGGTGCATGATAAGTAGGATATGCATGCATTGGATGAGCAGGGTAAGGTGCATAGTAACTAGGAAATTGAGGTGCATGATACATAGGATGATATGCAGCAGGTTGCACATAGTATGACTCATTTCCATACCAAGCATTTTGATTTTTCTTATTTTTATGCTTCTTTGGCTTACTAGGTGCTTGCTCAACTTGTTTAGACTTAGCTTTACCATTAGTCTGATTGACTTTAACTTTATCAGCAGACTTCTTAGGACTCTGCTGTTTGGTCTTACTAGTCTTATTTCCTACACTAGGCTCTTTGCTCTTTTTAGCCTTAGGAGATTTCTTCTCCTTTAATTTTTTCTCAGGTGAAGTAGGTCTAGCAGTTTGAACATACAGAATGACCTTACTATTGTCAGCTGATATAAATTTTTCAGTATGGTTCAACTCTTGCTTATCCTGTTCTAAAGGCATCTTCTGTTTACTGGATGTATGCGTGGATGCAGCAGATGATTTCTCATGAGACTCGATAATCTTTTCAAGTTCCATGATTTTTCCTTTATAAACTTCACATTCAGCTTTCAGAGATTCATGCTCT
This sequence comes from Penstemon barbatus, assembly GCA_003313485.2. Taxonomy (NCBI): domain Eukaryota; kingdom Viridiplantae; phylum Streptophyta; class Magnoliopsida; order Lamiales; family Plantaginaceae; genus Penstemon; species Penstemon barbatus. The sequence continues at coordinate 53,849,438 of CM064881.1, read as the reverse complement.
TGCTCAAGCTGTTTATACTCGACTGATTCCTTTGGCTTTTCAGCTTTAAGTTTCAGTGAGTTATTTTTCTCTTTTAGCAAGCTCATCTCTTCCTTAAGCTTAACAAATTCTCCAGCAATAGTAGTATTATTTAACATCATTTGCTCTAGAGAATCAAACAATTCATTGTTTTGAGGAGTTACCTCATCCTCAGAGTCATCAGAGTCCTTTGCCATCAGGCACAGGAGAGCAGGTTTTTCTTCATCAGAAGATTCTTCATCAGACGAGTCCGAATCTGAATCAGATGAGTAGACAGCAGCAAGCTTTTCTGCTTCAGCCATCATTGCTTTCCCTCTCTGATGCTTTCTTTCTTTTCTTACTTTCTTCTCCTCTTCAGTGTACTTTTCTGCTTTTGGATATGGGCAGTCTTTGATGAAGTGTCCCAATTTCCTGCAGTTGTAACACATTAGTTTTGATTTATAATCATCTTTATCTTGAGAAGAAAAGTTAGGTTTAGAAGTAGAAGCATTGTTGTATTTGTTCTTCATTTTTCTTTTGTAGAACTTCTTGAAATTGTTCATCAACAGTGCAACGTCTCCAGCAGTGTACTCCTTCTTGTTGAGTAGAGTGGCTTCATCAGATGAGTCCACTTCCGCAATTCTGTGAGCTGGTCTTCTTTGATTTTCAGCAGCAACTAAGGCAGCTGTGGGTCCTGAAGTTGAGGTTTCTTCAATTCCCATTCTAGGCAGTTTATACTCGAATGCCTTGAGTACAGAAAACAGCTCAGTAAGAGAGATTTTTCCCAAATCCCTTGATTCTTCCATTGCTGTCACTTTCATGTTGAACTTTGGGGGTAGAGCCTTTAGTACTCTGACGGTGATCTCCTTGTCAGTGAAGGTCTTTCCCAACTTTAAAACTTCATTCAGAGTTCTGGTGAATCTGGTATCCATCTGATCAATGGTTTCTCCAGACTTCATCTTGAAATTGTCAAGTTTTTCCAAGGCAACAGTGAGCTGATGCTCCTTTATAGCATCATTGCCTTCGCTCATATCTCTGACTTTGTCCCACATCTCCTTTGCAGTCTTGCAATGTTTGACCTTGTCAAACCGATCATTATCCAGGGCTTTAGTCATGATGAATCTCCCAACTTTATCAAGATTGTAAAGCTTTATCTCCTCTGGAGTCATCTCATGAAGGTCTTTTTCCACAACCGTATCTACTTCATTTATTTTTATGGTCTTTGTGAATCTGAATGGACCTTTAATGATACATGTGTACATGTTGTCATTATAAGCAGCAAGGAAAATCTCCATTCTGATTTTCCAGTCCTCAAAGGACATACCAGCAATGTGGGGAACATGGCTGATACAATCCATTTTTCAAAAAGTTTTAGTTTTTCAAAAAGATGCTCTTTTGAAAAGTTTTAAAAACCTTTGAAAAACACTCGGATCAAGCTCGTTGATCAGGCAGCTGATTCAAATGAACCACCTGCTCTGATACCACTTGTTGGTCCCAAGTGGTCAGATGAGGTCTAGAGGGGGGGGGGTGAATAGACCTCTGAAAATTTTGAACTTAAAAACTTTTCAGTCTTCTGTCAGCAGACTAAGCTGATGAAGAACAGTAAGCAGACTAGTCTGATCGTGAACAAATCTTGAGCAGACGACTGACCACTCTTCTTACAGTAACTTAGCTGTTTTTCAGCAAAAACAGTTTTCAAAGAGTATACTTGCAGCGGATTGTTTTAAAGTGTTTTTCACAAGTAAACTAAGTTCTTAAAAGATTTTCTCCCCAGTTTTTAGCAAACTCCTTTTTAAAATCTTTTTGGTAATTCAAGGTGTTTCTTTGAAAATGCAAACTTTAAATATGCAAGAAACTTTTAAATGCAAGATAACACAAAGAATTTTTATAGTGGTTATATGGATAAAAATCCTTTAGTCCACTCTTCCAGATCACACAGATTCTGGGTTATACTATAATCACTTAGATTACAATATTTCTCCACTTACACCTAAACAACTAATGAGAAGGCTGTAAGCTCACAATAGGAATTCACAAAGAAAACCTATCCTCTAAAGTAGAATCACTCACAAAGATGGATTCTAACTTCGCACAACACTCAGCTATTACAAAATCACTCAGATAATGTTTTTCTGATTTCTTCAACTTGGTTTCTGTCAACAGATGACTTCCACCAGACGAGTGAGCTGTTCGAGCTTTTGAGACTTAGAGAAATTCTGCTTCAAAATTTCGATCTCTGATTGTTGTTGTGTTGTTTCTCTCTTCGAACTTTGCTCTATTTATACTTGGATTTGAATTTATGACCGTTGAAGGAAATCACATCTTCAAATCCATCCTTCAGCTCTTTTGAAACGGCTCCCTGCAGCAATTCGTACAGTGTACAGTACCTTTCTGTCCATCGCATTTAATGCACTCTGCTGATCCGAGAATATCTTCAATCATTTGCCATTACTACCCTTCTCTTACAGCATTTATTACGCCAGGTGCATTTATTACCGTTGGACTAATCTCTTGATCTCTTCCACTCTGCTGACCAAAACGACTCTGCTGATAGATACTCTGCTGATCAAATACTGAACTAATCTGATTTGACTCGGCTGATGACCTACCCTTCTGTTCGCTGTTTCAGCAAGAGATCACTAGTCTTCTGAGCTTTGAACTTTGAACTCTTCTGATGTCTTCTTTTACTTGTTCAAAATTCTTCTAAGGGAACTAAGCTTTCCATACTTAGCTGATTATGATGTTTTGGAAATCATCAAAACCTTCCCTTAATTACTTGTCTTCTTTGCACTTCATCTTCATCTTCATCCAACAACAGCCGTAGGTTCCTTGGATATATTATCTAAGAATCGTATAGGAAATTCTCTCACACATTACAGTGAGTCAATAAATTCCATATCGGTACTAACCATTCGCGTAAATGTCCATACGCACCCAACCTAGGCATGTTATGACCAAGCTACGTGGCCTATACCTAGATCTAAGTACGCACTTCCATGCACCGAATTCGCCCTAGCACCTCAAGTCAATGGACTAAATCGTACACTATTATAATCCTTGAGAAACATCCCATCACCGATATGCGACATGCGCTTCCACAATGGGTTTCTCTGTTCGGGTCGTTCGATGCATTCAATCCTCCATTGAACCACCTACTTGTATGCACTGGCCTCAAATGCCTTGCTCGTGAAACGCTACAAATTCACTCCATGTGAATCATGCATACTTGTACAAGTCTTGGCGATTCCTACGATACCCCGTCTCGTTCGGAATCTATGACTTGGAACAGTTTTAAGATTACGACCTTTGAGACTGTTTCATGGTTGCACTCAGTGCTGAATTGAATCGTCCCATAGTCTAATGTAATCTAAGGGTTTCAACCAATCGCTTAAATGTATTCGCGAGAGATGAAGTTGGCCATTGTTTATCCTTATACACATATAAATAAACATGCGTACTAAGTCATTTATACTAAAGAAAGATAATGATAGTTCCAATACAAGTTAAATATATTGGCTTGCAGGGCACTATCCCATCAATCTCCCACTTGCCCTAAAGCCAATCACAAACATTTCTAGGACCCATCTTTTTAAAGATGTTCTTCAAACTCATTTCATGATATATCCTCCTTTTAGTGGATCCGCTAAGTTGTCTTCTGAGTCGACGCGATCCATTACGCGCGTTAACTCTACCAATGATTTTTCTAATCAAATGGTACCTTTATTTCAAATGTGTTTAGATTTCTGGTAAGATCTCGAATGCTTTGCTTTAGCAATAGCTCCAATATTATAATGGAAGATAATCATGGGCTTCGCAATGCTAGGCACTACATCCAACCATAGGATGAAGTTTTATATCCAAAAACTTTCTTAAGCCGCATTTAATGCTACATTTAATGCTGCAATATATCTTGCTTCAGTGGTTTGGATGGTTACGGTGATTTGCTTGGAACCCTTTCAAATTCACCGTTACCCCATTGATGCAGGATATGTATCCAAAAATGGATGTTCTTAATTCATCCACATCAGACTGAAAATTCGAATCAGTGAATCCTTCGAATTTTAAGCGGATCCACTAAAATAAGGCTATATCATGAAATGAGTTCGAAGAACATCTTTAAAAAGATGGGTCCTAGAAACGTTTGTGATTGGCTTTAGGGCAAGTGGGAGATTGATGGGATAGTGCCCTGCAAGCCAATACATTTAACTTGTACTGGAACTATCATTATCTTTCTTTAGTATAAATGACTTAGTACGCATGTTTATTTATATGTGTATAAGGATTAACAATGGCCAACTTCATCTCTCGCGAATACATTTAAGCGATTGGTTGAAACCCTTAGATTACATTAGACTATGGGACGATTCACTTCAGTACTGAGTGCGATCATGAAACAGTCTCAAAGGTCGTAATCTTAAAACTGTTCCAAGTCATAGATTCCGAACGAGACGTGGTATCGAAGGAATCGCCAAGACTTGTACAAATATGCATGATTCACATGGAGTGAATTTGTAGCGTTTCATGAGCAAGGCATTTGAGGCCAGTGCATATGAGTAGGTGGTTCAATGGAGGATTGAACGCATCGAACGACCCGAACAGAGAAACCCATTGTGGAAGCGCATGTCGCATATCGGTGATGGGATGTTTCTCAAGGATTATAATGGTGTACGATTTAGTCCTTTGACTTGAGGTGCTAGGGCGAATTCGGTGCATGAAAGTGCGTACTTAGATCTAGGTATAGGACACGTAGCTTGGTCATAAAATCCCTAGGTTGGGTACGTATGGACATGTACGCGAGTGGTTAGTACCAATATGGAATCTATTGACTCACTGTAATGGGTGAGAGAATTTCCTATACAATTCTTAGATAATATATCCAAGGAATCTAAGGCCGTAGTCGGTGACGGATTTGGAAAGGGGTTTCCAAATTTAGGAGTCACACTAGAATATTATCTTTAATTAGAAAGTATAGTTATCGAGACAAATTTAAAGGTGCCGATCAATTCATACACCCTAAGTCTTGATCGGGAATATTAGTCGATAGAAGGACCGTATGTACATGGTAATTATATGAGACGAGGTTCACAAGTATCAATTCACCTGAAGTTGGGCTTCAAGGGCTTGTGGCTAGACATCGACCATGAAGTGTAGGTACTACTGAGTTAATAGAGGATTTGATTCTAGGAGTGGTCAATTAAAGGTTGTTTAATTGACCGGAGCAATTTATTGTTAATAAATTAAATCACGAAGAATTCGTGGGCCTGCTACCAATTGATGGTGAACCCAGAGGGTCACACACAATACAATTGGACGGTGACTGTTGAAAAGGGAAATGAATTGATTTAAAGGTAATTAAATCAATTAAATGAATTAAAGTATTTAATTCAAGTGGGAGATTAATTATTTGGTTGACTTAATTAATTAAATACTTAATTAAGTTGCTAGTTAATTATATAAAAGAAATATTCATTTATAAATTGGACGGGGCATTTAATTAAGTGGTTAATTAAATGAAAGGCTTGCAAGACATGGGCCTTTAATTAAAAGCCCATAAGGAGTCTTGCAAAAACCTAGGTCAAGAGGGAGTCTATAAATAGGGTTCTTCTATAGCTAAAAAAGCTAACACCCTAGCACAAAAACCCTGAGCTTCTTTCTCTGACCTAGCCGCCCCCTCCCTTGCGCTGCCACCTAGCCGCCGCCGCCTCCTCTTGGCCGTGAGCTGCTACGCCGCCGCCGCACCACCTCCCTTGTTCCGTCGTGCTAGATCTTGCCTTGCCAAGTTAATCTGCACAGTCCTGCAACAACAAATCTCCTAGATCCAGTTCTGAGCCTAAGACTAGGAGGTGTTACCAGAATCCAGTTGGTGTGGACTATCTTTGGAGATGAGACATTTGGATCACTCCTGTGAACCAGATCCAGATCTAGAATCAGAATCAGAACTGAAGGTTGCCACCACCTTGCCTGTGGTGAGGTAAATCCCAAAAACCCCCTTGTTTAATTCAATGTGTGTTTTTGTTTCATGCTTGCGTATATATAATATGGAGATTCTTATATTGGACCTTGGGTGCTTCGAAAAAAATTAAAATTCCGCACTGTATGTTGTTCTGACAATCAAGGCAACCCAACCACTAACCCAAATTAAATGAATATTGATGGGATAGTGCCCTGCAAGCCAATACATTTAGCTTGTAGTTGAACTATCATTATCTTTCTTTAGTATAAATGACTTAGTACGCACGTTTATTTATATGTGTATAAGGATAAACAATGGCCAACTTCGTCTCTCGCGAATACATTTAAGCGATTGGTTGAAATGCTTAGATTACATTAGACTATGGGATGATTCACTTCAGTACTGAGTGCAATCATGAAACAGTCTCAAAGGTCGTAATCTTAAAACTGTTCAAAGTCATAGATTCCGAACAAGACGGGGTATCGTAGGAATCGCCAAGACTTGTAAAAGTATGCATGATTCACATGGAGTGAATTTGTAGCGTTTCAGGAGCAAGGCATTTGAGGCCAGTGCATACGAGTAGGTGGTTCAATGGAGGATTGAATGCATCGAACGACCCGAACAGAGAAACCCATTGTGGAAGCGCATGTCGCATATCGGTGATGGGATGTTTCTCAAGGATTATAATAGTGTACGATTTAGTCCTTTGACTTGAGGTGCTAGGGCGAATTCGGTGCATGGAAGTGCGTACTTAGATCTAGGTATAGGCCACGTAGCTTGGTCATATCATGCCTAGGTTGGGTGCGTATGGACATGTACGAGAATGGTTAGTACCGATATGGAATCTATTGACTCACTGTAATGGGTGAGAGAATTTCCTATACGATTCTTAGATAATATATCCAAGGAACCTACGGCTGTAGTCAGTGACGGATTTGGAAAGGGGTTTCAAAATTTAGGAGTCACACTGGAATATTATCCTGAATTAGAAAGTATAGTTATCGAGACAAATTTAGAGGTGCCGATCAATTCACACACCCTAAGTCTTGATCGGGAATATTAGTCGATAGAAGGACCGTATGTACATGGTAATTATATGAGACGAGGTTCACAAGTATCAATTCACCTGAAGTTGGGCTTCATGGGCTTGTGGCTAGACATCGACCATGAAGTGTAGGTACTCCTGAGTTAATAGAGGATTTGATTCTAGGAGTGGTCAATTAAAGGTTGTTTAATTGACCGGAGCAATTTATTGTTCATAAATTAAATCACGAGGAATTCGTGGGCCTGCTGCCAATTGATGGTGAACCCAGAGGGTCACACACAATACAATTGGACGGTGACTGTTGAAAATGATACAAAAGGAATTAATTGATTTAAAGGTAATTAAATCAATTAAATGAATTAAAAGTATTTAATTCAAGTGGGAGATTAATTAATTGGCTGACTTGATTAATTAAATACTTAATTGAGTTGCTAATTAATTATATAAAAGAAATTTTGATTTAATTAGATTGGGCATTTAATTAAGTAATTAATTAAATGAAAGGCTTGCAAGACATGGGCCTGTAATTAAAAGCCCAAAAGGAGTCTTGCAAAACCTAGGTCAAGAGGGAGTCTATAAATAGGGTTCCACTAGAGCTCAAAAAGCTAACACCCTAGAAAAACCCTAGCCTCTCTTCTCTTCCTAGCCGCCGCCCCCCTCTCCTTTGCGCCGCCACCTGCTGCCGTGAGCTGCCCTAGCGCCGCCGCCTCTCCCTTGTTCCACCGTGTTAGATCTTGCATTGGCAAGTAGATCTGCACAGTCCTGCTTCGACAAATCTCCTAGATCCAGTTCTGAGCCTTAGACTAGGAGATGTTGCCAGAATCCAATTGGTGTGAACTAACTTTGGAGGTGAGACGCTTGGATCACTTCTGTGAACCAGATCCAGATCCAGATTCAGAATCAGAACTGAAGGTTGCCACCACCTTGCCTGTGGTGAGGTAAATCGCAAAAACCCCCCCTTGTTTCATTACTCTGTGTGTTTTTGTTTCTTGCTTGCGTATAAATAATATGGAGAATCTAATATGGGACCTTGGGTGCTTCGAAAAATTTTAAATTCCGCACTTTCGTTGTATTGACAATCGAGGCAACCCAACCACTATCCCAACAGTGGTATCAGAGCCAACTCCGTCATTATTATACGAAAAGCCTGAATATAATGTGTTTTCACCATATATGTTTAATTATGTATATGAAAACACGTGATAATTATGTTCTGTAAATTGATTCTTACTTGTTATGAGTGGATCTATGATTGGGTAAAACTGCATTTTTAGATCGGTGCCGATTTTATAGTTTTTGAAAACTCCAGGACTTTTTGAACTAAAAATCGCATATAGGGTTTTTGTGGGCTGAAAAATTCGAATTTTTGAAATCTGGAAATTTCAAAATTCTGGACTGTTTTTGCAAATCTGGTCGCACGGGTTTTGGGGTCAATTTGTAATTTCTGAAAACTTTGGGGCTATTTTGCAATTACCGAAACTTTAGGGGTCAATTTGAAAAATCAAAAATTTTCAGAATTCAAAATATTATTTTCTCGTAGCTGCCCAAATCTGCCCAGGGGTGTTTTTGTAACTTTTTAAAAGTTTTGGGGTCAAAGTGCAATTTTCAAAAGTTGAAAAACAGAATCTGAATTTGAGCAGAAAATTTATTTTTGTTTACCCAAATATTCATTTTGTCATAATTAGTAGTGACTAAAAAGTAAGAATCATAGGACGTTAGTTTTAAAAGGTAGTTTTAAAATTAAGAAAGAAATAGGTAAAGGATGTTTGCTTGTTTCTTGCTCTATGTGAATTGTTTACATGGTTTTCGATCGAGCCGAGTCTTGACCTTAGGATAGATGTGATTGGTTTAATTTATTGTTTGGTTTTTATTGGGCCTGCGAGCCTATTATGTTTTTGGGCCATTTTGAGCCTTTGTAATAGAATAGGGTTTTACTGCTTTCCTAGTTTAGGATGGAGGCCCGTTTACAAGCAAGGTGGGAGCCCAAGGAGATATGAAGGCCATGTATGCATGGTACATTGTGTAATAGCATAGGGCTTCATGTGAACCCTTTAGATTGACCAATAGGGCCAACATCATTGGCTCGATGATGGTCTGCATAGGAGGTTCCCGATCGAAAATATTTTGTGGTAGTATGCATGCTAGGCTTGTATGGCTTTTATTTATTTTGTCGATTTATATTTAGCTTGTATGAGATGCGCGCTAGAATCTAGATCGTAATAAAAGATAAAGCATAAATGAAACGATGAGATCTCGAGGAGAGTTAGCATAACTTTCAAACCAGAAATTCCCCTCTCGAATTAAATATTAAGTCATATTGGATTAAAATAAAATGAAGTATTTATATAAATCCAAGTCTTCCATCAATAGTGACTAGCGTATGTTGTCTACTTATCGATAGAGGTGATCCAGAGTCTGGCACCCGAGTCGAAGAAAGGGACAATACGCGAAATTCCTTTACTCCTGTTTTTAACTAAACACGACAAGGGTGAGGACTTGTCGGGATGTGAGGATCGACCGATAACTAGTTACGGAGAACTCACGACCGGGCCCGTTGCTCATCATGATTGATGGGTTAGACTTAACGATTAGTAACACTTATGATGTAGCAGTGCTAGATAAGTGCGAAAACCGAGGCAAAATAGCTTGAAGGTTGTGGATTGACACAATTGGCAGTAAGTATGCCTACCTGGGGAATTGGTTGTATGGCCACGAGTCGTGGGTGCAATTAATTGCCACTGGGACGTCAAGACCTACTAGGAAATAGAATTTCCCGAACAATTGAAGGGGTAATTGTTTCGACAAAATAGTGGGAGAACTTCTACGATAGAGAGTCCAACCTTCGTAGATTATAAGTATTATTCATTAACTAGTCCACTAAATGTTTGTCTTCTCTTTAGGATACTGAGCTATCTGTAATTATCCATTTTACTATTTATCCTCGACTAATAAAATAACTGGATCAAAATATCGACTAGGCAAAACTTGAGAATTGTCTTAAATTCCAAAAGGGGAATGATGTTCTTAAACGACGAGCCTATGCCTTATGCGCCTCCGAGATAAGTCAATATATAAGAAACGAATCACTCTTAGAGTATGGGAATATTAATGATCGTTTCCTCATATAAAGATGAATCTCAAAAGTGAAACGAATCACCTATGAAGTATGGGAATCTTAATGATCGTTTCCTCAAATAAGCATCAAGATTAAACGAGCTATGGAAGCAACATGAGGAGCATGTCTGAAGCCTCCACCTCAAAAGGCCCGTTTTGAGGACCAGTCTTCTGAAACAAACCTCCACCTCAAAAGGCTTGTTTTGAGGAGTAGTTTTGAATCAATATGATTTGAGACTTCTAAGGAATTGTTTCAAAATTCTAGAATAATTGAAGGAACTAGTGTCAAGGATCACTGTCTTTGTTTTTTCAATCTGGTTGAAAACTGGATTGATTGAACGTAGGCCTGCAAGTGATCTTAAAATTAACTTCCTCCTAAATTCTTCTCCCGCTCATTCAAATGACTCTTGAAATACACTGATCTTATTTGATAAGTCGATCTCATTTCATGAATCAACCAAAGTACTGGTTAAAGGCAAATAGGATAAACATGTCATGATCTTTTACACTTCATGGACCGCAAAGTCATAGAAGAGTAAAATGAAGAAGAATTAATTCTCTTCTAAATTCGACCATAAAGGTAGTCAAAAGAACGCAAGTAGCCTGAAAGTCGAATTATCCCACTGGATTTAAGAAAGGCACTGAAATGTTTAATTGATTAGATGATCTAATTAATTAAGCAACGTTTCAATTAAAGGGTTAATTGAAAAGGAAAAGGGAAGCAATTAAAGAAGTTAATTGAAAGAAAGTAAATTAATTGAATTAAACCATTGACTCAATCTTATTGAATTAATGTGTGAAATTCAATTAATACAAAGATAATAATCCATAACTTTGGTACGCTAGACTTGGACACATCTCCAAGAGTAGGATTCAAAAGTTGGTTTCACCTAAGCTTCTTGAAAAATAGAACTTGGATGAACTTCCAACCTGCGAATCATGTCTCAAAGGAGAGATGACCAGATCTCCCGTCACAGGGAATCCAGAGCGAACCAAACAAAATATGGATTTAATCCATGAATATGGATCACTAAAAGTTACTGTGAGAGGAGATTACTCATACTTCGTAATTTTTACTAATGACCTTGGTCATTACTGAGAAATGAATCTAGTGAGATGCATATCCGAAAAACCAAGAAAGGTATTTCAATGTGAAGTAGAGAATCAACAAAGACATAGTATTATTCGATCTACTCGAGATAGCAAATACTTGTCAAGGATTCCTCAATTATCTCAATGAGAATGTGGTTCTCATACAACAAACTCCTCCTAAGACGCCTCAACTTATTGAAATGTCTAAAGAGATGGAATCTAACATTGTTTAACATTGTTTGATCCATATTGAGTTTTGTTAAAGCTTCCTTATGCATTCTAGGAGTTAGTCCTCCTGACTGCATCGAAGATACTGAGCAAGGTACCTTCAAAGTTCGTGCCTACAAAGCTTTACCAAGAAAGGTATGGCAAAATACCTCTATGCTCTTACCTCTGAGTATGGAGATCTCCTGCAGATGGTAGAAACGAAAAAGGAGATAAATTGGCTAGTAGATCCAATTTGTATATAATTGTGGGGTATCCAACGAAATCCATTGGATACCTGTTCCACGACAATGAGAAACAATCGTTTCTCCTAGATACCCGTTCCTCTGTTGATGAATCTCTCGTCAAAGGAAATGGAAACGTCATGGAACTTGATGAAGTCCAAGATTTGGACCCGTCCCCGCAAACAGTGGGAGTTAATCCAGAATTTACTGAACCTACTAGTACACCTACTCTTCAAAGGTCTGATCGAATTCGTAAGGAGCCAGAATGATTTGGTTTCATTCACGAAAACGAGAAAGTGGAAAGTGATCCAAAGACCTATCAAGAAGCGATGTCAGACATAGATTCGGATGCGTGGCTCGAAGCCATGCAACCCGAAATGGATCCCATCCATTCCAACAAGGTATAAACCTTGATTGATCCACCCGAGGGATTTATCCTATATGTTGGTTATAAGCTGTAAGTGGATCTTCAAACTTGGAATGAATGGAGATGCGTTGCCTCTAAGAATTGACTAGTGGTAAAAAGGCTATTCACAATGTTCTGTAACAGACTTTGATGAAACATTTTCTCCATTAGCAATGTCTGAATCCATTTAGATTCACATTTGTTCTGATGAGATAGTCAAGACATTTGACTTCATCAAAACGAGTATGAACCATGAGTGTACAAAAGGATTAGTGGGAGCGCGATGAAGCTCATATTTTATATGTCGATAATGTTCTGGCTATCTGGTATGATATCGGATTGTTAGCACAGACGAAAGCATGGTTGTCCATGCAATTCTCCATGAAAGATTTAGGAGAAGCATCTTGCCTATTGGGATACGTATCTATAGAATAGATCCGAAAAAGATGCTGACACTCTCTAAATCTAAGTACATAGAATCAATACTGGAAATATTCAGTATGAAGAATCCAAGAAAGGATTGCTTCCAGTGAGACACTGTATCCCTTATTCCAAAATTGATGTGCCCTACATCAAATGAGAATAAAGGAGAATGTCTCAAATACCTTATGTTTCAAAGAAAAGGTTGCATGTGGCATGCTTTACTATGTACTAGACCAGGCGTAGAACATGCTCAAGTGTCACGAGCAGTTGCTAGTCAAACTCCAGTGAAGAAGTACTGGACCACCGTAAAAGATATCCTTAAGCTCTTGACAAAGACTAAGGATTTGTTCTTGGTCTACGGTGGTAGTGAAGAATTAAAATTCGAAGGATTCACTGATTCGAATTTTCAGTCTGATGTGGATGAATTAAGAACATCCATTTTTGGATACATATCCTGCATCAATGGGGTAATGGTGAATTTGAAAGGGTTCCAAGCAAATCACCGTAACCATCTAAACCACTGAAGCAAGATATATTGCAGCATTAAATGTAGCATTAAATGCGGCTTAAGAAAGTGTTTGGATATAAAACTTCATCCTTCGGTTGGATCTAGTGCCTAGCATTGCGAAGCTCATGATTATCTTCCATGATAACATTGGAGCTATTGCTAAAGCAAAGCAGTCGAGATCTTACCAGAAATCTAAACACATTTGAAAGAAAGGTACCATTTGATTAAAAAAAAATCATTGGTAGAGTTAACGCGCGTAATGGATCGCGTCGACTCAGAAGACAACTTAGCGGATCCACTAAAAGTTGGCTATATCATGAAATGAGTTCGAAGAACATCTTTAAAAAGATGGGTCCTAGAAACGTTTGTGATTGGCTTTAGGGCAAGTGGGAGATTGATGGGGTAGTGCCCTGCAAGCCAATACATTTAGCTTGTACTTGAACTAACTATCATTATCTTTCTTTAGTATAAATGACTTAGTACGCACGTTTATTTATATGTTTATAAGGATAAACAATGGCCAACTTCATCTCTCGCGAATACATTTAAGCGATTGGTTGAAACCCTTAGATTACATTAGACAATGGGACGATTCACTTCAGTACTGAGTGCAATCATGAAACAGTCTCAAATGTCGTAATCTTAAAACTGTTCCAAGTCATAGATTCCGAATGAGACGGGGTATCGTAGGAATCGCCAAGACTTGTACAAGTATGCATGATTCAGATGGAGTGAATTTGTAGCGTTTCATGAGCAAGGCATTTGAGGCTAGTGCATACGAGTAGGTTGTTCAATGGAGGATTGAATGCATCGAACGACCCGAATAGAGAAACCCATTGTGGAAGCGCATGTCGCATATCGGTGATGGGATGTTTCTCAAGGATTATAATAGTGTACGATTTAGTCCTTTGACTTGAGGTGCTAGGGCGAATTCGGTGCATGGAAGTGCGTACTTAGATCTAGGTATAGGCCACGTAGCTTGGTCATAACATGCCTAGGTTGGGTGCGTATGGACATGTACGCGAATGGTTAGTACCGATATGGAATCTATTGACTCACTGTAATGGGTGAGAGAATTTCCTATACGATTCTTAGATAATATATCCAAGGAACCTACGGCCGTAGACGGTGACGGATTTGGAAAGGGGTTTCCAAATTTAGGAGTCACACTGGAATATTATCCTGAATTAGAAAGTATAGTTATCGAGACAAACTTAGAGGTGCCGATCAATTCACACACTCTAAGTCTTGATCGGGAATATTAGTCGATAGAAGGACCGTATGTACATGGTAATTATATGAGACGAGGTTCACAAGTATCAATTCACCTGAAGTTGGGCTTCATGGGCTTGTGGCTAGACATCGACCATGAAGTGTAGGTACTCCTGAGTGAATAGAGGATTTGATTCTAGGAGTGGTCAATTAAAGGTTGTTTGATTGACCGGAGCAATTTATTGTTCATAAATTAAATCACGAGGAATTCGTGGGCCTGCTACCAATTGATGGTGAACCCAGAGGGTCACACACAATACAATTGGACGGTGACTGTTGAAAATGATACAAAAGGAATTAATTGATTTAAAGGTAATTAAATCAATTAAATGAATTAAAAGTATTTAATTCAAGTGGGAGATTAATTAATTGGCTGACTTGATTAATTAAATACTTAATTGAGTTGCTAATTAATTATATAAAAGAAATATTGATTTAATTAGATTGGGCATTTAATTAAGTAATTAATTAAATGAAAGGCTTGCAAGACATGGGCCTGTAATTAAAAGCCCATAAGGAGTCTTGCAAAACCTAGGTCAAGAGGGAGTCTATAAATAGGGTTCCACTAGAGCTCAAAAAGCTAACACCCTAGCCTCTCTTCTCTTCCTAGCTGCCGCCCCCCTCTCCTTTGCGCCGCCAACCTAGAGCCGCCGCCACCTGCTGCCGTGAGCTGCCCTAGCGCCGCCGCCGCCGCCGTCTCTCCCTTGTTCCACCGTGTTAGATCTTGCATTGGCAAGTAGATCTGCACATTCCTGCTTCGACAAATCTCCTAGATCCAGTTCTGAGCCTAAGACTAGGCGATGTTGTAAGAATCCAATTGGTGTGGACTAACTTTGGAGGTGAGACGCTTGGATCACTTCTGTGAACCAGATCCAGATCCAGATCCAGATTCAGAATCAGAATCAGAACTGAAGGTTGCCACCACCTTGCCGGTGGTGAGGTAAATCGCAAAAAAACCCTTGTTTCATTACTCTGTGTGTTTTTGTTTCTTGCTTGCGTATAAATAATATGGAGAATCTAATATGGGACCTTGGGTGCTTCGAAAAATTTTTAATTCCGCACTTTCGTTGTATTGACAATCGAGGCAACCCAACCACTATCCCAATACTTGGAACAGTTTTAAGATTACGACCTTTGAGACTGTTTCATGATTGCATTCAGTACTGAAGTGAATCGTCCCATAGTCTAATGTAATCTAAGGGTTTCAACCAATCGCTTAAATGTATACGCGAGAGATGAAGTTGGCCATTGTTTATCCTTATACACATATAAATAAACATGCGTACTAAGTCATTTATACTAAAGAAAGATAATGATAGTTCCAGTACAAGCTAAATGTATTGGCTTGCAGGGCACTATTCCATAAATCTCCCACTTGCCCTAAAGCCAATCTCAAACGTTTCTAGGACCCATCTTTTTAAAGATGTTCTTCGAACTCTTTCATGATATAGCCTCCTTTTAGTGGATCCGCTAAGTTGTCTTCTGAGTCGACGCGATCCATTATGCGCGTTAACTCTACCAATGATTTTTCTAATCAAATGGTACCTTTCTTTCAATTGTGTTTAGATTTCTGATGAGATCTCGAATGCTTTGCTTTAGCAATAGCTCCAATGTTATCATGGAAGATAATCATGAGCTTCGCAATGCTAAGCACTACATCCAACCGAAGGATGAAGTTTTATATCCAAACACTTTCTTAAATTGCATATAATGCTACATTTAATGCTGCAATATATCTTGCTTCAGTGTTTTGGATGGTTACGGTGATTTGCTTGGAACCCTTTCAAATTTACCGTTACCCCATTGATGCAGGATATGTATCCAAAAATGGATGTTCTTAATTCATCCACATCAGACTGAAAATTCGAATCAGTAAATCCTTCGAATTTTCAATTCTCCACTACCACCGTAGACCAAGAACAAATCCTTTGATCTTACGTATTTTCGTTGGTTCGATCAAGGTGTTATGCAATGTGTTATGAATGTAAATAAATAGAAGAAAAAGATCAATAATATTGTGTTCAATGTGATCGGGTACAGATTACAATAATTGGGAGTCCTATTCGAGCATTATTGGATGCCGTATAAGCTAGAGGGCGAAATACTAACGAGCTATCCTATGCTATTATTCCCAAGTGAGTCCGAGCAGCTGTCTCAAGAGATGAGCACCTGGGAAGTTGTGTCGTCGTCATAAATGATTGGGGTATTTATAGCAGAATTGATGGGCTTGGGCCTAGGCTCGGCCCAACAGCATCTCTCGCGCTCGGGTTCTCGATGGCTCGGAACACTTTATTTAGAACCCAGGGCCAGCTCTTGGTTCCTGAGGGCAGGATCTGGCGTCGGTCGGACTGCATCGATCCTGCGAAGGCAGGGGATCCAAATTACCCCTCATCAATACTCCCCCACTTCTCGAGCGTGAAGTGGAGCTTGCGCTCGAAGAAGTACAAGTTATGTCGCATGCTACTACGAGATGAGCCGCTCATGATGTGTTTCGGATATGCCTCATTAAAAACCTAACTCGGAAAAACCCATTGGGATAAAAACCGAGCCAGGGAAAAAGAGTGCATATATTAGAAACATTATACCGGCGTGTTGTAAAGATAACCTCGTCGTGGGACCTTGAAATAGTAATATTCTTTATTGCTCCACGATGCTTAATTCAATTCCTCGATGAATGCTTTCCAAATCTTCCGATCATCATAAGGAGGTTAATGGGATACTACGGGGATAATTTCTGGGGCATATGCTCCATAATTTGTAAGTAAAGGACCGAAAATGCAATTCTCAGAAGGATAACATTAGATTTTTTACTCTGAGTAAGTTCAACCGTCGCGGTTACTCGGGGACCTGTTTGCAATTTTACCTTTTTAACCCCGTATATATATGTTGACCCGTTGAAAAATTACTTCCATATTGCATTTTCTCTTGAGCTCGGAGTGTTTGAATCGAAAAGGCGCTTATTTTAATACATTCGTTTCCGAGTCCATAATGTCAAGTTCTAGAAATTCAAAGGGCAAGAAAAAGGTCGAAGAGAACCAAGAGTCCGATCCTTTGTTAAAGCTCGTTGATGATTACGAAGATGGAGAATTTCGTCAAGGAGGCGATGATGATGACCCGAGCGAGGATCTTGAAGAAAATGAGGTCGAGAAACGCAGCATCGGCGAGGATGCCTTTGTTAGGATTTTCAAACATACGCAAGCTTCTAAGGCCATGTCCTCAAATAGGTTAGAACTTCCTGCTAGTGAAACTTCCTATTATTTCTCGAAGAAGGATCGTGTTCACCTCGAGGCGGAGTTCGGGAAATTTCTTCCCAAAGGGTTTTCGATCGTCATTCCTTCTTATACTGAACGTGCTACCGAGCCCCCGGCTGGCTGTCAAGCCTTCTATGAGAGTCAATTTTCTTGTGGTTTGCGTATCCCATTCGTTCCCCTTATCAGAAACGTCTTGACTTTCTTTTCTCTTTCCCCCGCTCAGCTTCTCCCGCATTCCGTTGCGTATATAGTAGCGTTCAATGCTCTTATGGAGGCAAAAGGGGAAGAGGCCTCCTTTAGCAACTTTTGTCAAATATTCCGAATGGATCTATGTAAAGGTTCAAATGCAGGGTTTGTGTCCATCAACCAGAGGTCGAAACGGCCTTTTCTTACTAACATAACAACAGGAAAGAGCAAAGGTTGGAAGAGGAGGTTCTTCTTCGTGAAAGGTCCTGATGTTCCGATATCAGAAGGTAGCTCAAAAACAAGACCATATCGATGGGATGGTGCAAATTCTTGGACATACGGTTCTCGTAGAATTAAAGAGAAGCTCATCTACCGTCTTTCCGATGAATTTCTCGAGCAGTTGCGGTCCAATCCTTACCACACCAAGTTCCTAGTTCAGGAAGGCGTTTTGCGATTGGCTGGGTTGAGCCACTGTGATTATCCTGCCCCGGCGATTAAATATCCAAGTCAATCCTCCGAAGGGTCCCTTCTGCAAACCAATGACCTGCCAACCTCTAGTGCTCCGCCCCTTGCCACTCTTTCTTTGGGTATGCTTCTTATCTTCTGCCTACTTTGAGGTTTGATCGAACAATTCTTCTTGTTTAAACCCGTGCCCGATTCGTATTATCCCTGCAGGTCGAGTCGTCGAGAAATTTCGAGTGTCTGCTACCGGCTCGGACGGAGATAAGCGATTTTATTTCGACCCGTTACCTTATGCCTCTGAAAGAAGAACGGACACAAGTGATTTAGGTGGAAATTCAGTCGTCGTACCATTTACGATTCCCGATTTGAGAGGGCTTGGCACTATGAGTTCCCTGAACTCCGCCACTGCCGGACCTCTTCGAACCTTGTTTTCCCTTGATACTTCCGTTCTTTCGTCGGTCGGCTATAGTCAGCATTCCTGGAACCGGATTCAGGATATCCAGGAGTATGAGAAGCTCCTGAGTCGAAAAAGAAATGCTGAACATCCCGGACCCTCAAGGAGGGTAAAACTTTTTGGTGTGAGTTCTGACTCTGTTCCATGTCGAGAAGGTAGGTCGGAGCCTGATGTGGTGGACTTCATGGACGAGCACCTCCGCGGTAGTAGGGCTGCCGGATACCCTGAAGACGGTACCATCCTAACCGATCTGGATTCGGGTGGTGAGAATGAATTCGACAAAGCCGCTAGAATCTACATGGCTAGTCGGTTTAAACGGGATATCCTGCTTCATTCCGTCAAAGGGGATTCTGAGGTTTTGAGTGATTTCTCCCGAACGTATCACGAGGTAAATACTCGTCTTTTTACCATCTGTTTTTCTTTAGTGCCCTTAACATTTCTGTGCTATCTCAACTTACTTCATAGATCGGGGATTTGTTCGCCATCCAAACCTATCGCTTAGCATTACTGGAGCAGGAGTCGCAGGATGCTCATGATGCGTATGCGCAAATTTTCGTCGATAATCAAACTCTTCGATCTCAGTTAGCAGAAAGTCAACAAGAATTATCTCAAATAAAGAAGGAGCTCGAAAAAGCTACTAAGAAACGTTCCTCGTCCATGGAAGAGGATTTGCTGGCATCCGTTAAAGAGAGAAGTGCCCTCGAGGAAGAACTGAAGAAGGTTAAGATCGAACTTGAGCTAGCAAAGCAAGATTCCGAGCGTGCATATGCCCAAGGTCGGGATGAGTTTGTGATTCCAGCCATACGAGAATTCTTGGAATCTCCTGTCTTAGATCCCTTAGTCCAAAGGAGAATGGGAGGGATTCTCCAGACGATCTTCTACAAAGGGTTCAACAATTGGTTTCGGCCGAGAGAATTCCAGACAATATGGACGAATATTATCAGCACATGAACCCATTTAAAACTGCTGAAGGGAAGGATTACAAAGCTTCCTCTTTACCCAAGACGGATATAAAATGGCAGGATCATCGCTTTGCCCCCTTAGTAGAGGAGTATGGCATTCCGATGCCTAACCCTGACTTGCTCGAGTGCTCTAACGACGATTACCCCTCTGCTTCAGGGAAAAAGGAAGATGTTAACATAGAGGACGGATCGAATAAGGGAAAAGATCGATCCGTTGACCAGACTAATCCGTTAGACAGCGGCGGTGAAGATGGCGTCGGTCCGAATGCTAAGTTCGATCACGCCGAAGGGGGTGATCTATAGTCTCGTAGTTAGGGAACGAATGTATACATGTATGTAACCCACTTTTGTAATCGGATTTGTTTTCCTTTCTGTTTAATTCGTATAATTTGTAAATTCCAACCTCGCCAATATTTAGACATTATTTGCCTTTCGTAGTTCGATATTCTCTCGTGATCTATGCTCGATATCTATTTATTCCATATAGAATCTTTCTTGATAGTCGCGTCGATTCCACTATTAACGATTATAGGGTCTAGCGCCTATAAATATCAGGACCTCTTCAAATTTTGTCAGAAAATATTCTCAGAGATCGGAGCTCTTCCTCTATATTCTGTATTCTTCTAATTTCTCTACTCTCTCCCTGTTTATCATGGAAAACATACTAGGCAAAGCAATCGACCCCAAACAGCTGTTTGTTGGCTTGAAGAATAAGAATCCGAGCAAAGAGCAGAAACCTGCCAAGGAGGCCAAACCTTCCAAATCCTCTTCCAAGACCTCTGTGTCTTCACCGAAAGCTCCTAAAGGGGGGGGGGGAATAAGAAAGAGAAAAGCACTTCCTCAAAGCAAACCAAGGGCAGTTCCAGCAAGTCCATTTTGGATGAAGAGCTCGAGGCTGCGCTCGGGGGTTCTTCCCCGAAAGTAGTCGATTCTTCGAGTGAAGATCCTGTCAGAGAAAAGACTCCCGTTCCTTCTTCGAACAAAAGGCCTTATTCCGATGGGGTCACTCCCATTGAGGCTTTGCAAAATCTTGCTATTGGTAGTAAACCATCCTCCGACGCTTCAACCGTTCCCCCCTCAGGAGGTCTCCTCAAAAAACCCAAGTTAGAAATTGGTGGAGGGGCTTCTGCTGAAGCTTTAAAAATTGATAATCCTCTCGAACCCCTCGTTGACCCCGTTCCTCCGAAAGTTACTCCTTCCCTGCCCGAGGAGTCGAAAGATGGGTCTCCTCCTAAGACTGATCCCATGGATAGTCTGTTGCAAGTTAACTTTACTTCTTCCGAAACCAACATGTCCAAGGAAAGAAACATAGAAGAGTTGTTCGAGTCTGGGACGCACTTCCTTTTTCAGGTATATATATATTTATTTATTCCCCCATTTTTTTTTTTTTTGAAGTAAAGTTGCTGATCTTTTTAACAGGACGGACAGGATTTTATCGAACTTAAAACGTTCGCTGAGCGGGAAACAAATCAGCGTGCTGCTCTTTCCCTCGAGCTGGAGGAGAAGAAAGCAGAATTCGACCGTGTCTTCGCGGAGAAGCTTGCTCTAGAGAGGGAGAAGACTGCTAAAGAACATGGAGAGGAGATCCACAAGCAGCTGAACGAGGAGCTCGAAAAACTGAAGAGTCTTCACGAGCAGGAGAAACAAGACTTCACGCATCGAGAAAAGGAGGCTTATGACCGTGGATATGAAGCAGGATGTGAGGCTCGTAATGCCGAGCTTCGAAAGATTTTCTCCGATAATAAGCTTCTCTAAATGTTGTCTTTTGTTTACCCGGACCTGCTGTATGGCTATATTGTTTTTACTCTTGTGTGATCATGAATAATTTCAGACATTTTATCCCCTATGGTTTGTAATAATCTATTTGCTTCTTGGATTGCATGTCCTTCTATAATTTGATGTGTTCTTTTCTATCCATGCTTTAGTTTGCTTCTTCGTTTGACCTTGTGTTTGCGATTCTCGATCTTCGATCTTGGTATATCAATTCTGCTTAATTTTCAAAATTATATCACTTTCTCTTCCCGCCGAAATTCTCGGGAAGCGCAACAGTCTTTTGATCTGGACCGTTCCTTTTGCTTTCTGCTAGCCGTTGGATTCTTGAGAATAGTACCTATAAATGGGGCTCTTCGTTTTGCATCCTTATAAGATTTCTCGAAAACAAGATTCCTGGGACCATGCTGACTAAAAGATTTTGTTGTATGACTCAATACTTCGAATTTCGAGTTAGGACTCATTTTGCATATCATAGTCAAATTTGTACTTCAACCTCGACTAGGGTATCTGCAGGCGAAACTATTTCGACCCTGAAGGCCAATAAGCTTTATTGCTGACCATCCACGACCCAACTAGCTCCCATGGCCTTTTGTGGTTTAGGGAGGCTCAGGCGTCAAGTTTTTCGAGGGTATGCAACAATTTGTTAGGTTCTTTCTTGAAAATGTTACGGGTAGTACTTCAAAGATCGTCGTCCTTAAGAAAACATTCATGTTTCACCTAGGGAAGAGATGCATTACCCCTCTCCTTTTTGAAGAATCGTAACCATAGACGAAAATTTGTTGGCTCGACAGGCGTTAGTCGTTTCGAGTAAGGACATTATCGCCCGCCGAAAATTTCATAGGATGGCCCGGTTATGAAGTTCCTCTCACGTTCGGATATATAGATTGGTTCTTCATTAATCTCCCAAGGTTGCAAAAAGTACTATTATTAAGAGATTAATTTGATATGTAATAGGAGTTGATTTCTTGTAACTTGTAATTGCTTGAAATGTCAGGCTCGGAAATTAATAGTCTTTTTTATCGATCTTTACGACCGCTTTACTCAAATATTGTACTTCGTTGGTCTGAGTCATCCTCGGGCTAATTACTGATAACGCTTTCTTTATAAGCTGTATTCTGACTTTTTCTTCATGATTTTCTTTTGACGATTGGAACTGAGATTATAATGAACTCGGACAGGACGAACTTGAGCGGGAATAAATTTTACATTTTCTTCACTTACCCCAGACAATTCCTGTATTCTCGGGAATCGTAACGGTCGGCGCATTTACTGCTTGTATCTCAGCCATTAGTATTATCAAATCTGAGTCGTTGATTGGCTTTTCCTTCCACTACATATAGTTCCGTAGTTACCTTCAAATTTTACATTTCAGTAATTGTTTTGATCGGCTCTATGATTGAGATTTTACTTTCTCTGGCCATCATGTTTCGTTTGTTATCCCCGACCAAACGGTTCGAGGTTCGACTTCGAACTATCTTTCTTTATAACTTCTGCTGTCTCCTAATGGCAATTCATTTCGACTAGGGTATCGACAGGCGAAAATAATTGCGACTGGGGTACCGGCAGGCGACCAGCTCTCTTTGATTCCAAGTCTTTGAGGCGGGCTCGACTTCCTGTACTCTGTCCTCCATCCAGTCGGGATAGTGGGTCAACTGCTGGAGGAGTTTTCCTGCACTCGATCTCCACTTCTTCAAGATGTTTCTTGAAGAAGGTTGCCTTCGAGATTGCGTGGAGTAATTCTTCTAGGGATTGCTTCCCTATCTCTCGATCTGGTCCGGCGTGGAGCAATTACTGAGGAAGTGATGGATGAAGGGTAGAAGTGTTATTCTAGCCCCGCCTTCCTCCTTTGATTACGAAAATATTCTAGCATAGGGTTAATTTGTAATAGGGTTACAATAAATGTAAAGCCTCAGCTTTGCTCGATTTTCCTTATTATTGTAATCATGAACTCTCTTGTAACTGTTTGGAAGATCATGAATGAGATATTTATTTCCTTTGTCATTCTTACTCGTTAACCTGTAGAATTGCTTTCGTATATTGTTATCGAGCATCAGTTTCTTTGCCTCGAAAATATGAACAAATGCTATTCCCCAGCGACTTTGATAAGTATTTAGATAATAGTCTTCAATAGACATTCTTCGGTCTTTGATATTCAGATATAAAAGATAATTGACATTTTTTGCCGATTTCATTTATTGGTAGCGTGATCGAAAATTAATAATATTCGGATAATAAAAGGCGATCTTAGCGGATCATGATCGCCGCATCTCGAAATAAGATATATACCGGAATTTTGTACAATCGATAATTTGCACTTAGGGTCGTAGCAATAGCTTTCACCGCGAAATAAGATATATACCGGAATTTTGTACAATCGATAATTTGCACTTAGGGTCGTAGCAATAGCTTTCACCGATTTAATAATTCCGATCTAAGGGTCATAGCAACAGCTTTCACCCATTCAATAATTTCGATCTAAGGGGCATAGCAACGGCTTTCACCCTTAGTCGTTTCAGAGCATTTTTAGCCCGAGGGTCATAGCAACGGCTTTCACCCATTTAATAATTTCGATCTAAGGGGCATAGCAACGGCTTTCACCCTTAGTCGTTTCAGAGCATTTTTAGCCCGAGGGTCATAGCAACGGCTTTCACCCATTCAATAATTTTGATCTAAGGGGCATAGCAACGGCTTTCACCCTTAGTCGTTTCAGAGCATTTTTAGCCCGAGGGTCATAGCAACAGCTTTCACCCATTCAATAATTTCAATCTAAGGGGCATAGCAACGGCTTTCACCCTTAGTCGTTTCAGAGCATTTTTAGCCCGAGGGTCATAGCAACAACTTTCACCCATTCAATAATTTCGATCTAAGGGGCATAGCAACGGCTTTCACCCTTAGTCGTTTCAGAGCATTTTTAGCCCGAGGGTCATAGCAACAGCTTTCACCCATTCAATAATTTCGATCTAAGGGGCATAGCAACGGCTTTCACCCTTAGTCGTTTCAGAGCATTTTTAGCCCGAGGATCATAGCAACAGCTTT
The DNA here is from genome assembly GCA_003313485.2 of Penstemon barbatus. Taxonomy (NCBI): domain Eukaryota; kingdom Viridiplantae; phylum Streptophyta; class Magnoliopsida; order Lamiales; family Plantaginaceae; genus Penstemon; species Penstemon barbatus. The sequence goes on along the minus strand of CM064881.1, from coordinate 53,825,055 downwards.
CACCCATTCAATAATTTCGATCTAAGGGGCATAGCAACGGCTTTCACCCTTAGTCGTTTCAGAGCATTTTTAGCCCGAGGGTCGTCACCCATTTTTATTTTTCGATCCAAGGGGCGTAGCAACGGCTTTCACCCTTGGTCGATTTTCGAGGGTCATAGCAACAACTTTCCTCCTTTTTTAATAGTAGATGGAGACCGGTAGAGATAGAATAATAGAGATCGATAATATCAGAGAGAGATGAATGAATATGAATATTGACGAGATTAGTTTCCACTGAATATATAACTCTGATCGAAATAAATTTTTATGAGATAATAGTCTTCTGCAATCATAAGAAAAGATGAATCATAGAGAAACAGTCAATAGTGAATAACCTTAGGACTTAATAAATAAATCTTATGCCTTGTTAAGAAAATTCTTTGTCTATAAGTTCCCAATTCCGTCATATTTGATTTTTTCCAAACGGCTCCTCATTTACTGAGAATTGCAAGGGTCGACAAATCTCATCCATTCATTTCGCGAATTAACTGCCGCCGGATTCTCTCATCTTTTACTATAAAAGGCTGTCAAATTCTTGAGATTATATTATTCGTTGCACCAGTATTTCATGTGTCCGACCATGGTAATCAAGGTCGTTATTCTATCAATTCAACTTTTTGAGCTCAGACTTCGAACAATTTTTAAGAAGGACAGTCTCCTAACCTGATCTCGCCTAGAATATCGACAGGCATATATATTCTCCATCTTGAAGGCCAATATGCCAGAAACCTGGAGTCCGTAGGTCGTCGCGCAGGTCTTCAAACAGGGACATGTTGCTACAATGCATTTAGGAAAACATACAGGGGAGAGACCGGTGCAGAATACGGTAACCTGATAAACCGTCTGTTTGCCCCTTCGCCTTCGGAAGATCGTAAATAAAGTTAAAAGCCTGCGAGTCCAAAGGAGATTCCATGCTTGGAGCTGAGTTATTTCGAATAATCGAGAAGTGATCGAAAATTCTAGAGGAAGATAGAGGGATTTTTATGTAACATATTAGCTTGTGCTATGTTTGAAATGTATCTTCCATATTTTCCTTCTGAACTCTTGTATATCTTTAATAATATTCATGAATGGAATTTTTTCTTTTCCTTGTTGATAGAATGAAAGACAATTAGGCACGCTCTTATTTTCAACAACTCTACCGCGAATATCTAAGATTAACAATGAAAATATACGAACAGTGGTCTCTTGAGTAAGAATATTAATGTCTTGGTAGATTTGAAACTAATAAAGAACTTGTGATTGATCCTTGCTATCGCCGAATTTCAAAAGCTGTCGAATTTTCCAATTTGAGAGTTTTGTTCGAACAGATCAATCGTAGCTTCTTTGCTTCGAACATCTCTAGTTGGTTGTAAAAAATAGCGTTTTCATATCTAGAATATCAAGTGCATGAGGGTTGAACTTTCATGCAAGTGTCACCGATCTTCGCGCCATTTTTGGAGGAGGATTGTAAGTAAAACATTTGTTCGAATAAATGTTTCGAATAAGCTCTTTTTTGTATTGTTGGGCCGTATGTTCTTCTAACCAAACAGGACCCTATTTCTCGGGAAATGTATCGGTCAGTCCATTAAATACGGACATCCTAGCCGTTCCCGATCTGTTATCTGTGCCGTTGATTCAAAATCCTTTACTACTATAAATAGGTCCCTTTATGTATACGACACTTCTTACTTTCTCCTTTATGCTTCCTCCGATCACTATGGGTCGATATTTAAATTTGATTCATGTTTTCTCCAAGATAAAGGAGTTTGAGATTAGACTCAGAACCCTGTTTTTCGATCTTAGCTCCTTAAGCATAAGCTTATTCGCTTAGAATATCGACAGGCAAAAGAAAATGCGCCTAGAATACCGGCAGGCAACCTATTTTCCCAGACATATCTTGTCTGGTGCGGGTTAGAATTCTGGTTTTCTGGCGCTGTATCCGATCGGGCAGCTGGTTATTCTGAGAGGAGTTCTTTAAATCTGAGGCACCAGCTTCCTCGAGGGCTTTCTTACAGTATAGTTCCTCCGAGTTCCCTTGGGGTGCCTCTGCTGAGATAACCCTTTGCTGCTCCGGTTCGGATTAATCTGTAAATAATGATTGAGTGTTTCAATCATTGTTAACAAACGAAGACCTAAGGTCGGTCTGGAGCCCTGGAGAGGAGCTCGATCCGGCTTTTATCCCGTTCGAAGACGGATGTGCGACACGTGGCGAGTGATGGCCATGAAGATTCACTGCTGAGTTCTGCATCTGGAGCGATCTTAGGGAATGAAGACCGAGCACGAAACAGGGTAGAATTATTCGTAGAACTTGTAATAGGGTAGGAGTGATTGTATTGTACTTCTTGAGCTCGAATTATATTCGGTGCTTCACTTTGTAACTTGTTTGAAGAATATTAATAATAAAGCTTTGCTTTCTCGTTCGAATTTCATTATTTAACTCCTTTATTTAGTCGAATTATTGTCAATACTTAGCTGCAACTTCAAGGATTTATATATAATTTGTTGCCGTCGTTCGAATATTCAACTTATCCCGACCGACTCGAGAAAAATACAAACAGCCGATAAATAATGTATACAAATTATGCGATTGATCTCTTAAATAACTGATTCGAGAAATTTATCTTCGAAATTAATAAATACGATGATCAGAAAAATAAATTCCGATCATCAGTAAGCTGTAATTGCACAGATTACCTAAGCCTTTGACATTAACCGGTGATCGAGTCGACGGTGTTAATTCCACGTTAATCTGCTGTGGATGATATATGTGGAACTTCTTATCCGTTTAGGTATTTAGAAAAATGGATCCTCTGTGGAAAATAAATCCATTGAAGAAATAAATGAACTGTGTTATCGTAGGATAAAACCACTAATCTTAAGCTCGAACTTCATCGTATGGGTCTTATCTTCGACCTTGAATTGACGAACGCTCCGATGGTCGGAGGATCGCCTTGGATAGTGAATGGCGAAGTTTCTGTCTAGTAAGGCTTTCCGCTGACGTACGTATTTCACCTCGTGGTAGGCATATTTCGATCTAAAACTCGAATAAGGCCCCACGGTGGGCGCCAATTGATCTTACGTATTTTTGTTGGTTCGATCAAGGTGTTATGAAATGTGTTATGAATGTAAATAAACAGAAGAAAAAGATCAATAATAGTGTGTTCAATGTGATCGAGTACAGATTACAATAATTGGGAGTCCTATTCGAGCATTATTGGATGCCGTACAAGCTAGAGGGCGAAATACTAACGACCTAGCCTATGCTATTATTCCCAAGTGAGTCCGAGCAGCTGTCTCAAGAGATGAGCACCTGGGAAGTTGTGTCGTCGTCATAAATGATTGGGGTATTTATAGCAGAATTGATGGGCTTGGGCCTAGGCTCGGCCCAACAGCATCTCTCGCGATCGGGTTCTCGATGGCTCGGAACACTTTATTTAGAACCCAGGGCCAGCTCTTGGTTCCTGAGGGCAGGATCTGGCGTCGGTCGGACTGCATCGATCCTGCGAAGGCAGGGGATCCAAATTACCCCTCATCATCCTTAGTCTTTGTCCAGAGCTTAAGGATATCTTTTACGGTGGTCCAGTACTTCTTCACTGGATTTTGACTAGCAACTGCTCGCGATACTTGAGCAAGTTCTACGTCTGGTCTAGTACATAGTAAAGCATGCAACATGCAACCTTTTGTTTGAAACATAAGGTATTTGAGACATTCTCCTTTATTCTCATTTGATGTAGGGCACATCGATTTTGGAACAAGGGATACAATGTCTCACTTGAAGCAATCCTTTCTTGGATTCTCCATACTGAATATCTTCAGTATTGATTCTATGTACTTAGATTTAGTGAGTGTCAGCATCTTTTCTGATCTACTTCATAGATACGTATCCCAATACGCAAGATGCTTCTCCTAAATCTTTCATGGAGAATTGCATGGACAACCATGCTTTCGTCTGTGCTAACATTCCGATATCATACCAGATAGCCAGAACATTATCGACATATAAAATATGAGCTTCATCGCGCTCCCACTAATCCTTTTGTACACTCATGGTTCGTACTCGTTTTGATGAAGTCAAATGTCTTGACTATCTCATCAGAACAAATGTGAATCTAAATGGATTCAGACATTGCTAATGGAGAAATGGTTTCATCAAAGTCTGTTCCATAACATTGTGAATAGCCTTTTTACCACTAGTCAATTCTTAGATGCAACACCTCTCCATTCATTCCAAGTTTGAAGATCCATTTACAACTTATAACCAACTTATAGGGATAAATCACTCGGGTGGATCAATCAAGGTTTATACATTGTTGGAATGGATGGGATCCATTTCGGGTTGCATGGCTTCGAGCCACGCATCCGAATCTATGTCTGACATCGCTTCTTGATAGGTCCTTGGATCACTTTCCACTTTCTCGTTTTCGTGAATGAAACCAAATCGTTCTGGCTCCTTACGAATTCGATCATACCTTTGAAGAGTAGGTGTACTGGTAGGTTAAGTAAATTCTGGATTAACTCCCACTGTTTCCGGGGACGGGTCCAAATCTTGGACTTCATCAAGTTCCATGACGTTTCTGTTTCCTTTTACGAGAACTTCATCAACAGAGAACATGTATCTAGGAGAAATGATTATTCTCATTGTCGTGGAACAGGTATCCAATGGATTTCGTTGGATACCCCACAATTATATACAAATTGGATCTACTAGCCAATTTATCTCCCTTTTCGTTTCTACCATTGGCAGGAGATCTCCATACTCAGAGGTAAGAGCATAGAGGTATTTTGCCATACCTTTCTTGGTAAAGCTTTGTAGGCACGAACTTTGAAGGGACTTTGCTGAGTATCTTCGATGCAGTCAGGAGGACTAACTCCTAGAATGCATAAGGAAGCCTAACAAAACTCAATATGGATCGAACAATGTTTTACAATGTTAGATTCCATCTCTGTAGACATTTCAATAAGTTGAGGCGTCTTAGGAGGAGTTTGTTGTATGAGAACCCCATTCTCAATGAGATAATTGAGGAATCCTTGACAAGTATTTGCTATCTCGATTAGATCGAATAATACTATGTCTTTGTTGATTCTCTACTTCGCATTGAAATACCTTTCTTGGTTTTTCGGATTTGCATCTCACTAGATTCATTTTTCACTAACGACCAAGGTCATTAGTAAAAGGTACGAAGTATGAGTAATCTCCTCTCACAGTAACTTTTAGTGATCCATATTCATGGATTAAATCCAGATTTTGTTTGGTTCGCTCTGGATTCCCTGTGACGGGAGATCTGGGCATATCTTCTTTGAGACATGATTCGCAGGTTGGAAGTTCATCCAAGTTCTATTTTTCAAGAAGCTTAGGTGAAACCAACTTTTGAATCCTACTCCTTGAGATGTGTCCAAGTCTAGCGTACCAAAGTTATGGATTATTATCTTTGAATTTCACACATTAATTCAATAAGATTGAGTCAATGGTTTAATTCAATTAATTTACTTCCTTTCAATTAACTTCTTTAATTGCTTCCCTTTTCCTTTCAATTAACCCTTTAATTGAAACGTTGCTTAATTAATTAGATCATCTAATCAATTAAACATATCAGTGCCTTTCTTAGATCCAGTGGGATAATTCGACTTTTAGGCTATTTGTGTTCTTTTGACTACCTTTATGGTCGTATTTAGAAGAGAATTAATTCTTCTTCATTTTACTCTTCTTTGACTTCGTAGTCAATGAACTGTAAACGATCATGACAGGTTTATCCTATTTGCCTTGATTCATGAAATGTGATCGACGTATCAAATAAGATCAGTGCATTTCAAGAGTCATTTGAATGAGCAGGAGGAGAATTTAGGAGGAAGTTAATGTTAAGATCACTTGCAGGCTTACGTTTAATCGATCCAGTTTTCAACTAGATTGATAAATCAAAGACAGTGATCCTTGACACTAGTTCCTTCAATTATTCTCGAGTTTTGAAACAATTCCTTAGAAGTCTCGAATCATATCGATTCAAAACTACTCCTCAAAACAAGCCTTTTGAGGTGGAGGTTTGTTTCAGAAGACTGGTCCTCAAAACGGGCCATTTGAGGTGGAAGCTTTAGACATGCTCCTCATGTTGCTTCCATAGCTCGTTCAATCTTGATGCTTATTTGAGAAAACGATCATTAAGATTCACATACTCTATAGGTGATTCGTTTCATTTTTGAGATTAATCTTTATAGGAGAAAACGATCATTAATATTCCCATATTCTACGGGTGATTCGTTTCTCTTTTTGACTTATCTCAGAAGCGCATAAGGCATAGGCTCGTCGTTTAAGAACATCATTCCCACTTCTGGAATTTAAGACAATTCTCAAGTTTCTTGCCTAGTCGATATTTTGATCCAGTTATTTTATTGGTCGAGGATAAATAGTAAAATGGATAATTACAGATATCTCAGTATCCTAAAGAGAAGACAAAGATTCAGTGGACTAGTTAATGAATGATACTTATAATCTACGAAGGTTAGACTTTCTATCGTAAAAGTTCTCCCACTATTTTATCGAAACAATTACCCCTTCAATTGTTCGGGAAATTCTATTTCCTAGTAGGTCTTGACGTCCCAGCGACAATTAATTGCACCCACGACTCGTGGCCATACAACCAATTCCCCAGGTAGGCATACTTATTGCCAGTTGTGTCACTCCACAACCTTCAAGCTATTTCGCCTCGGTTTTTGCACTTATCTAGCACTGCTACATCATAAGTGTTACTAATCGTTAAGTCTAACCCATCAATCATGATGAGCAACGGGCCCGGTCGTGAATTCTCCGTAACTAGTTATCGGTCGATCTTCACATCCCGACCAGTCCTCACCCTTGTCGTGTTTAGTTAAAAACAGGAGTCAAGGAATTTCGCGTGTTGTCCCTTTCTTCGACTCGGGTGCCAGACTCTGGATCACCTCTATCGATAAGTAGACAACATACGCTAGTCCCTATTGATGGAAGGCTTGGATTTATATAAATACTTCATTTTATTTTAATCTAATATGACTTAATATTTAATTCGAGAGGGGAATTTCTGGTTTGAAAGTTATACTAACTCTCCTCGAGATCTCACCGATTCAATTATGTTTTATCTTTTATTACGATCTAGATTATAGCGCGCATCTCATACAAGCTAAATATAAATCGACAAATATATAAATGACATACAAGCCTAGCATGCATACTACCACAATATGTTTTCGATCGGGAGCCTCCTATGTGGGCCATCATTGAGCCAATGATGTTGGCCCTATTGGTCAATCTAAAGGGTTTGCAAACAGGCCTATGCTATTACACAATGTACCACGCATACATGGCCTTCATATCTTCTTGGGTTCCCACCTTGCTTGTAAACGAGCCTCCATTCTAAACTAGGAAAGCAGTAAAGCCCTATTCTATTACAAAGGCTCAAAGTGGCCCAAAAACACAATAAGCTCGCAGGCCCAATAAAAACCAAACAATAAATTAAACCAATCACATCTAACCTAAGGTTAAGGCTCGGCTCGATCGAAAACCACGTAAACAATTCACGTAGAGCAAGAAACACGCAAACATCCTTTACCTATTTCTTTCTTAATTTTAAAACTACCTTTTCAAACTAACTTCCTATGATTCTTACTTTTTAGTCACTACTAATTATGACAAAATAAATATTCGGGTAAACAAAAATAAATTTTCTGCTCAAATTCAGATTCTGTTTTTCAACTTTTGAAAATTGCATTTTCGCCCCTCAACTTTCGAAAATTGCACTTTGACCCCAAAACTTTTAAAAAGTTACAAAAACACCCCTGAGCCGATTCGGGCAGTTACCAGAAAATAAAATTTTGAACTCTGAAAATTTTCGATTTTTCCCTGAATTTTCGGTAATTGCAAAATAGTCCCCAAACTTTCGGAAATTACAAAACGACCCCAAAAATATGTGCGACCAAATTTGAAAAACAGTCCAGTAATTTTGAAATTTCCAGATTCGAAAAAATTTAATTTTCAGCCCCTAAAACCCTAATTTGCGATTACTTTGCACAAAAGTCCTGAAGTTTTCAAAAACTATAAAATCGGCACAGATCTAAAAAAACAGTTTTCCCCAATCATAGATCTAGTCATAACAAGTAAGAATCAATTTACAGAACATAATTATCACGTGTTTACATATACATAATTAAACAAATATGGTAAAATCACATTATGTTCAGGCTTTTCGTATAATAATGATGGAGTTGGCTCTGATATAACTGTTTGAATAGTGGTTGGGGTTGCCTCGATTGTCAGAACAACTTACAGTGCGGAATTTTAAAATTTTTCGAAGCACCCAAGGTCCCATATAAGAATCTCCATATTATATATACGCAAGCATGAAACAAAAAACACACATTAAATTAAACAAGGGGGTTTTTGCGATTTACCTCACCACAGTCAAGGTGGTGGCAACCTTCAGTTCTGATTCTGATTCTGGATCTGGATCTGGTTCACAGGAGTGATCCAAATGTCTCACCTCCAAAGATAATCCACACCAACTGTATTCTGGTAACACCTCCTAGTCTTAGGCTCAGAACTAGATCTAGGAGATTTGTTGTTGCAGGACTGTGCAGATCAACTTGACAAAGCAAGATCTAGCACGGTGGAACAAGGGAGAGGCGGCGGCGGCGCTAGGGCAGCTCACAGCAGCAAGGTGGCGGCGACACAAGCTTGGCGGCGCAGGGAGAGGGGCGGCTAGGTCAGAGAAAATAGGCCAGGGCTTTTGCTAGGGTGTTAGCTTTCTGAGCTCTAGTAGAACTAATTTATAGAGTTCTATTTGACCTAGGTTTGCAATACTCCTTATGGGCTTTTAATTAAAGGCCCATATCTTGCAAGTCTTTCATTTAATTAACCACTTTAATTGAATGTCCAATCCATATTAATAAATCAATATTTATTTTATATATAATTAATTAGCAACTTAATTAAGTATTTAATTAATTAAGTCAACTAATTAATTAATCTCCCATTTGAATTAATACTTTAATTCATTTAATTGATTTAATTACCTTTAAATCAATTAATTCCTTTCATGTCCTTTTATAACAGTCACCGTCCAATTGTATTGTGTGTGACCCTCTAGGTTCACCATCAATTGGCAGCAGGCCCACGAATTCTTCGTGATTTAATTTATGAACAATAAATTGCTCCGGTCAATCAAACAACCTTTAATTGACCACTCCTAGAATCAAATCCTCTATTAACTCAGGAGTACCTACACTTCATGGTCGATGTCTAGCCACAAGCCCATGAAGCCCAACTTCAGGTGAATTGATACTTGTGAACCTCGTCTCATATTATTACCATGTACATACGGTCCTTCTATCGACTAATATTCCCGATCAAGACTTAGGGTGTGTGAATTGATCGGCACCTCTAAATTTGTCTCGATAACTATACTTTCTAATTCAGGATAATATTCCAGTGTGACTCCTAAATTTGGAAACCCCTTTCCAAATCCGTCACCGACTATGGCCGTAGATTCCTTGGATATATTATCTAAGAATCGTATAGGAAATTCTCTCATACATTACAATGAGTCAATAGATTCCATATTGGTACTAACCAATCGCGTACATGTCCATACGTACCCAACCTAGGCATGTTATGACCAAGCTAAGTGGCCTATACCTCGATCTAAGTACGCACTTTCATGCACCGAATTCGCCCTAGCACCTCAAGTCAAAGGACTAAATCGTACACTATTATAATCCTTGAGAAACATCCCATCACCGATGTGGGACATGCGCTTCCATAATGGGTTTCTCTGTTCGGGTCGTTCGATGCGTTCAATCCTCCATTGAACCACCTACTCATATGCACTGGCCTCAAATGCCTTGCTCATGAAACGCTACAAATTCACTCCATGTGAATCATGCATATTTGTACAAGTCTTGGCGATTCCTACGATACCCCGTCTCGTTCGGAATCTATGACTTGGAACAGTTTTAAGATTACAACCTTTGAGACTGTTTCATGATTGCACTCAGTACTGAAGTGAATCGTCCCATAGTCTAATGTAATCTAAGGGTTTCAACCAATCGCTTAAATGTATTCGCAGCAAATCAAAGAATAGAATCCTCGATTAACTAAGTACTGTTTTCTTATGGTTTATAATTAATACGCCCATTTATTTATAGTACGTAAATTAACAATGGCCAACTTCATCTCTCGTGAACTTATCTAAGCGATTGGATGAAATCCTAAGGTCACAATAGACTATGGGACGATTCACTTCAGTACTGAGTGCAATCATGAAACAGTCTCTAAGGTCGTGATCTTAAAACCGTTCCAAGTCATAGATTCCGAACGAGATGGGGTATCGAAGGAATCGCAAAGACTTGTACGAATATGCATGATTCACATGGAGTGAATTTGTAGCGTTTCAAGAGCAAGGCATTTGAGGCCAGTGCATATGAGTAGGTGGTTCGATAAAGGATCGAACGCATCCAACGACCCGAACAGAGAAACTCATTGTGGAAGCGCATGACACATATCGGTGATGGGATGTTTATCCAGGCTTATAATAGTGTACGATTTAGTCCTTAGACTTGAGGTGCTAGGGTGAATTTGGTGCATGAGTGTTCGTAATTAGATTTAGGTACTGGTCACGTAGCCTGGCCATAAAGTGCCTAAGTTGGGTGCGTACAGTTATGTACGCGGGTGGTTAGTACTAAGAAATTATCTATAGACTCATCCTGATAAGGTGGGAGAATTTCCTGTACGTTCTTAGATAATAGTTCCGAGAAACCCACGGCCGTGGTCGGTGACGGATTTGGGAAGGGGTTTCCAAATTTAGCAGTCACACTGTAATTACTATCCAGAATTCGAAAGTACGGTATCGAGATAATTAGAGGTGCCGAATTCACACACCCTAGGTCTCGGTCGGGAAATTAGTCTTTACAAGGACCGTATGTACATGGCATTTATAAGAGGTGAGGTTCACAAATATCAATTCACCTTTAATTGGGCTTCATGGGCTTGTGGCTAGACATCGACCATGAAGTGTGGGTACTCCTGAATTAATAATGAAATTAATTCTGGAGTGGTCAATTAAAAGTTATTTAATTGATCGGATCATTTAATTGCTCGTTAATTAAATCACGAAAGTTGTGGGCCTGCTGCCAATTGATAATGAACCCAGAGGGTCACACACAATACAGTTGGACAGTGACAGTCATAAAGGGAAACGAATGATTTAAAGTTGTTAAGTCAAAGTTATTGAATTAAAGTAATAATTCAAGTGGGAGAATATTAATTAGATATCTAATTGATTAATGTCTAATTAATTAATTAGAATTATCTGATTAATTCTGAAATTGATTAAAGTGGTTAATTAATAAAGTTGGAAGATTAAATAATTACCCAATTTTCGGATTGGATAATTATATGGGTCGATTTTTGATAATCTTGAAATTGGGGCATAGGGGGCGGTTTTGATGTGTTAAAGTGGAAGAGTTTTGTTTCTTGCAAAACAAGGTAGAAGAGATTTATCAAATCTAATATTCCTAAGTTGATAAGGAATAGGATTTGATAAAGATGGGAAGAAGATATCTCATAAGAGAAGGACTTTTCTCTTATAAATACTTCTTCACATCTCTTCTTAAAAAAAACTAATGAAGCTTTGAAAAATCAAGAAAGTAAGCAATTTTTCATAACACAAACGAGAAAGAAGAAATCTGAAAATTACACTAAGTTCAATTAACTCCAAAATCGCCCCAATAGTTTCGCCCCAAACCAAACTCGGGCGAACCCACTTTGGCCGAACCCAACCTGGCCGAATCCAGCTTTGGCCGAACCAGATCCAGCCGCACAAGTCCTGTGGTTTTGTCTTCTTCCATCCGTTCTCCCAACCCAGATCCAGATCTAAGTCATGATCAAGATCTGCAGATTCCTTTGCTGACAACCTTCAAGATCTAGTTTGTTGCCTGCGACTTGGAGGTGTCCCTACAATCCAATTGGTGTTGATCAACTTTGGAGGTGAGACAATTGGATCACTCAGTTGTGAATCAAACATGAAGCCCGGAGGTAACCACCACCGAGATGTGGTGAGGTATAATCGCAAACCACCCCCTTTACGTTTATTCATTGTTTGTTTCAACCTCTTCTTATAACTAATTATGGAGACTGATTTATGGGACTGATGGGTGCCTCGAAAAATTTTAAATTCCGCACTCCTGTTGTTCTGACAATCGAGGTACATCCCAACATTTTTTTCTAAAATAGATATATTAGCTTTTAATTAATGCATTGACTACAGACAACTCAACATTTTAGATTTTCAATTTTGTAACAAAATCGTTATGTTCTAGTTCTTCATATATTCCAAATTGTTCTAAGGTTAGCAATTATTCCATTTTTTTTATCGTACTTTAATGGGAATGTTGGATTTAACGACTATCTGATGTTAGAAACATGAAATCACAAATTGCGATAACTTACCGTACCATAGGGTGACAAAGGACAGTAATGACATGCAATTAAGAGTTATGTCTATAATACCTTCTCTATAAGACGGAAAATGTTTGAAGCTTATAGAGAAATACTATATTTGAATTTTAAGAAAGTCACTGGATAAAAATTCACAGGCAAAACAAAATAGGAAGTTGTCCTCGGAAACTAATAAACATTGAAATTATCAATAAAAAAAAACAAAAACAATGTATACACTAAGCAATAGAAATTAAAATATCGTCGTATTAGTCTTTTCCCTAGGTTTTGCACTACAAAACAATAAGAGGTGTAACAAAAAAAAAACTAAGCAGTGGATCGTCATGAGTATCCCGTTGTAAATGTTTCTCAATTGCAAGAGCATGGCGGATGTTTTCAATACAACTCTATAAATGGCATGAAAGACGTATTCCGTTGTAAGTGTCATAGCAATGACTAATTTATTGGTGATGAGATCAATATCTTAAAAGTGCTGTTAAAAAAATTCTTTGTGGGGTTCACATTATGATTAACCATTATTACGTTAAAAAGTTTTAGTTGATCTCATGAAGTAATTGTAGAAAGAATATGATGATATTAACTAATGGCATTCGTCCGTGAGTCTTTCATCTTACATCATCACTCAAATAAGTGAGATCAATGTATTTATGAAACTTCAAATTGTACTAACATGAGTGAAACTGTAAAAATCGAATACGTGTTCACAAAGCAAAAATGTATCAAATAACTCCAAAAAATACAGTACTTCTAAGTTCATAAAATGTCAACATGGTACCAAAAAATTTCAATCCCAAAAATCTCGCCTTAGCGGCTTCCAAAGCTTCTTGCCGTCGGAAGGTAAACTCGAAAAATATCATTTATAGAAATTATAGTTCTACAAATAGGACATTTAGCTTGAAAAGCTATTGCATTTTTTATGCACACCTTGCAGAAAATAAGGCCACATTTTGTAGCCGTCTCCTCCTCAAATGGCCCCATGCAAATTGGACAGCTGAATATCGGTTCAGTTGGTGGTGATGGTGGTGGTGGTGGAGGTCATGGGATCAATCCCGAACATTGTCCAAGGTCTCTCTAAAATTCATAAAACATATCATTATTAGTTATTATGGATATTTATTCGGACTAACAAAAATGAGCATTTCATAAATTGTGAGATAAACGAAACGTATTAGATCAATTGCTTAATGGAGAAAATATACATCTAATTTCTTAAAAAGAAAAAAATCCTCCTAATAATTTTTCCTAACTTATTAGTTCATATAATTTCTTCGAATTTAAGGTGATAATAATACTTGATTAAAGAAAAACTAAAGTTGATAATAATACTATCTCTCAAATAACAACAACCTTCCTCTAGAGATAATTAGCTCTTATATTTTGTTATCGTTCAAACACTTTACTGTGTTTACAATTTAGTATGCCCTTAACATTTTCTAACATTAGTTGATTAATATTTAAGTCTTCCTGTATCTTTAGTTGTGAGACATTGAAGTAATTAATAAAAGTTGTGGTTTCTTTTAACCTCTCAAAGTACATGTCTGGTTTTTCTTGTGTCTCTTTCTTAGTGCCTAGGCAGTCTTATAGGTAAAACGTTAAAAAAGTTATTATTATTTCCATTAAAAATATCGATTATGAAGTCATTTAGTATAAAACCTTAATAGACAATATATATATGTTGCTATATATCAATTCCACTGCGGGATTTGTCTTCTTCAGCATGATGGATGCTTTTTAGGGTTTCTATCAAATATTCATGAATGAAAGGGATCAAGAAAAAACTACATTCATCACCGAGCGAGGAGTATATTGTTTTATCGTCATGCCGTTCTGCTTGAGAAATGCCGGTGCAACTTATCAAATGTTATTGAACATGATGTTCAAAGAGTTGATAGGGGAAATTATGGAAGTTTATGTGGATGACATACTCGTGAAGAGCATAACGGAAGAGGATCACATCAAGCATCTTGACAGATGCTTCGTAATTTTGAGGAAATATGGTATGAAGTTGAACCCCGGGAAATGTACTTTTGGTGTCAGATCGGGAAAATTCTTGGGTTACCTTGTTCATGAACGAGGTAACCCAAGAATTTTCCCGATCTGACACCAAAAGTCTTGTTCATGAACGAGGAATCGAGGCAAACCCGGAGAAAATTCGAGCTATAACCGAGCTCCAACCGCCAAGGAAGATATCGGACGTTCAGAGTCTGGTAGGAAAGATCATCTGCTTGAATAGATTCGTATCTCGATCGGCGGACAATAGTTTGCCTTTCTTTAAGCTATTGCGGAAGTCAAAGGATTTATAATGGAATGCGGAGTGTGACAAAGCTTTTGAGGATCTAAAAGCATATCTAACTTCACCGCCAATGTTAGCAAAGCCTTCTGACGGTGAACCTTTATATCTCTATATAGCGGTTTCAGAAGATGCGATAAGTTCAGTCCTGGTGAAGGTCGAAAAGTTTGAGCACAACTATCTGTTGGATGAAGATGAAGATAAAGTGCAAAGAAGATAAGAAGATAATGGAAGGTTTTGATGATTTCCAAAACGTCAAAATCAGCTAAGTATGGAAAGCTTAGTTCCCTTAGAAGAATTTTGAACAAGTGAAGAAGACATCAAAAGAGTTCAAAATTCGAAGCCCAGAAGACTACTGATCTCATGCTGAAACAGCAATCAGAAGGGTAGACCATTAGCTGACTCAAATCAGATTAGTTCAGTATTTGATCAGCAGAGTATCTATCAGTAGAGTTGCATCGATCAGCAGAGTAGAAGAGATCATGAGATAGTTCAACGGTAATAAATGCACTTGGTGTAATTAATGCTGCAAGAGAAGGGTAGTAATGGCAAATGATTGAAGAATATTCTCGTATCAGCATGGTGCATTTAATGCAGCTACAGGAAAGTACAGCAGAAATGGTACTGTAGCAGGGAGCCGTTCTAAATTTAGGCTAAGGCTATGGATTTGAAATGTGATTTGCTTCAACGGTCATATTTTCAAATCCAAGTATAAATAGAGTTGATTTCGAAGAGAGAGACACACAACAACATTCTGAGATTTCGCAATCGAAGCAGAAATTTTTCTAAGTCTCAAGAAGCTCGAACAGCTCACTCGTCTGGTGAAAGTCATTAGTTGACAGAAGCCTAGTTGAAGCAAAAAGAAAACATCTTCTGAGTGAATTTGTATTAGCTGAGTGTTGTGCGAAGTTTAAATCCGTCTTTGTGAGTGATTTAACTTCAGAGGATAGGTTTTCTGAGTGATTTCCTATTGCGAGCTAATAGCCTTTTCATTTGTTGTTTAGGTATAACTGGAGAAATATTGTAAACTTTGTGTTTATAGTATAACCCAGAATCTAAGTGATCTGGAAGAGTGGACTAAAGGATTTTTATCCATATAACCACTATAAAAATTCTTTGTGTTAATTTTGCATTTAAGTTTTCTTGCGTATTTCGAAATTGCATAAGTTTACACTTTGAATTATCAAAAAGATTTTAAAGGAGTTTTAAACTGGGGATAAAATCTTTTAAAAGACTTAGTCTACTTGTGAAAAACACTTTCAAACATCCGCTGCAAGTATACTCTTGATAAAACTGATTTTGTTGAAATCAGCTAAGTTATTATAAGAAGAGTGGTCACTCTGTTGTTCAAGATTTGTTCACGATCAGCATAGTCAGCTTACTATTCTTCATAAGCTTAGTCTGCTGACAGAAGACTGAAAAGTTTTTAAGTCTAAAAATTTTCAGAGGTCTATTCACCCCCCCCCCCCTCTAGACCTCATCTGACCACTTGGGACCAACACTATCTGAGTAAATTATTACAGGAAGTAGAAAAGAATTACATGGAGATTGAAAAGTTTGCACTTGCTTTAGTAGTGGCTACTCGAAGATTGACACATTATTTTCAAACTTACAAAATTATTGTTCTGACTAACCAACCCTTAAGACAGGGTCTTATCTAAACCAGAAGCTTCAGGAAGACTGATATAATGGGCCTTGGAGCTCGAAAAAGAGTTTCAGGTTATAAATTTCCCATGGAAAAATATTGTTTGCAGGTTCGGAATTCCCAGGGTATTGATCTTGAATGGGCATCCTCAGCAGAATTTTACTTCTGTCGGGCATCCTCAGGCAAATGGGCAGACAGAGGTTGTAAATAGAGAGATCGTTCGATCTCTAGAAAAGCGTTTGGCTTACGCCAAAGGAAAGTGGCTCGACGAACTTCATTGAGTCGTTTGGGCAAATACAACATCAGTGAATGCGGCTACTGGCAAGACTCCTTTTAGCTTAGTTTACAGATCGGAGGCTGTTATTCCAGTCGAGACTCTAATACCATCTCCCAGGGTCGAATTCTATAATTCTGAGAAAAACCAGTCTTTAAGGGAGATGGAGGTCAATCATGCAGACAGCAAAAGGGATCGGGCTAAATTGAAGATTCAAGCAGCAAAATCCAACATGGAGAAGGCCTATAATCAGAAATTCTGAATTCGAACGTTCAAGGTCGGGGATCTAGTGCTCAAGAAAGTCGAAGTTTCAAAGCATGTTGGGAAACTGCAACCCAATTGGTATAGTTCATATGTTGTTATCGAGGTCAGAAAAAAGGGTTTGTATAAGATTGCTTATCCTAATGGCGAAGTGTTGCCTCGGTCTTCGAATGCTGTAAATTTGAGAAAATATTACAAATGAACACTTTGTGAAGGGATCTAGTTATTGCTATCATCGTTTTGTTTCTTGTAATCAGTTTTATTCCTACTATTATTGAAGAGTTATCAGTTCAATGAAATTTTGCTATTCCGGAGATATCTTATCAATTCATTACAAGCTCGTGCTATTCTCGTCTGCTTATGATCAACTTCAACAAAAAAAAATGGCTAAGGGTGAAAGTCGTTGCTATTCCCCTTCAGATCAAAAAATGAAATAGCTTTTGCTACGACCCTCGAAAAAGAAAATGACTAAGGGTGAAAGTCATTGCTATGCCCCTTAGATCAAAAATATTAAATGGGTGAAAGCTATTGCTATGACCCTCGAAAAAGAAAATGACTAAGGGTGAAAGTCGTTGCTATGCTCTTAGATCAAACAAAAAATGAAATGGGTGAAAGCTGTTGCTACGACCCTCGAAAAAGAAAATGACTAAGGGTGAAAGTCGTTGCTCTGCCCCTTAGATCAAAAAAATGAAATGGGTGAAAGATGTTGCTACGACCCTCAAAAAAGAAAATGATTAAGGGTGAAAGCCGTTGCTATGCCCCTTTGGTCAAAAAATGAAATTGGTGAAAGCTGTTGCTACGACCCTCGAAAAATAAAATGACTAAGGGTGAAAGTCATTGCTATGCCCCTTAGATAAAAATAATGAAATGGATGAAAGTTGTTGTTATGACCCTCGAAAAGAAAATGACTAAGGGTGGCTGCCGTTGCTATGCCCCTTAGATAAAAAAATGAAATGGATGAAATCTGTTGCTATGACCCTCGAAAAGAAAATGACTAAGGGTGAAAGTTGTTGCTATGCCCCGAGGAACCTACGGCCGCAGTTGGTGATGGATTTGGAAAGGGGTTAAATTTAGCAGTCACACTGGGATTATTATCCGGAATTAGAAAGTATAGTTATAGAGATAATTAGAGGTGCCAATCAATTCACATACCCTAGGTCTCGGTCGGGAAATTAGTCGTTGGAAGGACCGTATATACATGGAAATTATAAGAGGTGAGGTTCACAAGATCAATTCAACTGAAGTTGGGCTTCATGGGCTTGTGGCTGGACATCGACCATGAAGTGTGGGTACTCCTGAATAAATAAGGAAATTAATTCTAGAGTGGTCAATTAAAAGTGTTTAATTGATCGGAGCAATTAATTGGTCATTAATTAAATCAGAAAAGTCGTGGGCCTGCTACCAATTGATGATGAACACAGAGAGTCACTCACAATACAGTTGGACAGTGAAAGTCATAAAAGGAAATAGTTTACTTAAGGAAGTTAAATCAAAAATTGATAAATTAAGTGTTAATTCAAAGTGGAGAGTTATTAATTAGAATATCTAACTAAATTATTAGAATATCTAATTAATTAATTGGATTATATAATTAATTACCATATTAATTAAAGTGATTAATTAATAAAGTGGAAAAATAAATCTTGCAATTTTCGGATTGAATGACTAAGGCATAAGGGGCGATTTTTAGCTAGTAGAGTGGAAGAATTGGTTTCTTATGGGACAAGTAACAAGCAAGAGATTTAGTTAAATCTTGTTTCCTATTGCGATAAGGAAAGGATACAACAAATCTAGATGAGATATCTAATAAGAGAAGGATTCTTCCTTCATTGACAATCTCCAAGATTTAGTTCGTAACCTGTGACTTGGAGACGTTGCTACAATCCAACTGGTGTGGATACATTCTGGAGGTGAGACAATTGGATCACTAAATCGTGAATTAGACAAGAAGATCGGAGGTTACCACCACCGAACCTATGGTGAGGTAAATCGCATATTACCCCCTCTTTAAGTTTCTATTGTTGCTTGATTCAACCTTTTCGCATATGCAATGTGGAGATCTAACCTTGGGACTGATGGTGCCTCGGAAAAATTTTAAATTCCGCACTTTTCTTGTTCTGACAACCGAGGTATCCCAACAGTCACACCTCTGAAAAGCAAATAAGGTGAAACTCGAAAAACCTCCAAGCAAACTTGAAGCCATTGCGCTTTCGATTTGGGATCAGTGGGGAGGGGGTGTACTATTGATACTGGAGTCGTAGATTGCGTTATGAGAGGCATGCCTCACATTCGGAATATGGCACCCAAAGCTCGTGAACGCAAGGCTGAATTTACCAAATATTGGGAGAACCAATACTTCATTTATAATCCCTACTATTGAGGATTATTTAGACGTGCATGGTAACAAACCGGGATCCATGCACATCACCCACTAATCAAAGGATTTACTTCCTTCATGATGATTACAACTTCGGGTATAACCCCTAAGGTACACGTTTAAAAACCTAATCACTCTTTACATTTGATCTTCCTACATTATGCTTTGAACTTCCAATATTGTTTGCTAACTTAAGCATTGGATGAAGCTCTTGCGGCCCCATCCCTGTGAGTCTTCTTATGTTTTGTAGGAACTTGAATATTCCATTCGCAGAAGCAGAGCTATTCAAATTCTTGGTGAGTCGGATCGTACGGTTAAAACTCGCATCACAACTTGTTTTATGTTTATTGTTCCCAACGAAGCGTCTTAACATCTAATGGAAATTGTGAAGCTAGGTTTTTGCGTAATATTGGGGTAAAATACAAGAATTCCCCCTTTTGTTATATAAAACTTGTACGAAATCAATATGTATTAAATTTATTGCTCCAAAATTCCAAATGCCCTCCAATTTTCATGAAATAACTGATATTGATTCAACTTAATCTAGCATCAAATTTCACTGAACTTTCATATCAAGTTTGACTAAGTATTGACATATTGAGTTGAGCAATAATTCCTTATTATAAATTCTGATTCGGCCCTATTATTTTATTAACTGGAATATCATGTGTAGCTAGCTAGACTGTCAATTCTTGGCGCAGAACAATTCCATTGAATTATTATTGATGAATGGATTCGTACTTTATTTTTGTTGGACTCTCCACCATTCCCCAAAAAATGTATTTTTCTTGATGAATCTCATTCTTTTAGTGGGACCACGCGCACCACTACACAAAGTAGGTTCCATATTCAGTTATACATTTACAATGTGTGTTCTACTGTTCTTTCGTTTGTGCACATAAATTCTTTACCTCGTGTCATTTTCTACAATATTACCATTTTTCTTATCTGACAAATCACATAATAATCAAGTAAACCTTCAAGTTGAACTCAACCCTACGCTTTACATTTTTATTAATTTATCATTCATTGGTTTGTGCACGATGAAAGAAATACTTCAGAAAATTAATTATTGTTTTCAAACGTTTTTAGAAGAAGTCATAGATTTTTTTTTTTTTTAAATAAATCAGGTGTTCAAGCTTACATTAGATTAATTTTGAACCTTCAGAACTCTTGTCCTAGAACCGTCAAGGATTTTAATCGCGGAATACGAATTTTTATTTGAAATAGTGAAGTATTGTAGAAGTTGAAGCTTCTCCTTGTTTACTATATAAAAAAGAAAAGAAAAAAAGTTTCATTATTTAACTTATTTAAAAGAATTCATTTTCTTCTAGGGGGGTGGGCGTTGTTAGCTTGCACCATAGCGGTGAAACAAGCTCGATTCTTTTGTGATCATGTAATTACATTTCTAGCAATTTTTTAGCAAGCTGATCGGATATCAAACCTAGTCTTACCGATTAAATTGATTTTATCATTTTAAAAATTGGTTCACCCATTGTAACATCATTACGAAATGATAATTTAATTTAAATTCTAATGTAGGTAATCAATCATTTAAAAGTAATTAATTCTTATTCAAACTTTATCAAGTTATTTTGATATACAAAATACTATCTCACAAATTACAACTAGTTGACAATAAATCATCAAAGTACCTAAATATAAAACAAATACAAGTCATTCTACAATTCTAAATCCAACACAACATGTTTAAACAAGAATTATCACATCAATATTCAACAAGAATAAAACAAACTCCAAAAATAACCACCATATATTCAAATATAGACCTAAATCAAAGTAAATATCAAATACCTAATATTATAACTATGATAATATATATATAATAACAAATAAATAATACAAACTATGATATTCACCATATCAATGTAATACTTTTATTAATAATCACCTATATAAAAGAGAAAATATTGGATGAAATTTGTCTCATAAATTCTTTCATAAAAAAGACATGTAAATACCTGAAATTGGGGAATTAGAAATGAGTAAAATATCCTTTCTTGTTTTTATAAGTGAACTAATGGTTCAATTGGTTCATTGATTCACTGATTTTGTTGGTTTTTTACTTGATTTTTCGGTTCAAATTGAATAGGAAAATTGCTGATTTTGATGGTTTAATCAAATCAAATTAATAGCTGATTATCAGTTAAATCGATCGAACCAATCATGCCGATCAAATTTTTGAAACATTGATTTCGGGTCCAACATTAAATACATAGTACATACTAATCAAATTCTAGAAAAGAAAGAAAATCAAGAAAAAAAAAAAAGTTCGCTAATGCGTTTCCTTTTGTGTCCCGATCTCAGGTGGTCTCACCAATCAGTTATGTCCATTTATCTTTTTGAATAAAAATGAGCTGAAATTAACCAGTATATCCGAACCCCGACAATCCCGCTTTATTTTTTGCTGAAAAATAAAGGATAATAGAAAATTACTTCACTTTGATATTTTAAAAGACCATTTATTGAGCACTTTAATAATTAGATTGCAGGTGCCACATCAATTTAATAACCCTATTATTACGTATTAAAGGAAACAGTTCCCCAGCCCCCTTCTGTGCGCCTATTATGGAATGTTGGGTTAATTAGATTGAAAATTGTCCATTTTTATCTCAATTTTGACTGCCAAAAGATTTTCACTGTCCTTTATCCAATAAAATAAAACTTCAGGTGGAAACTTTTTCATTTTCCACTACCTTCATCCTATATATAAATTAGGGTGAATTACGAATACTACCCTAAGGTAACCCTAAGGTAAGGTCGAATTATAAAAATCACCTTTACGTATTGGACATTACAAAAATCCTCCTTAGATTTGTCACATTCTTACAATTAATCCCTTGTCGCTAAAATATTTCAATTTTGCCCTTGAAAGTTATTTATAATATGTTATAAATTTTCAAAATTGGGTGTTAATTATTATATCTTGTAAATATAAAAATAATAATCATATATTTACCACCAAAATAATTGATAAAATTTATAATTTCACATAAATTTCAATAAATATTTTAATTTATAATACAATATAAAATTTAACAAATTAAAATATTTTATTTATAATACAATATAATTTATTAAATTTACTAATTTATAAAATAAATTCAGTTAAGTAATGTGTAAACAATTAATAAATATATAAATACGCTTTTATTTTGCAATTTTATTAAAACTTATGGTCAATTAGAAATTTTATCAATTATTCTAGTAGTAAATATATAATTTTTTTTTCTAATTTATAAGATATAATAATTAGATCCCAAGTTTTAACATTTATAAGATATTACAAACAATACAAATAACACCCGAGAGAAAAATTGGAATATTTTAGAGATATGGGGTTAATTGTAAGAAGGTGAAAAACCTGAGAAGGATTTTTATAATACCAATACGTGAGAATAATTTTTGTAATTATGTTTTACTTGAGAAGGTTATCCGTAATTTACCTTATAAATTAAGAAGAAGAGGGAAATCTTTTCCATTCTCCCGATCTGCAGGAAGAAATAAAGGATCCTAGGTCTCTTTTCCTCTCTAGCAATAGGGCTCTTACTTCTTTAAATTTTGTTTAAATTAGTTAGATTTTGATCTTACGCGTTTTCGTTAGAGATCAAAGTGTGATATAATCGAGCCACAATGCAATATATTTAAAGGAGAAGATCAATAATATGTATATTCCGATCGTGAGTGTACAAATTACAAGGGTCCTATTCGAGCGCTATAAGATGTCGTACAAGCTAGAAGCAAAATACATTCAAGGAATGACGTTTAATCTAATCTCCTATATATGTCCGAGCAGGAGCATCGAGCCGTGGGTGAGTGGAAAAACGTGTGTGCTGTCATAAATGCTTGTGGTATTTATAGTAGAGGCGGTGAGCTAGTTAAACCAATAGCATGAGAATTTATTTTGGCCCATAGGATTGGGCCTAAGATAGGCCCATCAGAGGTTTTCGACTAGGGGCCTTCAGCTTTGCGATCGGACTGGGCTTGTGCTGCTTGGAGGTCGACCTTATGTTTTGGAGGTCGGAATCAGTGTTCTTCCACCTATTTCATCCCAGCATGGGTTCTGGTAAGTAGAGAATCCAAAGTACCCCTCATCAGATTTAATCATCTCCCAACTTTTTTTGCATTATGCAATATCACTCAAAAATCTTTATTCTAATATACTTTCAATTTCGTAAAAAGTCATGTTTAAACTAGAGTATAACATTAACCGAATGGATATTAACAAGGCAAAAGTGACATAGAATATGCAATCTTTGATATTTTGTTTCTGCCGCAAGAATCCTTACAAACCCAAAACACTATGTTGAAGCTAATTTTATTAAGCTCCATGGCAAATGTGTCTAGAGCTGAAAATCAAACAAATCTACTCGATATTCGACTCGAGCTCAATCAATAAAAGCTTGTTTGAGCTCGGTTCGTCACAGTAATCCAATAAGCTTGAACATTATTTTTCGTTCGATTAAATTTTGAAGCTCGGCTCGAGCTCGACTCGATAAGCTAAAAATTGAAAAATTACATGTAAAATATCAAGCTACTTGGTACTCGCTCGAGCTCGTTCGATAACACAAAATTTCAAGCTCGATAAAAAACCAAATCAAACTTAAACAGTGTGTTTGATGTGTCCAAATTTTGTACCCGAGTGCAATTAAGAGATTACACTAAGTTGCATAAATAAGAGATTTGGAACGTCTTTATCATAAACTCTCATAACGTCTTTGTATTTATTACTTGTAACGTCTTTCCTGAAAAGACTATTATACCCTTGTATGTACCTATAAATAGGTCGCCTTATTTCCGAAAAGGATCAAGAACTCAATTCATTATTACAATCATAATACAATTTTTCTCTCAATATCTGTATGCAGATCTTACTTTATTATTGTGATCTTGTTATAGATTGAAGGGCTTATTCATCTTTGCCCTAAACATTTTTATACCACATCAGTGTTGTTGGACACTACTCGACTCAATTACACTCCTAAATGTGTCTAAGAAAATGTAATGGACTTTAATGGTACAAACCAAACAATTTTGAACACTCCACCTAATTGCAGAATTTGGGCCTTAAATTTATAACCAAACAACCGATTTATGTATGGACTCAATTATGTAATGTAGTCCAATTAATTATATGATAATATAATAGATCGTGAGGTATTACATACCAAACGCCCCCATGGTATATAAAAAGACAAGATATCTTCCATTTTTCTTAAAAAGCATACTCTCTTGGCAGGGTAAAGACATATTATAGAGCCCGTGTTCAATATCTTTACGAAAAATCAAGTAGGATAAAAGCCAAAAAAAGAAGTCCTTTCGAATCAGGACCTTCCACCCTTTCAACATGTACATTTATATCTTCCTTTTTTTTTTATTGAATGGACCAAATAATGTTGATAAAAACAAGCTATAAAGTGTTAATATAAAGCTAGAGAATTATATTTTTATATATATCCCTTTCGTGGGTCCGATACTATGCGTTACCATGAAGCAGTTATTGATAAAAATATTTATTTACAATAGGCCAAAATTTATATAGCTAAATCGAAAAGAAGACATGGAATGCAGCAGATTCTTGTTTGGGAGTACCCCAGCTACCTAATATTATATAGGACTAACTAATTAATCAAACTGATTTTTTGGCTTGGTGACATGAGGTGTATCCTTGTTTGACAAGTTGAATCTGGTAGTGTTGCACGGGTCTGCCTCGATGAGTAACTGAACAACTTCGTTCATTGTTGGGCGGAGAGTTGGAGTCCTGCATGTGCAACGTATGGCAATGCGTAGGACTTTGATCATATCGTCCTTGAACAATAACAACCTTTTGTCAAGCACCTCCATCGCCCCTTCTTTAGTCTCTACCTTTGTTGAAACCCAATATATTATGTTTTTGTTCTCTCCAAACTCTGCTTCGACTGGCTTTTTACCCGTAATTAGTTCCATCAGTACAACTCCAAAGCTGTAAACATCGCACTTTGTGGTCGCCTTGGAAGAATATGCATATTCTACATAAACAATTAATGGGATCAAATTAAATTAAACATCATCGGTGCATGCTACTTAATAATAATAATAATAATTAATTATTTAAATACCGGGTGCCAAGTAACCATAGGTTCCTGCGATAACAGTGGTAGTACTAGAGTCCTTGGAGGATCCACCCCTTGCTTGAAGAACTTTCGCGATTCCAAAATCTGCAACCTTGGGATGGTAATTTACATCTAATAGTATGTTGGTAGACTTGATGTCCCTGTGAATTATTTGTGGCATGAGGTCGTGGTGGAGGTATGCCAAGCCTTGAGCGACCCCCAACGCAATCTGATGACGAGTAGGCCAATCCAAAACTACTTTTCCTCTGTGAAGTGCATCCCAAAGATTCCCATTAGGCATGAATTCGTAAACCAACAAGTTGCAGTCTAGACTCGAGAAATAGCAATAAAGCTTCACTATGTTCTTGTGTCTTATGCTTCCAAGAGTTTCAACCTCAGTTTTCAATTCCTTGTCGTCCATTTTGTTTATCAACTGAGGATCCTCTTTAGAATTAGAATATTCTTTAGTTTTACGACTCCACAACTTCTTTACAGCAACAACTTCCCCATTGTTCATCCCGATCTTGTATACCGTCCCTGATCCTCCATACCCGACTATGTTTTTATCAACCATGGCTTCGACTATCTCTCTTTGATCAAAACTTAAGCGATGAAAACTTTTAACATCATAAGAGAAAAATGAAGATGATAGGGTATCCTCGTTTTCCATCACTTGTCTATCTTTGCTAAGCCACCGCTTTAGAAACAAAATTATTCCAACTATTACTATTCCCACTGAAATGCCTATCACCCAAATACAGTTTAACTTCTTATGGTTATATGCTTGAGAACATATCGGAAATTTCCGACCTTCATAAGAAGGAGGGATACAAAGGCTCGGGTTGCCTGAAAAACTCTCTAACAATCCACCTTTTATGAATGAGACAGGAATTGGACCAGAAAGCTGATTGTTTGAGAAGTTCAATGAATTTGGTAACAATTCAATAAGGCTTTCTGGGATATTCCCCGTCAATTGATTACGTGACAAATCAAGAACATTTAGAGATTTTAGTGAAGAGAGGGATTTCGGGATGGAAGAATTTAACATGTTACCTTGTAGAAGCAAAAGATTGAGCCACCTTAAGTTTCCGATTTCAGAAGGAATTGGACCGGATAAACGATTGTTGCTGAGATCAATTTTGACCAAGTTGATAGCAAGAGAAATTTCGAGCGGGATAATACCTGAAATCCTGTTGCCTTGCATGAACAATTCTGATAAATTTTTTGCATCTTGAATCCCTCTAGGAATAAATCCAGTCAAATTATTGTATCCCACATCAATAATTGATGCATATGGAAGAGATAATATCCCTTCGGGTAATCTCCCTTCCAGAAAGTTATTGCTGATGCGAAAACGTATAAGAGATTTACATTCTCCGTAACTTTCAGGCACTTTTCCTGAAAACATATTCTCAAGCACCAGGAGATAATTTAGTTTCCCACCACTGCACAACCGTTCTGGTAGTCTACCAGACAAGTGATTTTCCGACAGGTCCAAGGCAACCATGTTCGATGATCTTCCGAGATTTTGTGGGACTTCTCCGCTCAAAAGGTTATCGTAAAGGGATAACGTGTTTAAGGTTGTTGAGTTTGCAATAACTTGTGGAATTTCCCCTGTAAGACTGTTGTTGTAAAGCTGGAAAACTTCAAGCTTGGGAAGTCGACAAATGGATTCGGGAATCTTGCCACTGAAGAAGTTAACCGACATATCCAAGTCTATGAGTTGTGTCAAATTTCCAAGCTCCTGTGGGATTTCCCCTTCGAATTGGTTATAGTAAAGCTCAAGCTGCTGTAAATTTTTCAACTGGCCAAGTTCTTTAGGAATCTTGCCTACTAAGTAATTCCCACTCAATTCAAGATCGATAAGCGAAGACATGTTTCCTAAAGAAAGTGGAATTTCTCCACGCAACTTGCACGTTGTCAAAACCAGGGACTTTAGTTTACTTAGCCTTGATATGTTTTCTGGCATGTTCCACAAGTTGAATTCCCCATTTTCATTAAAATTCAAAACCTCTAGATTGGTGAGATTGGTAATTGACATTGGAAAATCACCTGAGAAAAGGTTATAGGAAAGATCAAGAACCCTCAAGGTCGACTTCAAGGGGGAAAAGTCTGGCAAATATCCAGTTAAATATATGGAGTTCATTTGAAGCTCCTCTAAGAAGGAACAATTGATGATCCCCTGAGGGAACCCCCCATGGAAGTTATTATGGCCTACACGAAGAACGCGTAGTTGAGGAAGATATGAACATATGTCTTTAGGGAATTCACCGGATAATGACCAACCAGAGATATCAATCTGAACAATATTTCCTCGATCGTCACAGGCAATCCCGGTAAAATTACAAACATTGGTGGAAGCCCAGGTCGTGGTTAGAGAAGTCCCGGAAAGTGACTTTTTCATTAGATTTATGAACTGAAACTGGCTACTTATTATTTTTGCTTGGCATGAACAATAATGATTATATGCTAAAATCAGAACGAGAATGACAATGAAAGATAGGCGCTTCACGGCCATTTTTTTTGGTAAGGGAAAATAAGGAAGGGTGGGTTATTTTTGTTGTTGCAAAGGTTTGGGGAGATGAAGACAAGAAATATATAAGTGGAATATAAGGTTGATGGGATTATTGAGTGCAGTAGTAAAGCAGTGATAGTAAAGCAGAGATGATGGAAAAAAAAGAGGTTCGTTTTGAGAGATCAGGTGATAGAGAAATAATGCATCATATCTTTCTTTTGCATAAAGAAGTTCCATTTTGATACCCCACAGTCCCACTAATTCTCTCTCGGAATAACATCAACATGAGACCTTTTATATCAGGTAGATGCACTTGGTTCTTGACTCTTTGCACACCGTTGTATCTTGTTCATAAAATAATCATTATGATTGATGGAGGGTGTTTATGTAGTTGCCTGCCCAAGTTGTTGGTGAATAAAATAGGATAGAACTAATTTAAATCCAATGATGGAATTCGGTGAATTTTATGCTCTCTTATAGAATTACTTATGTATGAACAATGATTCCATAACTATGGTTAATTTAATCGGGCCTCCTAGGGTGCGGGCAAGGTAACTCGCCCTCATATGCAGGACGACCCCAAAATCATGCCATGTGGCGCGCGTAACTAATATGTAACTCGGCGAGTTGACTCGGTTGATCTGTAAATAGACTATTTTACTCTTTTTATTTTATTTTAAATAAAAGTTGAGATAATCTTCAATTTATAAAAGACATTTATAATATTTAAATCAAATAATTAAAACTAAAAACAAATTGACCCCTATATTCCGTGATTTTACGAATTGAATTATTTTATTTCTAAAAATTAAAAAAAAAAAAAAACTGCCAATGATATAAAAGACCATTTTACCCCATATTTTGATAGTAATTGACTTTGACAATTTTGCAAATTGACCCCTATGTTTTGCGATTTTACGTATTGAATTATTTTGCTTCTAAAAAAATATAAAAAACCGCATGTCATATAAAAAGACCGCTTTACCCCCAATTTAGATAATAATTGACTTTGATAATTTTGCAAATTGACCCCTATGTTTTGCTATTTTACGTAT
The DNA here is from genome assembly GCA_003313485.2 of Penstemon barbatus. NCBI lineage: Eukaryota > Viridiplantae > Streptophyta > Magnoliopsida > Lamiales > Plantaginaceae > Penstemon > Penstemon barbatus. The sequence goes on along the minus strand of CM064881.1, from coordinate 53,796,026 downwards.
TGAATTATTTTGCTTCTAAAAAAATATAAAAAAACCGTATGTCATATAAAAAGACCGCTTTATACACAATTTAGATAATAATTGACTTTGAAAATTTTGCCAATTGACCCCTATATTTTGCGATTATACAAATTGAATTATTTTGCTTCTAAAAAGATAAAAAAAAATCGCCTGTCATTAAAAAGACCGCTTTACCCCCAATTTAGATAATAATTGACTTTGACAATTTTGCAAATTGAACCCTATATTTTGCAATTTTACGAATTAAATTATTATGCTTCTAAAAATAAAAAAATAAATAACCGCCAATGATATAAAAAGACTGCTTTACCCCCAATTTTGATAATAATTAACTTTGATAATTTTGCAAATTGACCCCTATGTTCTGCGATTTTACGAATTGAATTATTTTGCTTCTAAAAAATATAAAAAAATTTCCTGTTATATAAAAAAGACCGATTTACCCCCAATTTAGATAATAATTGAATTTTCCAATTTTGCCAATTGACCCCTATGTTTTTCGATTTTACGAATTGAATTATTTTGCTTTTGAAAAAACAAAAAGATAAACCGCTTGTCATATAAAAAAGACCGTTTTACCCCCAATTTTGATAATAATTGACTTTGACAATTTTGCAAATTGACCCCTATGTTTTGCGAATTTACGAATTGAATTATTTGGCTTCTAAAAAAAATATAAAAAAACTGCCTGCCATATAAAAAAAAACTGCTTTACCCCCAATATAGATAAAAATTGACTATGACAGTTTTGCAGAACTGACCTCTATATTTTTCGATTTTACGATGATGGTGGGTATTTTGGACCCCACCTTCTATTACTAATGTACGATCGAAGAACCGGAATCTCAACTCCAAAGATGCGAACTCGAGCTCGGGGCGAAGCCAAGGTAACTTGATCCATTTGATGCAGCCCTTGATCAAATGTTACTGTTGGGCCGATCCCAGGCCCAAACCTATGGTCCGATCCTCATTCTCGGCTATAAATACCCCAAGCATTATGACAACACACGCTTTCCCAGGTGCACTCTGCTCGAAGCTGCTGCTCGAATAGATTAGTTCGGCCATTTTATATGTATTTCGCCCTCTAGCTTGTACGGCATCCTATAATCCTCAAATAGGATCCTCAATACTTGTAAACTGTATCTCAATATTCGGAATATACATACACATTGACCTTTCTCTTATTTTATAGCATTTACAGTATTTATATTATTAATATCGATCATACTACGAATTTGCGTAAGATCAATTGGCGCCCACCATGGGGCCTTATTTGGGTGTTAGATCGAAAAATGCCTACTACGAGGAGAAATACATATAACCAAGGAGAACAATCCCATGTGGCAGGGGTACAAAATTCAGTCAACAATGAGTTTGATAATCTATCCAGGGCGGCTCAGCAACCAGAAGTTCCGCTGATCCTTCCGCAAGACAGTGCTCCGACACACGGAGCCCTCGCCAATTTAAGGTCAAAATTAGGATCGTACGACGCTCCAACTAGATTAAAACCGTATAACGGAGCTACCGACATCGGTAAAAAATCGACAGTCTTTATCATTATAATCTTTATTCGAACATTCCGAAGGATTCCTACTGTAAAATTATACATTGCCATCGGGAAGATTGCTCTCGACAGATCGGGAAAACTGCTATCGAGCTCTATTTTATCTTCCTTTGAACTCAATTTAACAAGAAGCATGGTTCGGAAATGAGGTATAATGGACAGACAAAACTACTCACCGATCTCTATTTTATCCACTATCTTATCGTCTCGTTTTGTCCTCGCTTATCTTATTATGTAAAAGGATTATCTATCTTATCGTCTCGTTCTGTCCTAGCTTATCTTATTATGTAAAAGGATTATCTATCTTATGGGCGTCTTATTCACGTATGGAAGTCTTATTCACGGTTCGGAAGTGCGTTATTATAGATAATGAAAACTATACACAATTTTCTGGAATATCCGCCATCTGGTTATCTCGCCTTGTCTACGCTTATCTTATATTGCATAGGATTATCTATCCAATGGAAGTCCTATTCGCCAGAAATATTATCTATTCGTTATATTCGAGGAAATTATTATGGCCAATCTTTATGTCTATTGATCAAAACGACTAAGGGTGAAAGTCGTTGCTATGCCCCTTAGATCGAAATAAATGAAAAGGGTGAAAACTGTTGCTAAGACCCTCAGGTGAAAGCTATTGCTATGACCGATCAAAACGACTAATGGTGAAAGCCGTTGCTATGCCCCTTAGATCAAAATAAATGAAAAGGGTGAAAGATGTTGCTAAGACCCTCAGGTGAAAGCTGTTGCCATGACCGATCAAAACGACTAAGGGTGAAAGCCGTTGCTATGCCCCTTAGATCGAAATAAATGGAAAGGGTGAAAGCTGTTGCTAAGACCCTCAGGTGAAAGTTGTTGCTATGACCGATCAAAACGACTAAGGGTGAAAGCCGTTGCTATGCCCCTTAGATCGAAATAAATGGAAAGGGTGAAAGCTGTTGCTAAGACCCTCAGGTGAAAGCTGTTGCTATGACCGATAAAAACGACTAAGGGTGAAAGCCCTGGCTGTGCCCCTTAGATCGAAATAAATATAAAGGATGAAAGCTGTTGCTAAGATCCATAGAGTGAATTTTCGATCTTCAAATTGTTGGTTTTATTCTCCAATTGTCCAGTTCCTTTATTCCATTGTTGGATTTTTTTTCAAATTAATCGATTCTTTATTTATCAAGGATATAAATTATTTATGCATGTGAAAGGTTTCAAGCAGTGGAACGATGATACATAAATGAACAAGAATAAGTTTTACGGATATCTTTCTCAACTAACCAATGCAGAGATAATCCAGTCAATTTGATCATCAGTTAACGACAATAGATTATGAGAGTTTTGGAGTTACATCCTATTAATACTCGGGATTTATTTTTTCGATTGTCAAATTTAGTAATCTCGGAATAATTGCACGAGTCAATCACGATCGGAATTTATTTTTTCGAGCGTCGGGTTCGACAACTTCGGAATAATTATATAAATTATTTACTATCATCCCGGGTTCATTCACGATCGATCACGTAATTTATGTAGATTATTTATCTGATTATCAGATACTTCACTCGATCGGTTGGGACATAATTGATTTTGTTTTCTTGGTTGATGGCTATTTCTAGTGGAGTAGATCCTGCAAATAAAATATCAGTAAAGTCTGTTGGTACAATAGTAACAAATTATATAAATCCTCGAAGTTGCAACCTAATTTGGACTACCGTTCGACTACCGAGGAAAATTATGATTCCGAAGGAAAGGGTTTGATAACTTCAAGTTAACTACGCAAAGTTGCAATCAATCAAGTTCCAACTAATCTAACTTATATTCGACCAAAGAAATTGAGAAGATACCCAAAGATAAAACGCTGAAATTCGAGCAAAAAACAAAGCTTTATTATCATTCTTCGAACAAGTTACAAGTGAAGCCTCGAGTACAATATTAAAATTCGGGCTCAAGAAATACAGTACAATCACTCCCACCCTACTACAAATTCTACGAGTAAAAGATAGACATGTTCGATCCACATTCTCGAGATCGCTCCAGATGCGGAACTCAGCAGTGATTCTTCATGGCAGTCACTCGCCACGTGTCGCACATCCGTCTCCCGAGCGGGATAGAAGCCGGATCGGAGCCCATCTCCAGGTCTTTTAACCGACCTTAGGTCTTCATCTGTAAATAATGATTGTTGGGTACAATCATTATCCACGACCTAATCCGATCCAGAGCAGCGGAGAGTTACCTCAGCGGAATTACTCCATGCAATCTCGAAGGAACTATACTTCAAGAAATCCCTCGAGGAAGCCGGTGCTCCAGATTTAAAGAGCTCCTCTGAGGTTAACCAACTGCCCGACCAGACGCTGCGCTAGAAAACCGGAATTTTAACCCGTCTCAGATGGATTATATCTAAGAAAGCAGGTTGCCTGCCGGTATTCTAAGCGCAATTTCTTTTGCCTGTCGATATTCTAAGCGAAAAAGGCTACACCAAAGGGACCAGGATCGAAAAACAGGGTCCGAATTCTAATTTCAAACTCCTTTATCTCAGAGGTAATACGAATCATTTTTAACAAAGGAAAAACTCGAGCCATGATAATCAGACGAGGCATTAAGAGAGGAGTGAAGAATGTCACATAAACAAATTGGAACTATTTATAGCAGCGAAGGATTAGAACCAACGGCCCAGATAACATATCGTGGACGGTTATGATGAAAACAATAAATGAACTGACTGATACATTTCCCGAGAAATAGGGTCCTGTTTGGTTTGGAGAAGAAATAATCCTGACGGCACATAAATGAGGGTTTGTCCAAAAGAATCGTTCAAGAAATCCTTATCTGTTATCCTATTTAAAGGGCAACGCCGGAATCAAGAATATTTGTTTAAAATTCAACCCTTATGCGCACGCTATTAGAAATATGAAACCGGTTTAAAAAACTCATAGCATTATTATCGAGGAATCGCGATTCGAACACCAGCTGAGTTTTCAACTATTTACAATTAACTAGTGATGTTCGAATTGAAAAAAGCTATGGTCGGTCCGGTCCCTCGGTAACAACGAGCTGGACATCAGTAATGGTTCAAAGAATAATACAATTATTATTATCGAGGATTTATGATCGGTTAAAGATTCTCGAATTGAAGAGCTCGACCAACTTTGGAAATTTGGCACTGCTAAGGATCGGTTGAATGCTCGTACTTAGAAACTTTCAAAGGAAGGTTAATTACTTGATTACCAGAGTACTTGTTCATTGCTCACTCAAAAAGGGGTGTTCGACTACTCTCATATTAGTTTTAAATATTCAAGGTCGGATTATTGAAGATAAGAATTTATCTGATTATAGTTTGCTCAATCAACAAGGAAAGGAAAAAAGGCGTTTATAAATTTTATTACAGAGATACAAGAATTCAAAGGCACAAAATATTGGAGATATATTTCGAGCATAATACAAGCTAATATGTTATATAAAATCCCATTACTTTCTACAATCCTATGAAATTTTCGGTCTCTTCTCCTATCGGTTGTTCGGAATAACTCAGCTCCGAGCATGGAATCTCCTTTAGACTTTATTTGCGATCCTCCGAAGATGAAGAGGCGAACGCACATTTTGTCGGGTAACTGTATTTTTCGACGTTCCCTCCCCAGTGTGTCTTCTTCAATGCATTGTGGCAACAAGCCCCTGATCGGAGATCTACGCGGTAACCTGCGGACTCCATGGATTTGGCATATTGGCCTTCAAGATGCAGAGTATATTTGCCTGACGATATTCTAAGCGAGCATAAAGCAGTTCTATTCCTCTCAAAGATTGTTCGAAGTCTGAACTCAAAAAGTCGAGTTATTTGAATGATGATCTTGATCACCATGATCGGACAAATAAAGAGCCAGTACGATGAAGGAGATAGTCTCGTCTTTTATAGCAAGGATTGAAAGGAATCCAACGGCGGATAATCCGTGAAACGAATCAACCGTTGCGATTCCCGAAAAACGAGGAACCGTTTGGGGGGTTCATTCAAACTTATCAAAGTCCGGAACACACACACAGCCGCAAAACAAAGAACATTAGATCAAACAAAGCAAGAATCTCATGAAGAATCTTTGAATAAGTAAAAACTACTTTTCGACCCTATTACAGGCTACGAGGAAAAAGTTTCGATCTTATTACAAGCTACAAGAAGAAAATTTCGTTCCTATTACAACTTACAAGAAGAAAACTTCAATCCTATTACAAGCTACGAGTCCTATTATTGACTAGGCCCAATCCAGCTGGTCCAACTTTCCTAGCTAGGAGATCGAATAGGCTCTTCTTTAGGCTTGACAAGCGGGAGCTACCGAGCTTTTTAATCAATTAGTCATTGTTAAAGATAAAAGGGAAATTTTGCGGTATAAGTCTAAATGACGATAATGCCCTTACTCGAAAGATTTACAAGGATAGCGAATATTGGGTGTTGGTTGATAATGGGAAGGGAAAGTTGAAGGGCTAGTTCGATGCTTGAAGTCGAATAGCTCAGTCCGAATGCCAACCCATTTATTAAATCTGCACCATCCCACACCCTCAGCGGACATTGTGGCAACAGGTTCCCCATTATGTGAACCGTTCCGGAGAAATAATGGCTCACTCTTCGAAGGGCCGACGGGGTTATTAGGGCTGTGGATGGTCAGCAATGCACCATGATGGCCTTCAAGGTCGAATATTTCTTCGTCTACAGATATCCTAATCGATGATAAAATACCCAATACTTTATGATTCGCAAAATACGTTCTAACTCGAATTTCAAAGTCTTGGGATGCAAAAGAATATTCCTTGATCAACATGATTGAAGAAAACCCTACTAAAAGGAGGAAGATCCGTCTAAGAAAAGGAGAGGGCCCATTTATAGGAGCAATTTAATACAATCCAACGGATGAAATGTAGAAATTTATGCGGTCCGGATCTAATAACCGTTCAACTTCCCGAGGTATGGTAATATTAAAAAAAAAAAAAAAAACTTTTTTTTGATCAGAGTTACGATTACAACGGAATAAATCAGATTACACCTGCTGAAGTTTATGCTCGAAGGAAATCTTTTGAAGACCGATACTACGGTCATCGTACCCGCGAACATAGACTTTCTACTCACGATGTTCGAAGGACCTTTTTCTTTCGAGAAATTCCAATCTCAAAAGTGTTTAAATCAGATGAGGAGGCAGGAATTGGATCGAAGGGTTTTTCGACCTTAGACTATTCTATTTACATAAGGAAACTTGCATCTCCTAAAAATGGCCTTGGTATTTATAGCAAAAGGAGCATCCAGTTAGCATTATAATAAACGATCATCGCCTAAAGAAAAGAATTCGGTATAAGGCAACAAAAGCTCTCGTTAAGATAACAATTTAATTTAAGAACCGCAAGGGCAAAATGTACATAAAAGTGAGAAAACAAAAACTACATGGGTCTACAAACTACGAAATAAGGGTTAATAGAGTCCTATTACATTCATCAATGATCAGACTTTTCGGCACCAGAGTCACGACTTTTCTCTGTCTTTTCGCCCTCTTCCTCGGAATCGCTTTCGGAACTATCATCAGTAGTGCTACTCGAGCTACCGTCCCCTTCGTCGCTGCTTTGATCCTCAGGGCTGGAGTTATTTGTCTTAGGGAATTGATATCTCCTCCCCGATCATCGGATTCACCCTTGATATCCACGTCCTCAGGGGAGTTATTTGTCTTAGGGGAATTGATATCTTCTCCTCCCCGATCATCGGATTCACCCTCGATATCCACGTCCTCAGGGGAGTTATTTGTCTTAGGGGAATTGATATCTTCTCCTCCCCGATCATCGGATTCACCCTCGATATTCACGTCCTCATCCTTTTCACCCGAGTTCTCCGTTTCTAGCATATCAGGATTGGGCATAGGAACACCAAATTCAGCAAGGAGCGGAGCGAACTCATGATCATCTAGACCCTCAATTTTGGGAGGAAGAGAGGAAGCTTTATAATTTTCCCCAAGAATGTTTTTATAAGGGTCCATATAAGGAAGATATTCATCGATAGTGCCTTGAACCCTTCTGGCTACAATGAGCTGCTGAACCCCTTTAAAAAAGAAGGCTTGATTGATTTCGCCCGATCGCGACCGAACCAGGGCATCAAGAAAAGGGCGACTTTAAAAACTCCCTTATAGCTGGTAGCTTGCCTTCTTCTCGACCTCGAGCGTATGCTTAATCGGACGATGCCTTAGCCTGCTCGAGATCCGACGTTAATTTTGCTACCTCTTCCTCGAGGGCCCTCTTTCCTTCAAGTTCTTTTCTAGCGTCCTCGAGCTCCTTCTCAGCCTCAGAAAGCTTGGAAGAGGTATCTCTCAACTGATTGGCCTTGACAGCTTCTTCTTTCAGAACGTTAAGAAGAGCATTATGAGATTGTTGAGACTCCTCTTCCAAAATGGCAAGTCAGTAAGATTGGTGAATAAATAAATCCCCAGCATGCGAAGAAAATAGACTTCAGTAATAGAACGGGATTTTGGAAAAGAGGTTAATACAGTCGAAAACAAAAACAAAAAAAAAACGTACCCTTTGGTGTGCGTGAGCGTAATCGCCCATGATTTGAAACCCGTCCTTCTGGAAGAGCTCGATGGTTCCATCCTCCGGAAACCCAGCAGCCCTCGGTCCGCGAAGATGATCTTCTATAAAGTCTATTAAATCTGGCTCGGTGCGGCCAACTCGACATTGAATCGACCCTAGATTCTGACCAAATGGCCTTACCCTTCTCGAGGGCTCGGGATCCCCGCTATTCCTTTTTCGGGCCATCCGAGCTTCAGCGATCTCTTGGGAACGGATCCCCTGGAGCGTATAATAGCTACATCCCGCTGCATTCGGGTCAGACGTACTGGTCGGGAACACTGGCCGTAGAAGCCCAGTATCTTGGGATTGTGAAGTTCCCTCCGCAGCAATTTGAAGAAAGCCTGTAGCCGCGTTCAGAACTGCAAAATTATCAGTTTTGGCATTGGCTCCTTCAATCATCAAAGTAGCCCTTGATTTCTTCTGCTTTCGAGGCAGGCCTTGTGATTCTGTAGAAAATGAAGCAACGACCGAACCGGCTACGGAGGTTCGAAACTTCTCGACGATCTCAGCTGTAAAAAATAAGAATGGATTTAATTTCGAGCCGAGAAAAATCAGCTGAATTATAAGAGTAATGTACCTAAGGTGGGGGAAACGGTTGTAGCTGGGTCCTCCCCATCAGTCCGAGCAACTTGGTTAGCTGGGTCATCAGAGGGCGCGATCGAGGATTCTCCAAAATTAATAGGAGGGGCAGGATAAGAACACTCGCTGAGCCCTGCCATTCTCAAAACCCTCTCTTGGGTCAGCAAAGCGGTTTGGTAAAGATCGGGATAGAGGGTCTGCAAAAATGCATCCGGGAGCTCGTGATTCATCCGTCCTACAAGTTTTTGCCTACCTTAAATCCAAGACCTCTCTCCAGGCTACTCGTAAGGGGTTGGTTCTGGTGTCTCAGAGGAGGGTGGAGTATCAGGGCCTCGGACGAAAAAGAACTCCTTCTTCCAACCTTTAAGGTTGCTCGAAACAGTGTTCGACAATATCGATCGATTAGACCTCTGTGAGAAATATACATAACCAGCGTTCGAAGATGTGGAGAAATATACATAACCAGAAATTTTGGAAAGCTGTTTTCTTCCCTTTGGCCTTCATTAGCACGCTGAAGGCGACGATATACCCGATCGAATTCGGGAGAATTTGGGATGGAGACAGGCGAAAAGCCTGTAAAATGCTACGAATCAAAGGAGCAAAAGGGAAGCGTAGGCCATAAAAGAATTGTCTAGTGTAAAAAGCTTGGCATCCCGGAGGAGGATCGGTGACACGCTATTCAGGAGTTGGGATGACGATCGAAAATCCATCACCCAAGTACTTACCAAAGTTGGTCTCCAAATATTCCCGGTGTTCATCAGTATAGCGGCAAACTATTTGATCGGCTCTCTTCTCGATTTTGTTAAGTCGTGCGCTAGTCACAGGTTCCGTCCACTCAAAAATCGTAACGACAACACCTCTGCCTATTTTGAACTTGATTTGCTTGTTCTTCCCTAATGGAAGATCATCGTCTTCCGTGGCCTCTTCGTTGGTGGCCTCGCTCGAAGAATCACTTTCGTTACCCTCGGAGCTAGGGCTTGATTCCTCTTCTTTATCAGAGCCAGAATTAGGGCTCGGGATCCTTATATTTTCTGCCTCCAAAGAGCGGACAACCACGATCTGCGTCTCATCAAGACCACTCTCTTGCCCTTCTACTACCTTGGCTTTGCCCTTGGAATCTATTGCACTAGACATTATATGGTCAGAATGATCGGACAAGTGTTAGGATTTTCTTATCGATCTATGCGCTCCGATCAAGGGTTACTTGAGAATTTTTTGTGAAATAAACATCCCACGATCAAGCTATATATATAAGGTTAAAACGGTAAATTGCAAATCGGTCCCCGAAAGGTCGCGACGATTGAACTCCCTCAGGACGATTTCGAAACCTACTTTCCCTTTCAATGCATAATAGACCCCTATACTCTGCGGATTAATGGGCCACGGCCCAACATGTGAAGAGACGCAACACCCGAACATCAATGTTCATTTACGTTCTTGATTTTCTATGCTACTATACGATCGGAAGAGCAGAATCAAGAAAGAAAGCAAAGCAATATTACCAAGGTGGTACCCAAAACTTACAAGTTATTAAGCGATGGGATGTTTTCGAATAATCCTACAAGTCATCATCAAAAGAGAATATTTATGCATCATTAAGAGCTCATTGGAATTTTAGTGATGTGCACTCTTTTTCCCTAATTTGGTTTTTATCCCAATGGGTTTTTCCAAGTTAGGTTTTTAACAAGGCACATCCATAACGCATCAACATATGATCCCTTCATCACGGTGTTCGGAATGACACATACTTCTTCGTGCTTAAGCTTCTCTTTATGCTCGAGAAGTGGGGGAGTATTGATGGTGGGTATTTTGGACCCTACCTTCTATTACTAATATACGATCGAAGAACCGGAATCTCAACTCCAAAGATGCGAACTCGAGCTCGGGACGAAGCCAAGGTAACTTGATCCATTTGATGCAGCCCTTGATCAAATGTTACTGTTGGGCCGATCCCAGGCCCAAACCTATGGGCCGATCCTCATTCTCGGCTATAAATACCCCAAGCATTTATGACAACACACGCTTTCCCAGGTGCACTCTGCTCGAAGCTGCTGCTCGAATAGATTAGTTCGGCCATTTTATATGTATTTCGTCCTCTAGCTTGTACGGTATCCTATAATGCTCAAATAGGATCCTCAATACTTGTAAACTGTATCTCAATATTAGGAATATACATACACATTGATCTTTCTCTTATTTTATAGCGTTTACAGTATTTATATTATTAATATCGATCATACTACGAATTTGCGTAAGATCATACGAATTGAATTATTTTGCTTCTAAAAAAAAAATCCACCTGTCATATAAAAAAGGCCGATTTACCCCCAATTTTGATAATAATTGACTTTGACAATTTTGCAAATTGACCCCTATATTTTGCGATTTTAAGAATTGAATTATTTTGCTTCTAAAAAAATACCTCTCATATAAAAAAGACCGCTTTACCTCCAATTTTGATAATAATTGACTTTGACAATTTTGCAAATTGACCCCTATGTTTTCCAATTTTACGAATTGAATCATTTTGCTTATAAAATAACAAAAAAAAAAAAAAAACCATTTGTCATATAAAAAACACCGCTTTACCCCAATTTATATAATAATTGACTTTGACAATTTTACAAATTGACCCCTATGTTTTCCGATTTTACGTATTGAATTATTTATATGAAAGGCATTTTTTTGGGTTTTTTTAGAAGAAAAATAATTCAATTCGTAAAATAAGAAAACATAGGGGTCAATTTGCAAAATTGTCAAAGTCAATTATTATCAAAATTGGGGGTAAAGCGGTCTTTTTTATAGAACATGCGTTTTTTTTTTGTTATTTTAGAAGCAAAATAATTCAATTCTTAAAATCGCAAAATATAGGAGTGAATCTGCAAAATTGTCAAAGTCAATTATTATCAAAATTGGGGGTAAAGCGGTCGTTTTTATTTGAGAGGCGGATTTTTTTTTTGTTTTTTTAGAAGCAAAAATAATTCAATTCGTAAAATCTGAAATTATAGGGGTCAATTTGCAAAATTTTCAAAGTTAATTATTATCAAAATTAGGGGTAAATCGGTCTTTTTTATATGACATGCGATTTTGTATTTGTTTTTTTAGAAGCAAAATAATTCAATTCATAAAATCGTAAAACAAAGGAGTCAATTTGCAAATTGTCAAGGTCAATTATTATCAAAATTGGGGGTAAATCGGTCTTTTTTATATTAGAGGCATTTTTATTTTTATTTTTTTAGAAGCAAAATAATTCAATTCGTAAAATCACAAAACATAGAAGTCAATTTGCAAATTGTCAAAATCAATTATTATCAAAATTGGGGGTAAAGCGGTCTTTTTTATATTAGAGGTATTTTTATTTTTATTTTATTAGAAAAAAAATAATTCAATTCGGAAAATCGGAAAACATCGGGGTCAATTTAAAAAATTGTCAAATTCAATTATTATCAAAACTGGGGGCAAAGCGGTCTTTCTTATATGACAGACGGTTTTATTTTTTGTTTTTTTAGAGGCAAAATAATTCAATTCGTAAAACTGCAAAATATAGGGGTCAATTTGCAAAATTTTCAAAGTCAATTATTATCAAAATTTGGGGTAAAACGGTCTTTATTATATGAGAGGCGTTTATCTTTATTTTTTTAGAAGCAAAATAATTCAATTCGTAAAATCGCAAAACATAGGGGTCAATTTGCAAAATTGTCAAAGTCAATTATTATCAAAATTTGGGGTAAAGCGGTCTTTTTTATATGAGAGGCGTTTTTTTTTGTTTTTTAGAAGCAAAATAATTCAATTCTTAAAATCGCAGAACATAGGGGTCAATTTGCAAAATTGTCAAAGTCAATTATTATCTAAATTGGGGGTAAAGCGGTCTTTTTATATGACAAGCAGTTTATTTATATTTTTTAGAAGCAAAATGATTCAATTCATAAAATCGCGGAACATAGGGGTCAATTTGCAAAATTGTCAAAGTCAATTATTATCAAAATTGGGGATAAAGCGGAGGTTTTTTTTATATTTTTTAGAAGCAAAATAAGTCAATTCGTAAAATTGCGGAACATAGGGGTCAATTTACAAAATTGTCAAAGTCAATTAATAAGATTGGGGTAAAGTGGTCATTTTATATAATGACCGATTTTTTTTTTCAGAAGAAAATTAATTGAAAGGGTAAATTAGGTATAATGTAATTTAATTAAAGTCAATAGTTACAAATTAAATTTGACCAAGTTACCTAATCAACGATCCAGATCAATCTGAGCCAAATGAACGGCATGATGTGACTTCCCGCATGTGAGGGCGTAACTCACATGCCCGCACCCTAGAAAAATCCTAATTAATTACATAAAAATTGGAAAAAGAAATCATACCAAAAGCTTTCATTCCTTCATTCTTTAGGTTGAACTTTTGGTATCGTACTTTTTCTAAATTTATTGAAAAAACGTTCCTGATCCTTTTAACTCTTGATCTTCAGTCACATTTTCTTTCTACTAGTGTGGGCACTAACCAATTAATGTTTTGACAATTACTTCAAGATTTAGGATATAACACCCCAAAAATTCTGAACCCTTTTGATTGGATTTTTAATCGAAATTTATGTGCTACTTTTTATTTTCAAAGTTAAGTATTAAATTGAACTAAAATATACAATTTAATTAAATCTAGTAATCTTTTGAATTTTGAAATAATTCAAAATATAAAAGTTACTTTAAAAAAACATTATGGCCTTTTTGAAATTTTTCGGGCTTGTATGCACAAAAATTTTATTTTAAGGGGTGAAATGTAAGTTTTCAAAACATTAGAGGGTAAAGTGCAAATTCACCCCAGAATCTTGTAGGCTGCTAAATAGCAATAATTTTCTCTCCCAGGACAGCCTAAGGGCTGCTAAGACATGCCCTTGGTTGGAGTAAACTCCCCTATCCAAGAAAGACATGCATTGGTAGAATTGGTGAGTAATTATAATCACCTCTTCTCCATATTTTGTGTATATGTATCTATACATCAAAAAAACTGATTTCATAGGCCAATAAATATCTCCTCAAACCCATATTATCTTCTTTACAACTTAAGTTACTTAGATATAGTTAGTGAGAAGAAGAGAGAGGAAAATAGTCAACACACTAGGAAGATAAAATTTTCGGATATACATAACACATCATTGGTTTTTCGCTCATTACATCTTCATCCACCGTTGGATCATGCCCAAATTTTGCGTGAAGGTTCTACACACATATGGTTACATAGGATATTCGTTTGGATCCCCGAAGTGAATCGACAATAGTTAGAAGTTGGTGAAAGTAAGGAATTGAGGGCTTTTGTTATGAACCACCACCAGAGCAGCCACCGGAGCCGCCACTAATAGAATAGTGTCCTGCAAGCCAACTTTTTTGGCTGCATTTAATTTGTTACAGTTAAAAGGACTATTCAATTATATTAATAAATGCATTTATTTATATGGTCACCTTCATTTTATGAATAATTATCTAACATCAGGATGGAAGTCCTTAGATCACAAGGCTATCGGACAAATCGTTGACTGATCCCCAAGGCCGTGGTCTAAAACTAATTCAAGGGTCGTAGAATTCATTTGAGATGGGACATCAATGGATTCGGTTGGACCCTCGCGAGTGTGTGTACTCCGCTGAACGGGAGTACGCTGGGGTCCACGAGCGTGACTGGGATAGTCTATACACACGAGTAGGTGGCTTGCTGGGATGGCAAGCGCACTGAATACCCCAACTAGAAAATAACTCACCATGGAAGCGGTAGTCACATATCGGGGATGAAGTTATTCATATTTACAATAGTTTACGAGGAACGGTCTTTATTACTTGAGGTGATAGGGTTTATCTGGTGCACAAACGTCTATGCTTTGATATGAATTTGATATGAATCCCGACTGACTGGAGTCTACCAGAAGGTCTTTGCGGGTTCATGTTGGGTATAGAGAATGCGTATGCAGGTTCATATCAACAATAGAGGATTCGTTGACCCAACTTGATAGGTTGGGAGCTTCTCCAATGACTGATCTCCAAGGCCCGTGGTCTAAAACTAATTCAGGGGTCGTAGAATTCATTTGAGATGGGACATCAATGGATTCAGTTGGACCCTCGCGAGTGTGCGTACTCGCTGAACGGGAGTACGCTGGGGTCCACGAGCGTGACTGGGATAGTCTATACACACGAGTAGGTGGCTTGCAGTCTACCAGAAGGTCTTTGTTGGTTCATGTTGGGTATAGAGAATGCGTATGCAGGTTCATGTCAACAATAGAGGATTCGTTGACCGAACTTGATAGGTTGGGAGCTTCTCCAATAAATCTTTGTGAGAACGTATTTCGGGAAATCCTTGGCCATGGTATCTGACGGCTTTATGAAAGTAGCTCATAAGGTTAATGAATAGTTTCGAGACCAGAATACATATAGTCGAGACAAGTAAGGAAACCAATGAAATTCCATAATCTTAGTCTTGACTGAGAGACCAACTTATGGAAGGATTAAGTCGTACTGTTGGGTTGCCTCGATTGTCAGAACAACAAAGAGTGCGGAATTTTAAAATTTTTCAAGGCACCCATTGATAGAAATAGTGTCTTGCAAGCCAGCTGTATGACTATCATTTATAGTAATAAATGAGGAACTATTCAATTTTGATTAATAAAAGCACTTTATAAATGGTCATCTTTATCTTATGTGATAAATATCTACGCATAAGGATAGAAGTCTTTAGATCACAAGGCTATGGGGCAACCCGTTGACTAATCTCCAAGGCCGTGGTCTAGAACATATTCAAGAGTCGTAGAATCCAATCGAGATAGGACATCATTGGATTCGGTTAGACTCTCACTGTTGTGTATACCCCGATGAACTGGAGAACGTTGGGGTCCACGAGCGTGATTGGGATTGTCGACACACATAAGTGGGTGGCTTGCAGGGATAGCAAGTGCGCTGAATACCCCAATTAGGAAATAACTCACCATGGAAGCGGTAGTCGCATATCGAGGTTGAAGTTATTCCAATTTACGATAGTATACGAGGAACGATCTCTAACTACTTGAGATGATAGGGTTTATCTGATGTGATCTTACGTGATTTCGTTGGAGATCAAAATAATTTAAGTTGAGCATGCAAGATATGCTATGATATGAGATTGAAGATCAATAAAGTATATTTTGAATATGAGTGTACATATTACAAGTAATGAGGGTCCTATTTGAGCATTATAGGATGCCGTACAAGCTAGAGGCTAAGTACATACAAACTAAGGTGATTTAATCTAGCCCAAGAGAAAATCCGAGCAGGAGGCTTCGATCAAGGAGCAGCCCCCCAAAAATCCCCCTCTGTGTCATAAATGCTTGGGGTATTTATAGCTGAGGATGGGGATTGGCCCATGGGCTTGGGCCTGAGGTCGGCCCAATGATAGATTCGACCATGAGCCCCTCTGCTGGCGGTCGGACTGAGCTAATTGGAGTTCAAAGCTTCGGGGTTGGAAATATGCACCCAGGGTCGAAATCAGGCCTTCAAGGTCGAAATTAGGCATCCCAGACTTGGAAATATGCACCCAGGGTCGAAATTAGGCCTTCAAGGTCGGACTCAGGGCCTCCAATGAGCTCAAGGTCGAAATTTGGGTTCTTTGATCCAGCATGAGCTCCCAGAATAAAGATTCCAAAGTACCCCTCATCAATACTCCCCCACTTCTTTGAGCGTAAAGTGAAGTTGAAGCTCGAAGAAGTAGAAAATCCTTGAGGATCGCTTTTTTAGTGTTTCGGATATGCCTCGTTAAAAACCTAGCTCGGAAAAACCCAGTGGGATAAAAACCGAACTAGGGAAAAAGAGTGCATATCTTAGAAACTCCAAAATGTATTAGGGATCGAAGTTATGCATTCGGGGTCGGATTTTCTAGTGTTTGATCACGTGATTTCGTTGGAGATCAAAATAATTTAAGTTGAGCATGCAAGATATGCTATGATATGAGATTGAAGATCAATAAAGTATATTTTGAATATGAGTGTACATATTACAAGTAATGAGGGTCCTATTTGAGCATTATAGGATGCCGTACAAGCTAGAGGCTAAGTACATACAAACTAAGGTGATTTAATCTAGCCCAAGAGAAAATCCGAGCAGGAGGCTTCGATCAAGGAGCAGCCCCCCAAAAATCCCCCTCTGTGTCATAAATGCTTGGGGTATTTATAGCTGAAGATGGGGATTGGCCCATGGGCTTGGGCCTGAGGTCGGCCCAATGATAGATTCGACCATGAGCCCCTCTGCTGGCGGTCGGACTGAGCTAATTGGAGTTCAAAGCTTCGGGGTTGGAAATATGCACCCAGGGTCGAAATCAGGCCTTCAAGGTCGAAATTAGGCATCCCAGACTTGGAAATATGCACCCAGGGTCGAAATTAGGCCTTCAAGGTCGGACTCAGGGCCTCCAATGAGCTCAAGGTCGAAATTTGGGTTCTTTGATCCAGCATGAGCTCCCAGAATAAAGATTCCAAAGTACCCCTCATCAATACTCCCCCACTTCTTTGAGCGTAAAGTGAAGTTGAAGCTCGAAGAAGTAGAAAATCCTTGAGGATCGCTTTTTTAGTGTTTCGGATATGCCTCGTTAAAAACCTAGCTCGGAAAAACCCAGTGGGATAAAAACCGAACCTGGGAAAAAGAGTGCATATCTTAGAAACTCCAAAATGTATTAGGGATCGAAGTTATGCATTCGGGGTCGGATTTTCTAGTGTTTGATCACACACAATACTCCCCCACTTCTTTGAGCGTAAAGTGAAGTTGAAGCTCGAAGAAGTAGAAAATCCTTGAGGATCGCTTTTTTAGTGTTTCGGATATGCCTCGTTAAAAACCTAGCTCGGAAAAACCCAGTGGGATAAAAACCGAACCAGGGAAAAAGAGTGTATATCTTAGAAACTCCAAAATGTATTAGGGATCGAAGTTATGCATTCGGGGTCGGATTTTCTAGTGTTTGATCACACACATGATTTCAATTAGCATAAGGTCAAAATTTAGGACCTTCAATGAGCATAAGGTCGAAATTTAGGTCTTCAAAGAGCATAAGGTCGAAATTTGGGTCTTCAAAGAGCATAAGGTCGAAATTTAGGACCTTCAATGAGCATAAGGTCGAAATTTAGGACCTTCAAAGAGCATAAGGTCGAAATTTAGGTCTTCAAAGAGCATAAGGTCGAAATTTGGGTCTTCAAAGAGCATAAGGTCGAAATTTAGGACCTTCAAAGAGCATAAGGTCGAAATTTGGGTCTTCAAAGAGCATAAGGTCGAAATTTAGGTCTTCAAAGAGCATAAGGTCGAAATTTAGGACCTTCAATGAGCATAAGGTCGAAATTTAGGACCTTCAAAGAGCATAAGGTCGAAATTTAGGTCTTCAAAGAGCATAAGGTCGAAATTTAGGACCTTCAATGAGCATAAGGTCGAAATTTAGAATTCAGAATCTTTAATTTAGCATGAGTTTCCGAAATAAAGAATGAAAACTCTAAATCGGGGATTATTGGTCGAATTTATCAAAACCCTGAAAGCTAATAACCAATAGCATACAGATCCATAATGTCCGGTTCGAAAGATTTCAAAGACAAAGCCAAGGTAGTAGAATTCGAGCTTGGAGAACATAGAATTTGATCCTTGGAGATCACAAAATTCGACTTTGGGGATCATAGAACTTGATCCTGAAAATAATAAATTCAACTTTGGAGATCATAGAATTTGATCCTTGGAGATCACAAAATTCGACTTTGGGGATCATAGAACTTGATCCTGAAAATAATAAATTCAACTTTGGAGATCATAGAATTTGATCGTGGAATATGATCGTAGAATTTTATCTTCAAGGGTCTTAGCAACAACTTTCACCCGTAATAGATTTGATCTAAGGGGCATAGCAACGGCTTTCACCCTTAGTCATTTTTTATCGGTCATAGCAACAGCTTTCACCTGAGGGTCATAGCAACGGCTTTCACCCTTTAGCTTTAATCGGTCATAGCAACAGCTTTCACCTGAGGGTCATAGCAACGGCTTTCACCCTTTAGCTTTAATCGGTCATAGTAACAGCTTTCACCTGAGGGTCATAGCAACGGCTTTCACCCTTTAGCTTTAATCGGTCATAGCAACAGCTTTCACCTGAGGGTCATAGCAACGGCTTTCACCCTTATAATTATTTCGATCTAAGGGGCATAGCAACGGCTTTCACCCTTAGTCGTTTTGATTGATGATAATCGACATTTTTAGCCGATCCTAGTCATTTTATCGGCCATAGCAACAGCTTTCACCTGAGGGTCATAGCAACGGCTTTCACCCTTTAGCTTTAATCGGTCATAGCAACAGCTTTCACCGGAATATTTATTTCGATCTAAGGGGCATAGCAACAGCTTTCACCCTTAGTCGTTTTTTAGGGTCGTCACCCATTTTCTGAATCCAAGGGGCATAGCAACGACTTTCACCCTTGGTCAATTTATTTTCGAGGGTTGTAGCAACAGCTTTCACCCTATTTGAATAATAGATTAGAGGTCAATCGTGATTCGATGATACTTGCAAGAGCATGCAATAGAAATAATAAGATCTCTGGAGATCATAGATTGAAGATAATAAAATTTTGATCCTGAAGATCGTAGATTGAAGATAATAAAATTCGAAGATCATAGAATTCGACCATGGAGACCATAAATTCGACCAAGACAGTATAAAACTCAACCAAGAGAGTATAAAACTCAACCATGAGATCATAAATTCGACCATGAGAGCATAAATTCGACCATGAGAGCATAAATTCGACCAAGAGAGTATAAAACTCAACCAAGAGAGTATAAAACTCAACCATGAGATCATAAATTTGACCATGAGAGCATAAATTCGACCATGAGAGCATAAATTCGACCAAGAGAGTATAAAACTCAACCAAGAGAGTATAAAACTCAACCATGAGATCATAAATTCGACCATGAGAGCATAAATTCGACCATGAGAGCATAAATTCGACCAAGAGAGTATAAAACTCAACCAAGAGAGTATAAAACTCAACCATGAGATCATAAATTCGACCATGAGAGCATAAATTCGACCAAGAGAGTATAAAACTCAACCAAGAGAGTATAAAACTCAACCATGAAATCATAAATTTGACCATGAGAGCATAAATTCGACCATGAGATCATAAAACCCGATCCTGGAAACTTGACCTTGGAGATCTGAGAGTTTGATCTTGTAGATCATAAAATTCGACCATGAGAGCATGAAATTCGACCATGAGAGCATAAATTCGACCAAGAGAGTACAAAACTCAACCAAGAGGCTTGATAACTTGATCTTGATCTAAAAATTAGACCATGGAGATATGGGAATTCCCTTGATCGTACTTGAATTGCCTCGTAGTAGGCATATTTCGATCTAACACCCAAATAAGGCCCCACGGTGGGCGCCAATTGATCTTACGTGATTTCGTTGGAGATCAAAATAATTTAAGTTGAGCATGCAAGATATGCTATGATATGAGATTGAAGATCAATAAAGTATATTTTGAATATGAGTGTACATATTACAAGTAATGAGGGTCCTATTTGAGCATTATAGGATGCCGTACAAGCTAGAGGCTAAGTACATACAAACTAAGGTGATTTAATCTAGCCCAAGAGAAAATCCGAGCAGGAGGCTTCGATCAAGGAGCAGCCCCCCAAAAATCCCCCCAAAAATCCCCCTCTGTGTCATAAATGCTTGGGGTATTTATAGCTGAGGATGGGGATTGGCCCATGGGCTTGGGCCTGAGGTCGGCCCAATGATAGATTCGACCATGAGCCCCTCTGCTGGCGGTCGGACTGAGCTAATTGGAGTTCAAAGCTTCGGGGTTGGAAATATGCACCCAGGGTCGAAATCAGGCCTTCAAGGTCGAAATTAGGCATCCCAGACTTGGAAATATGCACCCAGGGTCGAAATTAGGCCTTCAAGGTCGGACTCAGGGCCTCCAATGAGCTCAAGGTCGAAATTTGGGTTCTTTGATCCAGCATGAGCTCCCAGAATAAAGATTCCAAAGTACCCCTCATCATGATGTGAGAACATCTATGCCTTGATATGAGTTCCGACTGACTGGAGATTACCAGAAAGTCTCTGTGAACTCATGTTGGGTAGAGAGGAACTCGTATGCAGATTCATATTATCAACAAATGATCCATTGACCCGACTTGATAGGTTGGAAAATTCTCCTATCGATTTCTGTGAGAAATTAATTCCGGTAAAAATCCTTGGCCAAGGTATCTGACGACTTTATGTAAGTAGCTCATAAAGATTAAGTCAAAGAGAATTATTTCGAGACCAGAATGCATAAGGTCAAGACAAAAGAAAAGGGAGACCGATGAAAGACCATACCCTTAAGTCTCGACTGGGAGATTGATCGATGGAGAGATTATGACGTATATGGTAATTGTAAATGATAAAAGGTTCACTGAATTAATTCACCAGTGATTGGGCTCCATGGGCTTGTGGCCAGACATCGACCATGAGTGTGGGAGAATTCCTAAATTGGCAGGGGTGCTAATTTTGGAATGGTCAGTCGACAGAGTGTTTAACTGATCTAGAAAGTATTTAATACTTGAATAATTAAATTTATATTTAATTATAACCCACGGCCAATTATGTGGTGAACCTATGGGGGCATACACAATACACATGAAGCGAAAGCAAAGGAAACAACAGGGTTGACCGAATCAACTGGGTCGATTGGGTTGACTGGGTCTGAAAAATCGACTAGGTCGATTGGTGACTGGGTCAACTGGGTCGACCCAATTGGAACAAATTGGATCCGATTGGAATTGGATCGAGATTATAAATTAAATTGGAATTTAATTTGTGGGTTAATTAATTAAGTTGGATTTAATTAATTATAGGAAGAATTAATTAAATAGGCTTGGAATCAAATTTAATTAATTGCGAGAGTAGTTAATTAATTGGGCTATTTAATTGGGAGATTAAATAAAGCCTGATCAAATTAATTAACTGGGCCATGAATTAATTAGGAAGACTTAGTCTTCCAATTAAAAGGGCCATGGCCCATGTAGGAGACTTAGAGTCCTAGTCCTAGGAGGATTAGGTTAATGAGATACATATAAATAGGAGACTTGATGTCATATCTCACACACAACTTTTAAGAGCCAAAAAACCAAGTCAAGAAAAACACTTTCCCTCTCTCCCAAAACACAAATCGGCCGAACCCATTCTTCTCTTTGAAGAATTTTTCGATTTTTGTTCTTGTTCCAAATTCGTTTCCTAAACCCAGATCTTAATATATCCTGTGTTCTAGCCGATCAGGGTATATTAAATTTCGTGTAATTGTGGTGTATCAACCCATAGAGGCGCAACACGTGGGGCGCTGCTGCAGGGCATATGATCGACCAACTCGAGGGAGGAACTTGACTTCGTCTGCGAATTGGGATTTGCAAGGAGACATGTATAACGTGTAAACTGTTTATACTGTCGTTTATTTAATATTCATATATATACACCTAGAGTAGTATCCTGACAAGATTCCGTAAGAGGTCCTAAAAATTTTAAATTTTGTGCCAAGGGCTGTTTATCTTACCGAATCCCAACAGTGGTATCAGAGCCAGGTCTGGGCTTTGTATATAAATGAACTTGCAAATTCTGTGTTATAAATCATATGTTTGATTTATGTATGACTAGTTCTATAACTTTGCATGTTTTAGGACGTTTGTTATTTAACTTGGAGTTAAGAAAAATTTTAGATTCGAAATTTTATCATGTTAATTTTATTTTTGGATTAGGGTTTAATTGAATCTGAATTTAATTAAATCAACAAGTAATCGAAACAAAAAAAAATTATTGGACCCAACCCGTGGTGGCACGCAGCAGCGCACCGCGGCTGGGCGGCCACCGCAAGTTGCTGCCCACGGCAGCGTGGGAACAACACGCTGGCCGCGCACGCGACGCGCGGCAGCAGCCTAGGGGCTGATCTCCGTGTGTTGCTGTGCGCGGCTGCCTGCTGCCGCACGCTGCCACACGCAGCGGCGGCTACCGCGGGAAGCACACGCGCGGACATCGTGGCCATGCATGTGCCGTCCACGTGGCAGTCCGTAATTGGCCTCGAATGGTTGATTTTTGGTTGGACTCTAATTCTGTCGATTTTGAAAATTCTGAAAATTTTAGAATTTTGGAAGATTAGGAAACTTGGAGTTTTTGGATAAGGTAGAGATCTTGTTAGATTTAGACACTTCCTTAATTAAACTAATATCGTCAAAATAGGATTATCTTGAGAATTTTGGAGATTTAGGAATATTGGGAAACTTAGAGTTTTGGATAAGATAGGAATCTTGGAGATTTGGAAACTATCTTAATTAACCAATTTTAATCAAGATAAGTTTCGAAGATTACTTAGAACTCAAGTAAGAGTTAATTAATCTTAGAGATTAATTATTAATTCAAAATTAATTAACTTGGATAAATTTTGTGAATTAAAATTAAAGGAGCCGAAAATTTACATTTATGCCCTTATGTGAATTTTGTGCATGTTCTTGAATAAATATGTGGATTGATCGATTTTGCCCCTAAGCCCTGTGCATGTTTTGGTTTATTTATCTTATGCGTTGAAATTAAATGGGCCTGATTGGTGCCTTTGCTTGCGCAAACAAATGTAATAGAATAGGACCATTTATTTTATAAGTTAGACTTAGAATAGGCTTGGAGCCAAGAAGACCTCATGAAGACTTGGAGATCCACATGGAAGCCCATAACCTTGGAGGAAATGGAGGCCCAATTCATTACATGGAGGCTCAATCAAGCTGGATATTACAAGAAGGCCCATGATGTATGAGTTTGAAAATTGTAATAGTTAGGACATTTGATTTCCACCCTAGACTGACCAATTGATCCATCACAAGGCTCGTGATGGATCGCATAGGATGGGCAATTGATCAATCATATCCTGCTAGGTGATGTATGTTTACTTATATTCTTTGATGTATGTCTTGCATGCTTAGAATAGATCACGTAAACAAGATAAAGCATAATCTGATGAGACCTCGCACAAGAAAACTTAAAACCTCCAATTGAACTTAAAATTAATTAGAATATTAAATCGAATAACGGGCGCATATGAATAGTGTCTATGGTCCGAGCTTACCCAATTACTAGGTCTTAGGCATATTGAACGAATATATCTCGATGTCTCACGAGTCGTGGGTCGAGCTATAGGAAGATGATATGTCTATTGCCTCGATGCACGAGTTTAGTGCCAAGGGAGGGTATAGCAAGGTTTTAGGCGCTGTCTCACGAGTCGTGGGGCGTCTAGGATGGAACTATTTCTCTCCACGAGTATTGGACATGATTTAACGCTAGTAAGTATGGATGTCTCACGAGTCGTGGGTCCATATTGAAAAACGAGGCTAAATGAACTTAAGGGTTAGCTGCGATGGTTAACCGACGACGTAGTCGACCACCAAGTGAATCAAATAGTATGGCCAACGAGTCGTGGGTACTAGGAGATTGCATTTGGGCCTTAAGCCCGCTAGGATATTTTAAATTCCCGAAACTTATGTGGGGCCATAAGATTTTGATTAAAATAGTGGGAGTAATTTACAAATAAAAACCATGTTTGTAAATTGTGCATTTTAAATTAATCTTTCGCGTATTTATTTCTTCCCTTGTCGTTTTGTAGATATAATGTCTAAGAATCCGATTTCCATCATACTTGAACAAAACAAATTAACTGGACCCAACTTCCATGACTGGGTCAGGAACCTTAAGATCATTCTCGCTTCTGAAAAGCGAGGTTTTGTCCTTGATGGGCCCCCTCATGAACTTGCCGAGGATGCCGATGATACTGAGAAGGAAGCCGTTGATCTATGGCTAGACGATGACTTACAGTCACGTTGTCTCATGATGGCATCCATGTCGAATGAGCTTCAAAAGCAGCACGAGCATATGAAATCTGCTTTTGAGATCTACACGCACCTGAATGGTCTATTTGAGGTGCAAAGTAGATACGAGCGGTTTGAAACCATCAAGACTCTGCAACAAACGAGGATGGAAGAAGGTGCTGATGTTCGTACTAACTGCATCAAGATGATTGGGCTTATTGAAAAGCTTGGTCATCTAGACGTAAAGATGGACAAAACCTACTGCCAGGATATAATCCTCCAATCGTTGCCAAGATCATTCGAGCAATATGTAGTGAACTACAACATACACAAGATGGATGTTGAACTTCACGAGTTGGCTAATATGCTCGCCACTGCCGCGGCTTCCATGAAAAGAGAGAAGCCAGTGATGGTTGCTACCTCGACCCAATCCAAGTCCAAAAGGACGAAGAAAGGGAAGGGAAAGGGAAATGCTTCTTCAAGCAAAGGCAAAGGACCATCTGGGCCCATAGGGAAGGGAAATAAGCGAAAGGCTTCTACTGGTGAACATAAATGTTTCTACTGCAAGAAACCTAGACACTGGAAGAGGAACTGCAAAGAGTTCTTGGAGAGCTCAAAAGGTATATTCCTTGTTGAAGTTAATTTATCAATTAACTGTGCATCATGGGTGCTAGACAATGCTTGTGGTTCTCATCTTTGTAATGATTTACATGTGATAGGAGCAACAAGACCACTTAGGCCAGGGGATTGGATCCTGAGATTTGGCAATGGAGCTAGAGCTGCTGCCGAGGCCATAGGCGAAGTGGAGTTAGATTTAGGTGGTAATAAATTAGTCCTTAAGAACGTTCTTTATGTACCTGGTTTGGTGAAAAATATTATTAATATTCCTGTTTTGAATAATGAAGGTTTTAATTTACAATTAACAAAGGTTCTTTTTCGTTATTCATGAATGATAATTTGTTTTTCACTGGTACATTAAAAGATGGACTATATACCATTGAACCACCTAAGTTAGTTATGCATGTGCAACAAAATAAAAGGAAACAAGATAATGAAATATCTGCCCAATTATGGAACGGTAGACTTGGACATATATCTAAGTCAAGGATTCAAAAGTTAGCATCATCTGGCGCGACTGAAATCAATCGCATTGATGAAATGCCAACTTGTGAACCATGTCTAAAGGGTAAAATGGCTAAGTTGCCATTTAAAGGAAACCCTGAGCGAGCCAAACAAACATTGGACTTAATACATACTGACGTATGTGGAACACTAAGAAAAAGTGCCCGAGGTGGCTATGATTACTTCATAACTTTCAGTGACGACTATAGTCGTTTTGGATATGTGTTCTTGTTGAAACACAAGTCTGAAGCCTTTGAGCGATTCAAAGAATTCAAGATGGAAGTAGAGAATCAACTTGGTCATACGATAAAGGCTCTTCGTTTTGACCGAGGTGGAGAATTTCTTAGTAACGAATTTCTAAATTATCTTGTAGAGCATGGAATACTATCGCAGTTGATAAGGGGTATTCTGGATTCTCTACACTGTAAAATTAGTAGCTGGTCAAAAACAGGATACGCTGGGTCGAAGATCTCAAATCTCGAACTCTGAAACAGAATACCGATCCCAGGATCCAGTAAGCCCAGTCCGATCTTCTAGATTAAAGCTCACAGTCGAGAATTACTGTTGGGCCGACCACAAGCCCAGGCCTATGGGCCGAGAAATGTTCCCCCGTGGATGTTTCAGCTAGCTCATCCTATCTACTATAAATATCACAAGCATTTATGACAACAGACACGCTTTCCTAGGTGCACACAATCCGAGGCTCTTAGTCGGACTACCATGGAAAGTTAGACTAATTCTCACTCTCGAATGTATTTAGTTTCGACCTTGTACGGCATCGTATAATGCTCAAGTAGGACCCTATCATTTGTAATCTATACACTCACATTGAGAACATATACATTTTATTGATCTTCTCCTTCATATATATTACATTGTAGCTCGATTACATCCCATATTAAATACCTACGAAAACACGTAAGATCAGCAGTGGACTCCTCCTGTAACGCCCCAATTAAATGGAGTAGCAGAGAGAAGGAATCGAACCTTGATGGACATGGTTCGATCCATGATGAGTGCCACTGACCTCCCTCTTTCATTTTGGGGAGATGCCCTCCTCACGGCAACGAAGATACTAGACATAGTACCTTCTAAATCCGTAGAAAAGACACCATGCAAATTATGATTTGGCAAGGCACCCTCATACGCATTCATGCGCATGTGGGGATCTCCCGCTTAAGTTAAAAAGCTAGTGGGAGAAATTTGAAACTAAATCCACTTTGTGCAAATTCGTGGGTTATCCAGAAAACTCAATAGGATATGAGTTCTACGATCCTACAAGACAAACTACATTTGTCTCGAGGAACGCACACTTCTTGGAGAAGGATTTCTTGGTGGACAAGAAGGAAAACAACGTAGAACTAGATGAGGTCACTGAAGCTGAAAAGGCCGAAGAGGTCGATCAAGCCGACCCATCACCACAGGCAGTGGGAGAACAAGAGCATGAAAGTGCACCAGAAAGTACACCAATACTTCTTAGGTCAGAAAGACAACGTAGAGAAAAAGACAACGTAGGAGTGGGCCTAGAGTAATATCTGGGCCCAATTAAAAAAAAAAAAAAAAAAAAAAGACAACGTAGAGAACCCGAAAGGTACTACGGTCTGGTGCATGAGACTGGACAGTCTCTAACGACCCAAGGACTTACGAAAGAGGCTATGCTAGACATAGACTCAGGAAAGTGGCGCGAAGCCATGGAATCCGAATTGGACTCCATGCACTCAAACAAGGTCTGTGCCTTGGTAGATCCACCAGTGGGAGTGACTCCCGTGGGTTGCAAGTGGATCTATAAGCGAAAGCTTGGAGTGAACGGAGAGGTAATAACCTACGAGGCACGACTAGTGGCAAAATGATACACTCAAAGACCAGGGATTGACTTTGAGAAGACCTTCTCGCCCGTCGCAATGCCTAAATCCATTCGAATCTTGCTGGCCATAGCTGCGTGGTATAACTACGAGATATGGCAGATGGATGTAAAGACTGCCTTTCTCAATGGGGACATTGACAAGGAGATCTACATGGAGCAACCAAAATGATATGCATCCAAAGGAGATGAGCACAAGGTGTGCAAACTCCAGAGGTCCATTTATGGACTGAAGCAAGCTTCCCGAAGTTGGAACATCCGTTTCGATGAAATAATCCAAACTTTTGGATTCATCAAAAACGTGTTCGAACCTTGCGTGTACAAGAAGATCAGTGGGAATACAGTTGAATTTTTGGTGCTTTATGTTGATTCTTCTCATTGGGAACAATGTGAAAGTGTTGTCCGAAAATAAAGCATGGTTATCTAGACAATTCTCACTACAACAAATATTGGCTTTAGCAACCGAAATCTCAGCGACGAAGTTGAATTGGTTGCTATATGTCTATGTTTTGCGACCATAAATCAATTGGTTGCTATGTTCTGTTTGCTCTGATTGTTTTGTGACCAAAAGTCAATTGGTGGCTGTGAATGGTCACTGAAGGTCTAAGACGAGCATAGTAACCACACTTTGATCTTATAGGGACAAATTGTCTACTTGCTATAGCTATACATCTATTGCGACCATTTTTAGCAACAATATTTTTGGATGGTCGCACTAATTTCCAGAGTTGAACATCAACAACCAATTACTGTGGTCACTAACTGTAAATCCCCAGTAACTAACCTATATTGGCCACTAAGATTATATTAATAGCAACGATCTTAAGATGGTCACTATTTGTTCTCCTAGGTTGCATGTCAGCAACTAACTACTGTGGTCACTAAGCATGAATTTCCAGCAACGAATGTAGGATGGTTGCTAACCGTAACCCCCGAGCAACAAGTTTAAAATGGTCACTAATATCATGTTAATAGCAACAATTTTAATATGGTCGCTACCCGCTCACTTGAGCTTGATGTCAGCAACCAATCCATTTAGTTGCTAAACGTAAACCCCAGTAACGAGTTTACTATGATTGCTGAAGTTATATTAGTAACCACAATATTAAGATGGTCACTATTAGTAAAAATAAGTTGTATCAAATTTTTCTGAACAATTCTTCAATGGCATTAACTACAAATGGATTTAAAGAATCAATTGTATAAATCGTTAGGATTTTCAATTGACAAAGGAGCCAAAACCATGATATTGTTCAATCAACAATGCAAATAATGAGATTAATCTTTTTTACAATGATCCAAAGAAAACTTAGAATATGAAACAACGGTAAAGCTCAATCCAAACAATGTTTCAAATGTACCATTCAAGCCATTTTTTAAACCAAAACCAAATAAACAGATTCAAAATTGATTTGAATAGAGTTGTAATGTTCATATATAGATCAGACTTATAAAGCAGATAAAATTTATGTAATTAGCAAAAAGCAAACAATGTTGGATTCTGATTTATCAAAACAAAACTTATACCGATTAAGACTGAATATAACAAACTTCTACGTCTCACACAAAATTAAAGCACAGATTAAGAATAAATGAGGCAAACAGAGAACTTTTAAAGAAACATACATTTGAATAAGAAATTCCTGATCAACTTTAACTTTCAAATGAAAGAACATGTTTAAAAATTACATATGGGAACAACCCTTAATAGACAATATAAAGATTTGACAATTAATTAGTGCAGAGAAATCAAGATTTCAAACTTTGGTAACTGGTAAGTAAAGGCCTTAACAAGTGGCGGGCTGGAGAATCATTTCATGTGTGTGTGTAGAGAGAATAGGCGTCAGGAAGGGATGAATTTTTTTATTGTTTAATCCTGATCGTGTAAACCCTAGATGATAGAATTGATTAAAGGGACGATTGTAATTTGGCGGGCGAAAGCTGGAGGTAATACAATTAAGGCGCCAACAAATAATTTTGGGATGGATGAAATTTTGATAATATAATTTTGGGATAAATTTTGTAAATTAATTCTTTCTTAATTGTTAATAAAATTCAATAACTATTAAAAATATATACATTCTTTTTAAAAGGAAAAAAAATAGAATTTCATTCCGATAGTTTATCTATGGGTTAATGGCAATTTACCCCTATGATATTCATAATGTTCAATTTTTCCTCTTAAGATTTGAAAAGAGTAATTTATCACCTGTAAAAAATTAAAGAAGCAATTTACCCCCTTAAGCAGGAGAGTGTAACTTACTTGTCGAATTTGAGAATGAGCAAGAAAAGTGTTTTATAACATAAGGGGGTAAATTGTCACATTTATCATAACACATAGGGCAAAATACAATATTTATCATAATATAGGGGGACAAATTGCCACATTATCATAACTCAGGGAGGTACAATACCACATATAAAAATGTCAGGGAGGCAGTATGAAATTTTTATAAAATTATAGGAGGTAAAGTACCTTTTTTCATATCAAAGAGGGGTAAATTGTCATTAACCCATTTATCTATATCATTAATAATTTATCACCTCTATATGGTTTGTCATTAAGTATTAAATGTTAACTTAATTGCATTTACCCCCCTTAAATTTGTAAATAATTAATTTACCTCATTTCGTTGGAGAGTTTCACTCGTCTAAATTTAAATGTAGAGATGAAAATGTTGGTTTAAAAAGACGAATTTACACTTCTCCACATAAAAAAAATTCAGAAGGTAAAGTAACTCATATATTATTACACACGAGGGATGCTAAAAAAATAACAAATGATGGTAAATTGATACTTATGAAATAATATAGGGGGTAAACTAATAATTGCTACGGGATAAATGACGTCTTAGTGAAATCAATTTTGCTAATAATAATTTAGTAATTTATAAATATGAAGTCATGAAAAAATGGAACTCGATAAAAGATGTTTTTAGTGAAATCGAATTTTGATTTACTAAAATCATGTTTTTTTTATTAGATGGAGAATACATTCATACGTCAATCATTATATCAGTTCAATAACAAATACCCACATTAGTTAAAAAGTTACAAAGAATAATCAACTACAAATATTAGTAATTAATTATAATAAATACCCACATTAGTGAAAATCGAACCTATGACCGTTTGGTTCTAGAGCTTCAAATTTGACAATAGGTTACGACTCTATTGACATCAACGTCTCTTAGAGATATATTTATTGCAAATAATTTTTACTAATTAATTAATTACAACACAAAATCTACAGGTACCCTTAGATAAAAAATATCAACATAAATTTTAAAGAAGAGTAAGCATTAATTAATTTTCTCGTATTACATACTACTAAAATGGTATTTTTAATATATTACTAACTCATTAAACAAATTTAATGAATTTTAAGAGAGTACTTTTTGTTGGTACAGTAGAACTCCACACTTAATACGCCCCACTAAAATTTCGTAAGTCAGATCTGTAGACTAAACTTTCAAAAGAGGATACTAAAATTTTGTAAGTCTATGCCACAGTTGAAAGAGGCTTAGAGGAATTGGGAACATAACAATACTTGTGAGAGGCATCTCAAAAGGAAACAGGTCAATCTTAATTTTTAATTCTTTCTAATCCATGTTTTATTTGTTTTTTCTGAAACAATCAATTTTGTCTCAATAGAACTAAATGTATGCTGTGTTTCTTGTGAAATTTGTTGTCATCTGCTTGAGTCACCTTTGTCTATGCATCATAAGAGAATAAAACATATTTCACATGTACTAACCAATGAATTGCACTCTTGAATTACTTTGTATTTGCTGTATAAATGAGTAGTTTATTCATCACTAGAACTGCAACTTAAGTTCATAGTTGATATCTTAACTTTCAGGCTTCAGTGTCCCAAGATTATTCAGAACTAAGTCATTCTTTGAAAAATTGAGTTTAAGAACGTTTCAGAGCATCTTTTTAAGTATGTCTATATTAATTTATTTATATATTAACTATTTTAGTACCTCAATAAACTATCACTTTATGAACTGAACATAAAGTTTTTAAGGCGTAATATTAATATTACACTCTTTGTATACTTGTAGATATGATTACATGAAGGAATATAACTAGGCGTTCATTATGTTCATGAATGGCTGAATATGAGGATAAATTTTCATAGATGGATGATAGTATAACAAAAACATAGCTACTATGTTTTCACCAAACAAAAAACAGGAAAGAGAGTTGCTTTTGCATTTTTTACAGTTAATTGTAATGTCTAGTAAACCATTCTTATTCCAATGTTACCGGTGTTTTCTGAAGTAACAGTTATTGAATTATAGTTTTATCTATGATATATAAAAATTGATCGAAGTTGGATCAAACTTAACAACTTCACTTCATACGAGTATGTAAATGGAGTTAGGAGTTGCATGTGGTTTTCTTATAAGAACATGCCTCATAGATATCTCTGGTATAGCCTTGTTTATAAACTGTGAAATGCTCCTTTGAGGGTTAACTTTTTCTTTTATTTCTTTTGTTTTTAGCTTTATTTTGAAACAGGATTCGGGGCCACAGATTAGTTGGAGGCGGAATTCATTTGTGTCCTCTTCCTTTTAAGATCCACGTTTATTTGTAAATTTGGTTTTAGCATCAAACTCTGAGCTGATGTAATCCTCTTTCAGGTTTATATCTTTCAAAAAACATTTATAGTTATTTTTGGTTCTAAGTGAACTATATGTTGTGATTATTGTACAACAAAATGCAGATTAATGGATTGATTTGGTGGATTTTCTGCGATATAGGAATAAAGGTTAGTTCTATTTAATAATATTATAGTTTGTTTGGTTTGATATGATATGGATGAATATTTGACTATACGTATGTGTTATACTATAGATCTGGTAATATTTATTGTAATTGTATTGCTATGCAT
The DNA here is from genome assembly GCA_003313485.2 of Penstemon barbatus. Lineage (NCBI taxonomy): Eukaryota > Viridiplantae > Streptophyta > Magnoliopsida > Lamiales > Plantaginaceae > Penstemon > Penstemon barbatus. The sequence continues at coordinate 53,763,550 of CM064881.1, read as the reverse complement.
ATGCTAGATCTTTGATTATAGCTAGACTTTTTGGATTGAAATTGTCTATTCAAAGTGCATATCCAACTTTTATTGTGTAAAATTATGCATAATTATTGTGTAATATATAAGTCATTCACATTAAGAGTTAGATGAAATATAACTTGGTATGTTAATCTTTTTACTTTTATTTACTGGGTTTTGTGTCCTAGACTTGGCTAGTTTTATGGTCTTCATTTCATCTACATTTTCCTCTCCCTATTGATAACAAAGTGTTGATTAATTACTTTTTCAGTTGAGCTTCTTGCAAATGTCACATACATTGGTTCTTTGCATTTACTTTTACATTTTTACTATTTTGTCTATACATTTTGTCTTTTGGTATAGACCAATCTCTGATTATATTTCAAGTTGTTGCAGTTTGTAATTCGATTATATTGTTCCCTTGATAAAGATGAAAAGTACAAAAACAATGTTGGGGATTTCCAGTAGATTGACTCCAACATACGTTGGAAAATTCTGTAGGAAAAAAAGCTAACAAGCGCACCGAAAAAGGAGCCAATGAAGAAGATAGAAATTGATTATTTTAGAGTATAAACTCATTGTATTTGACTTCAAAAAATCACTTTTGCAAGATCTCATTTTTTATTATATGAAAATTTATGTATTATCACATGTAACTAGATATTTTTTTTTTATATTCGATTAGGGCAGCTAGCTTTAATTGTTCATGTAACTGTTAATTTTGATATATTTTAGTAACAAAATTGGTTCAGATTTTATAATTGTATTATGACTTACTGTTACCGAATATTTTGTCACTAAACTTACATTTCAACAACAATATTTACTGACCATTTTTTGGTCACTGAATAGTTCAAAGTAATAGCCATGTTTTTTACAAGATTGACCATGTAATTCTACAACAACCAGTCATACAACATTAGCAACTAAAAAAATGGTTGGTAATGGCCGTGTTTTTTAGAGACTGCTAGTGATTGGTCGGTTAATATGGAATTTGATTGGTGTACACATGATATTAGCGACCATGTAATTATGCAGTTACTATACTTCCATACATTAGCGACTAAAAAATTTACCTCTCATGATTGTGGCTTTTAAGGACCACTAGTGGTTGGTCACTACATACAAAATTTTGGTTGCTATATACATATTTTAAGTGACCATGCAATGCTGCAACGACCATCCATCTCTACATTTGCGACTGAAAATATTGTTGCTAATGGAGGTGTCTTTAGGGACCACAAGTGGTTGGTCACTACACAAGAATATTTGGTTACTATACACATGTCATTAGTGACCATGCAATGCTGCAACAACCATCAATCTCCACATTTACGACTAAAAAAAAATGTCGCTAATGGACGTGTCTTTTAGGGACCACTAGAGGTTGGTCACTATACATGATTTTTTGGTAACTATACACATAACATTAGTGACTATTTAATACAACAACAACCACCCATCTCTACATTTGCAACTGAAAATATTGTTGCTAATGGTGGTGTTCTTTAGCGACTAATGGTAGATGGCCGCTATACACACACTTCAGCTTCCAAAATAGTTGTTCGGCGCTGCATAGCTTTAGTAGCCAGTGTATTGTGACCAACCTTGTTCTGGCTGCTAAAGGTTTTAGTAACCATTTTCCCACCTTTAGCAACCAATATTGAGTGTCGCTTAAGCCAGTATTTGTTGTAGTGTCTCAATGAAGGATTTTGGAAAAGCATCCTTTGTACTAGGTATAAGGATCTACCGAGATAGATCAAAAGGACTGCTGGGCCTCTCCCAATCCCAGTACATAGATAAAATCTTGAAGAGATTTAATATGGAAGAATCCAAGAGAGGATTGCTTCCAATAAGACACGGAATTGCACTCTCTAAGTCTATGGCCCCAAAGACGCCTGAAGAGAGAAGCAATATGTCTCGAGTACCATACGCATCCGCAATAGGAAGCATAATGTATGGTATGTTATGTACTAGACCAGATGTAGCGTACGCTTTAAGCGTTACAAGTCGCTACCAGTCTGATCCAGGTGAGCAGCACTGGATAGCCGTAAAGGCAATTCTGAAGTACCTTAGAAGAACTAAGGAATTGTTCTTGGTATAAGGTGGAGGAGAATTGAAATTGGAAGGCTATACAGACTCGAGCTTCCAATATGATGTAGACGACTTCAAGTCGACATCTGGATACGTGTTCTGCCTCAATGGTGGTGCGGTTAGCTGGAAGAGCTCCAAGCAAGACACTACCGCAGGTTCAACCACCGAAGCAGAATACATTGCCACATGTGATGCAGCAAAGGATGGTGTTTGGATAAGGAACTTCATCCAGGAATTGGATGTGATACCTAGCATCGCTGAGCCCATTACTATCTTCTACGATAATAATGGGGCAATAGCGCAAACAAAGGAGTCAAGATCTCATCAGAAATCCAAGCACGTACAAAGACGATACCACGTGATAAGAGATATCATTGGTAGAGGAGACATTAAGATGGAACGTGTCAACTCATAAGATAATACCGTGGACCCGCTAACGAAGCCTCTGCCTCAAAAGGCATTTGAGAAACATCTGCTTAAGGTGGGACTCAAGAACATGAAAGACTGGTTTTAGGACAAGTGGGAGATTGATAGAAATAGTGTCCTTCAAGCCAGCTGTATGGCTAGAATTTATTGTAATAAATGAGGAACTATTCAATTTTGATTAATAAAAGCACTTTATTAAATGGTCATTTTTATCTTATGTAATAAATATCTACGCATAAGGATAGAAGTCCTTAGATCACAAGGCTATGGGACAACCCGTGGACTGATCTCCAAGGCCGTGGTCTAGAACATATTCAAGAGTCGTAGAATCCAATCAAGATAGCACATCGTTGGATTCGGTTAGACTCTCACTGTTGTGTATACTCCGATGAACTGGAGAATGCTGGGGTCCACGAGCGTGACTGGGATAGTCGATACACATAAGTGGGTGGCTTGCTGGGATAGCATGTGCGCTGAATACACCAATTAGGAAATAACTCACCATGGAAGCGGTAGTCGCATATCGGGGTTGAAGTTATTCCAATTTACGATAGTATACGAGAAACGATCCCTAATTACTTGAGATGATAGGGTTTATCTGATGCGAGAACATCTATGCCTTGATATGAGTTCCGACTGACTGGAGATTACCAGAAAGTCTCTGTGAACTCATGCTGGGTATAGAGGAACTCGTATGAAGATTCATATTATCAACAAATGATCCATTGACCCGACTTGATAGGTTGGGAAATTCTCCTATGGATTTCTGTGAGAAATTAAATCTGGTAAAAATCCTTGGCCAAGGTATCTGACGACTTTATGTAAGTAGCTCATAAAGATTAAGTCAAAGAGAATTATTTTGAGACCAGAATGCATAAGGTCAAGACAAAAGAAAAGGGAGACCGATGAAAGACCATACCCTTAAGTCTCGACTGAGATATTGATCGATGGAGAGATTATGGCGTATATGGAAATTGTAAATGATAAAAGGTTCACTGAATTAATTCACCAGTGATTGGGCTTCATGGGCTTGTGGCCAGACATCGACCGTGGAGTGTGGGAGAATTCCTAAATTGGCAGGGGTGCTAATTTTGGAATGGTCAGTCGACAGAGTGTTCGACTGATATAGAAAGTATTTAATACTTGAATAATTAAATTAATATTTAATTATAACCCACGACCAATTATGTGGTGAACCTATGGGGCCATACACATTACACATGAAGCGAAAGCGAAGGAAAAAGGAAATAACTGGGTCGACCGAATCGAATGGGTCGACTGGGTCGACCCAATTGGAAAAATTTGGATCCGATTGGAATTGGATCGATATTATAAATTAAATTGGAATTGAAGTCAAATTGGAACAAAAGGTTAATTAATTATAGGAAGAATTAATTAAATAGAATTGAAGTCAAGTTTAATTAATTGGGAGAGTAGTTAATTAATTGGGCTATTTAATTGGGAGGTTAAATAAAGTCTGATCAAATTAATTAACTGGGCCATGAATTAATTAGGAAGACTTAATCTTCCAATTAAAAGGGCCATGGCCCATGTAGGAGACTTGGAGTCCTAGTCCTAGGAGGATTAGGTTAATCAGAACACAAATCGGCCGAATCCATTCTTCCTTTGGAAGAATCTTTTGATTTTTGTTCTTGTTCCAAATTCGTTACCTAAACCCAAATCTTAATATATCCTGTGTTCTAGTCGATCAGGGTATATTAAATTTTGTGTAATTGTGGTGTATCAACCCCACAGAGGCGCAACACGTGGGGCGCTGCTGTAGGGCATAGGATCGACCAACTCGAGGGAGGAACTTGACTTCGTCTGCCAATTGGGATTTGCAAGGAGACAGGTATAACGTGTAAACTGTTTATACTGTCATTTATTTAATATTCATATATATACACCTAGAGTAGTATCCTGGCAAGATTTCGTAAGAGGTCCTAAATATTTTAAATTATGCTGTGCCTAGGGCTGTTTTTCTTACCGAATCCCAACACCCATAGTCCCATAATTGAATCTCTATATTATGTATACAAAAAGGTTGAATCAAAACACTAACAGTACTAAATAAAGGAGGTTTCGATTTTTACCTCACCACAGGCAAGGTGGTGGCAACCTCCAATGTAGTTTCTGATTCACAGTAAGTGATCCAAGTGTCTCACCTCCAGAGTTGATTCACACCAGTTGGATTTTGGCAACACCTTCTAGTATTATGCTACGAACTGGATCTAGAAAGTTTGTTATTAAAAGATTGGCTGGATCTACTTGCAGAGCAAGATCCAGCACAAGGTGAGCAGGAGTGGAGCTACGGCGGCACATGAGCAGCTCACGGCCAAGGGAGGCGACGACTTCTAGGTGGCGGCATAGGGTAGGGTGCAGCTAGGCCAGAGGGGGCGACCAAGGTTTGTGCTAGGGTGTTCTAGATTGAATGTGCATGACGTTGGAATTTATAGGTTCAAAGGAATACAGACCATCCATCAAAGTACCACGAGAATAAGTTAAACCACCTTTAATTATGCAAAAAGATCCATTCACAATGGAAAAATTAAAACCATCATTGTCTAACATATGAATAGAAATAATGTTCTTAATTATAGTCGGTACGTACAAACAGTCTCTTAAAACCAAAGTAAAATTCCCTAAAACTAATTCCACGTCTCCTATAGCCTCATCGGCAATCCTAGCTACGTTTCCAATGCGCAGGATTCTATCCCTGGGCTTCAGGTATCTTACCGCTCCCATCACCTGCAAATCATTGCAGATATGAGAACCTGCTGCGGTGTCTAACACCCACGATGCACAGTTAATTGAAATATTAACTTCAACCAAGAAAATACCTTTGGCTACCAGTTTCATTTTCAGGTAGTCTGGGCAGTTCCTTTTCCAGTGCCCTGCTTTCTTGCAGTGGAAGCATTCGTCTTCTGGGCTTTTGCGCTTCTTTTCGACCACCTTGGTGACTGCTTTGGAAGAGAACACTTTCTTCTTCTTCTTACCTCGCTTGGGCTTTGCAGCCTTCGATTGGTGTGCAATCATCACTGGTTTCTCTTTCTTGGGAGTTGATTCTGCCGTCACTTATAGATTGGTCAGTTCGTGAAGAGCGAGGTTTCTATCCTCCATGTTGAAGTTCAACACGAACTGGTCAAAGGAACGAGGCAGCGTATGGAAAAAGAGGTCAGTGCTAAGATCAGCGTGCAATTCTACGTCCAGTCGCCCCAGTTTTTCAACCAGGTTGATAAAACGCAGATAGTGATCCTTGACACTGCTTCCCTCAGCCATCTTGAGATTAAACAACTCTTTAGTGGCCGTGAACCTTTCGGTACGAGACCTCTCTCCAAACATCTGCTGGAGGTGGATAAGTATATCTCTAGCAAGCGTCATTTCAGCATTCTGTTTCTGCAGTTCATTCGACATCGAGGCTAGCATGAGGCAACGAACCTGAAGATCATCATCAACCCTTTCAGCATGTGCAGTTCATTGTTCCTCAGTAGCCCGTGCTGCGGGTGCAGCAGGCCTATGTGTGTCGAGCACATAGCTTCGTCGCTCGGAGTTGAGGAGAATTCTAAGATTTCTTAGCCAGTCGACAAAGTTAGAGCCATTCAGTTTGTTTGCGTCGAGGATAACAGATAATGGATTCCTAGACATTGTACTTAAATATCTACAAATGGAAAGAAGACAACATTTAGCTAACTGATCTAATGCTTAATACTTATAATAAACGAATTTTGGTCTTGTTTTCGAAATTTTTCTATTATTTTTGTCGAAACAATCACCCCTTTGATTGCTCGGGAATTCTAATTCCTAGAAGTTCTTGACGTCCCAACAGCAATTAATTACGCTTGAAGATCCATTTGCATCCTACAGGGATAGTTCCCTCAGGTGGATCGACCAAGGTCCAAACCTTTGTTCGAATGCATGGAATCCATTTCGGATTGCATGGCTTCGAGCCACGCACCCGAGTCTATGTTGGGATATTACTTGTGGGGCTCGATTGTCAATACAACAAAGTGCGGAATTTAAAATTTTTTGAGGTCCTTATTAGTCCCATAAATCTTTCTCCAAAGTTAATTATACGAATAGGTTGAATCAAACAATAATATAAACATAACGGGGTATTTGCGATTTACCTCACCACTGCTTGGTGGTGGTTACCTCCTGGCGTTTCGTTTGATCCAAAACTTGAGTGATCCATGTGTCTCACCTCCAAAGTTGATCCACACCAATTGGATTGTAGGGACACCTCCAAATCGTAGGCTACGAACTGGATTTTGAAGGTTTGTCAACAAAGGACTCTACAGATCTTGATCAGGACTTAGATATGGATCTGGATCTGGATTGGGAGATTTAATGGAAGAAGACTAATCACAGGGTTTATGCGATCAGACCAGATACGGCTAAGTCAGGATCGGCCAGATCAGGTTCGGTCGAGCTTGATTCGGGTGACTAGGGTTTTGGGGCGAAAGTATGTGGGGCGATTTTGTAATTAAAATTCTTCGTGCAAAAATCAGATTTCTTTCTTATATTTTCAGCAGAGTATTTTTGTTCCTTTCTAAAGTTTTTCTTGTGTGTGAATGAAGAGATGAGAAGAAGTATTTATAAGAGAAGTGTTGGATAAGGATGAAGATGAAGAGCACTGAAGACAATAAGTAAAGGGAGGTTTTGATGAATTCCAAAACTTCAAATCTGCTAAGTATAAATTAACTTAGCTGATATCCCTTTAAAGAATTTTTGACTAAGTAAAGAAGATATTAGAAGAGTCAAAATTCAAGTTCCAAGACTACTGATCTGCTGAAGGAAAGAAATCAGACTGGTGAAGATCAGCCGACTCAAAACAGATTTGTTCAAGTTTGAGATCAGCTTAGTTCGCCATCAGACTTGTACTTTCGTCAGCCAAGTGAAAAGATCAAGAAGTCATCCCAACGTTAATAAATGCCCCTGGAAGTAATAAATGCTGAAGTACAAGGCTATTAAAGACAAATGATTGAAGAAATGCTTCGCATCAGCTTGGTGCATTTAATGCTGCCTGCAGAAAAGTACTGTTGACAGTACGAACAGACTGCAGAGAGCCGTTCGCGGAAATTAAGGACCAGAACTCGAGGAATTTGAAATTTATCTCACTTCAAGGGACATTTCTCAAATCTACGAGTATAGATAGCTGTAGAGACAATGAGAAAAACAACAACACATTCTCTGAGAAGAAATCCGAAGCAAAATCTCTTAAGTCTCAGGAACAGCTCACTCATCAGCTCTGTCATTTGTTGACTGAAGCCGACGTTGAAGATCAAAGATAAACATATTTTCTGAGTGAAAAATTGTTTGAGTGTTGTGCGAAGTGTAGATACATCTTTGTGAGTGATCTAACTTCAGAGGATAGGTTTTCTTAGTGATTTCCTATTGTGAGCTTACGGCCAGATTCATTTGTTGTTTTGGCGTAAGTGGAGTGTACTAATTACTTTATGTTCTTAGTATAACCCAAGATCTGTGTGACTTGGAAGAGTGGATTAGAGGATATTTACATCCATATAACCACTATAAAAATATGTGTGTTTTTACTTGCATATTTTCAGTTGCATAAAAACACTTTGATTTAACTGTTTGAAAAGTTTTAAAAGGAAAGGAGTTTTATAAAACTGGGGATCAAACTTTCAAGCTACTAAGTTTACTTGTGAAAAACACTTTACAAATCCGCTGCAAGTACTCTAAGTATTGAAACCGATTTTAACAAAATCAGCTAAGTAATTATCAGATTAGTGGTCAACAAAGCTGTTCAAAGATTTGTTCTCGATCGGCCTTGTAAAATTACTGTTCAGTAACAGCTTGGTCTGTTTAAGTTAGAACAAAAGTTTTAAAGTTAAAAATTGTCAAAAAGTTTAGAGGTCTATTCAACCCCCCCCCTCTAGACCTCATCTGACCACTTGGGACCAACAAGTGGTATTAGAGCAGGTGGTTCATTAGAATCAGCTGTCTGATCAACGAGCTTGATCCGAGTGTTTTTCAAAGGTTTTCAAACTTTTCAGAAGAGCATATTTTGAAAAATGGATTGTATCAGCCATGTTCCCCACATAGCTGGTATGAGCTTTGAAGATTGGAAAATAAGAATGAAGATTTTCCTGGCTGCTTACAATGATAACATGTACACATGTATCATCAAAGGTCCATTCAAATTCACCAAGATTATCACGGTTGATGATGCTGATATAGTGGTTGAAAAAGACTTAACAGAAATGACAGCCGAAGAAATAAAGCTGTTCAATCTGGACAAAGTTGGGCTTTTCATCATGACCAAGGACCTTGACAATGATCGATTTGACAAAGTCAAGCACTGCAAGACTGCCAAAGAGATGTGGGATAAGGTTCGTGACATGAGCGAAGGAAACGACGCCATCAAAGAGCATCATCTGAGTGTTGCTCTGGAAAAGCTGGTGATGGGGGCTATTTCGCACCCCTTATAATGTACGGATCGACTGAAGAACAGAAGATCGGTTCGACCAGACAAGACAGTTCGGGATCATCTTATCGACTCGGCCGAATACAACTCTCTTCGACAAGAAGACTACACTCCGGACTCAAGAAGGACATTTGGGCCGAGTCCTATTAGGGTTATATTCCCTTGTAACGCTAGGTTTAGTATGATACAAATACCTAGTCAATCATTGTATTAAACAATTCTTGATTACAAGGCAAATACGCCATGGAATTCTGCATAAACAGCAGCACCCAGTATTATTCAATAAAGAAAAGAGTTTTCTCTTCATATTCATGTTATTTTTACGTTGGTTATTATAATTACTTGTTGTTCCTTCGAAATTGTTCTTCTTTGTGATTGATCCATCCTGAATAAAGTAACAGAGCCCTATAAATCATATCTATTGAGAATCCCCAATATCCCATATTCACTGATACAATTAACCCGACGAAATCAGGTTAAATCAGTTGGCGCCCACCGTGGGGCTTGGTTAATTATTCGAACGACATATGGCTCGCCCAAGGAAGAGCGCTCGTAACGGAGCAAGAAGTAACACGACCAACCAGCATGATGTGTCCGAGGATTTACAGGGCAATACCGATAATAACGCCCGTGTATCCAATGACAACCAGCAACAGAATGAGCATCATCAGAATCTGGGGGAACCACAAGGTATCCCTACTGGCACAATACCGGAAGAACATGTGACTCCAACGATCCCAGTCCCCCTGTCAGATGCTCAGGAGAAGTTTCGACAAATCGCTATGCTCCTTAAATCACTCTCCCCAGAGGAATTACTAGTACTCGAACAAGTCCCCAAAAACGTTAGGACTACTAGGGCAAATCCCGCTCAAAGAAAGCCAGGACAGAACGATCAAATCTCTCAACAAGCTGATAGCTCGACAAGCGAGCGACGCTCGCTACACAGTCCGCAGCAGGGCAACTCAAAACCCTCCAATGACAACATCCGAAGAAAAGTGGATCGAAGGAGACCACAACGCAACGAATCAAAGGAACACACCATAATCCCCATCGAGGATGACATTGGCGAGGCGATCCCGAATCGACCAAGAACTATGTGATTCTCGGAAACAGAAATCGAAAAGATGGTACAAGTACGACTCGATCAACGCTTACGATCAGTTCAAAACCCGTGGCCCAGAACCACAGAACTCCAGGAGATCCTAGCAGCGTGCTCTCCCTTCTGCAGAGAAATAAAAGAAGCACAGTCAATCGGACAGGTTCCGGGTAGACTACCCAGATATGACGGAACCACTGATCCGGACGATTACATATTTAGTTTCACAAACATAATGAACTTGTATTCTCACTCAGCGGAGTTCACCGCTAAGCTGATGGTGACCACGCTAGAAGGAATAGCTTTGGACTGGTTCGCCAAACAACCAGCCAACTCCATATTCAGTTTTCGAGAATTATGTAACAAACTAACACAGCAATTCGCCAGTCAAAAAAGACAAAAATTGCCAATGAGCTATTTAGGAACCATTTATCAACAAGAAGGTGAATCTTTGAGGAACTGGTTGGCAAGATTTAATGTCGAGTTACTCAAAATCGATTCCCCCAATATCGACTACATAATCTCGATTCTCTTCGACCTCACAAAGAATAGGCAGTTTGGAAACGCCCTCAGTCGAAAACAACCAAGAACGTTCGCGGACATCATGAGCCTGGCGTCTAAGTATATGACCCAGGAAGAGATGAATTCTTTTAAAGATAAGAACAAAAGCAAAGCTACATCTTCGGGTCCCAAACGGCAAGATAGAATTCCTGCCCAAAGATCCATGGATTATGAACAATCTTTCAGAAAAGGCAACGTCTTCCAACGATTAGAATATAATAAAAACGACCAGGATAGACGACCTAACATCTATCAAGGACCTAGAACCAGCGAACCGGCATTCCGAAACAGAGTCAATCAGGTAGATCACCCAAGACTAACCGTTCCAATAGACGAAATCTTGGCTGTACTAGAAAGGAATAATTGGATCCCAGAAGCAAAGAAAATTGCTCAGCCCAGACCAGGTGGACGAAATTATGATCTATACTGCAAGTATCACCGGGCACACGGGGACCGAACTGAAGATTGTTTTCACCTTAAAAGAGAGATCGAAAAGTTGATCGAACAAGGAAAGCTAAATGACTATTTGGAGCGGGATAACCGCAAACGAGAAAGAAGCGGGAGTCCTCGGTATAACCAGCCAAGAAGAAATTCCCAGGTCAACGGAACCATACACATGATCTCAGGGGGACCCGCAGGGGGAGATAGTCGAAATGCTCGTCGAAGGACTGCTAGATCCATTATCGGAAGCCTAAAATACCCGAAAGAAGTATGGACCTTAGAAAACAAAGCAACGACGCACCAGCTGATTAGTTTCAACGAAGGAGAAGTACCCAAAAACCTTGTTTGGGACACAAAAGAGGATAGCCCCGACTTCCCGATGGTGGTATCCCTAGAAATTGCAAATTACAACGTCAAGAGAATCCTAATCGATAATGGGAGCTCCGCAAATATCATCTCTAAAGAGGTACTAGCCCAGATGAACTTGGGACAAATAACATTCCAAAGGGTAGCTACGCCCTTGGTGGGATTCGGAGGATCCGAAATTGTCCCCAGTGGAACAATTAATTTGAGTGTCTCACTCGGAAAGAAACCATATAGAACAGTGAAGCTGGTAAAATTTTTAGTAGTAGAAACTCCGTTCGCCTACAATGCAATTTTAGGGCGACCTGCCCTCAACTTGTTCAGAGCTGTCGTTTCAACTTACCATCAAAAGATAAACTTTCCGACCGACATAGGTATCGGGGAAATAGTGAACGACCATTGTATGGCATGGGATTGCTACAACACATCGTTAACTTTGAAAAGCCCCCCTAAAGCGATTACACCAAGCAAAAGGAAGCTCGAAGACGACGTTGGTAGAAACGACGTTGAAATTCCTAGCACTGACCGAATAGATAAAAAGGGAAAAGAGCCGGTGGACTTAGCCATAAAACCACCAGAACATAAGGATGTTATACTAGTACAGGGGGACTCATCGAAAACAACAAGAATAGGTACGGAGTTAAGCAAGGAAGGGGAAGTAATGTTCATCAACTTTCTCAGAAATAATGTAGATATCTTCGCCTGGAGCGCGACGACATTGAGGGGATTGACCCCCGGGTAATCAGTCATTCCCTAAAAATCGACCCTCTGGCAAAACCTGCTAGGCAAAAGAAGAGGAATCATGGACCAATAAAGGACAAAATAGTTAAAGCCGAAGTAGAAAGGCTACTCGAAGCAAAACAAATTCGAGAAATACACTTCTCAGAGTGGCTGTGTAATGTCGTGCTAGTAGCAAAGGGAGACAAAAAGGATAACAAATGGACGATGTGCAACGATTTCACCGACCTTAACAAATTATGCCCGCGAGATCCATATCCTCTCCCGAGGATCGATTTACTAGTCGACTCCACCGCTGGTTTTGCAATTTTCAGTATGATGGACGCTTTCCAAGGTTTCTATCAAATATACATGGACGAGCGGGACCAAGAGAAAACCGCGTTCGTAACCGAGCAAGGAGTATATTGCTTTATAGTGATGCCCTTCGGCTTGAGGAATGCCGGAGCCACCTACCAAAGGTTAGTTAACCTGATGTTCAAAGAATTGATTGGAGAAATAATGGAAGTATACGTAGATGATATGTTGGTCAAAAGCATGAATGAAGCTGATCACGTAAAGCACCTCGATCGATGCTTGCAAAAATTGAGAAAGTATCGAATGAAACTAAACCCTGCCAAATGCACTTTCGGGGTTAAATTTGGAAAGTGTTTGGGATATCTGGTACATCAACGTGGAATTGAGGCCAACCCAGAAAAAATTCGAGCGATAACTGAAATGAAGCCTCCAAAAACGATCTCCCAAGTACAGAGCTTGGTAGGCAAAATCGTGGCGTTAAATAGATTCATATCCAAATCAACTGACAAAAGCTTGCCGTTCTTCCAAACACTTCGAAAAGCGAAAAAATCTGCTTAGACTGATGATTGCGACAATGCCTTTGAACGATTAAAAGAATACCTAACGACGCCCCCACTTTTGGCCAAACCGACCGAAGGGGAACCGTTATAATTATACATATCGATCTCAGAAGTGGCTGTTAGTTCGGTACTAGTTAAAGTAGATGGCTCTGAACATAAGCCTGTTTACTACTTAAGCAAACTATTACAAGGGGCCGAGAAAAACTACATGGAAATAGAGAAATTCGCCTTAGCCCTAGTAGTGGCAGCAAGAAAAGTTCGACCCTATTTTCTGACATATAAAGTCGTGGTATTAACCAACCAACCATTAAGACAGGTCTTAGCAAAGCCAGAAGCCTCTGGAAGACTGATCAAATGGGCGATCGAACTCGGTCAGTTTGACATCGAGTACAAACCAATAATTGCAATTAAAGCACAAGTCCTAGCCGATTTTCTACTAGAGACTCCGAGTCAGGAACTTGAAAATCCTGAATCAACCAGCCATTCACATGATATCCTGATCCTAGAAAATCAAACCTGGTTAATGCACGTCGACGGCGATTCATGCCGAGAAGGAGGAGGTGCTGGAATCAACTTTACCGGGCCAAATAAGGAGGATATCAATTACGCGATAACATTAGACTTCGTCGTGACAAATTACGAAGCAGAATATGAAGCGTTAATCACAGGAATGGAAATGGCAATCAAGGCTAACATAAAGAATCTCAAAGTATTAACCGATTCAGAGTTAGTACAAAGACAAATAGAGGGCCTGTATGAGGCAAAGGAATTTAACATGATCAAATATCTGGCTAAAATGAAACAACTGGCGGAAAAATTCGAAGAATTTGGGATACAAAACATTCCAAGATCGGAAAATAAATGGGCCGATCAACTCTCTAGATTTACAGCATCCAACGACGGAAAGACTGAAAGGGTGATCACTTGGCTAATGTCTAATACACCAGCAATCGATATCGATGAAACGCCGATCACTCAAGTAATGGAAATCGAAGAGGTCGAAGCAAATTGGATGACCCCGATGATAGAGTACGTTCGAGAAGGAAAACTACCGCTCGACCAAAACGAAGCTCGCAAAATAAAATATCGTGCTCCAAAATATACGTTGATAGAAGACAAACTTTACCGAAGATCGGTATCAGGAATTCTTCTAAGATGCATCTCCGAATCTCAAACCAATGATATACTCCGAGAAATACACGAAGTAAAAGCGGGGAATCACAGCGGAGCGAGGGCGTTGGCTTTAAAATGCCTCCGAACAGGTTACTATTGGCCTACCCTCAACAACAATGCCATACAGTAGGTACAAAAATGTCATCATTGCCAAGTCCATGCTAATATATGTCATCGACCAGCCAAAAACATACACCCAATACCAGTATGTTGGCCCTTCGATCAATGGGGAATGGACATTGTGGGACCTTTTCCTGCAGCTAGATCAAGCATACGTTCTGGTTGCTGTTGAATACTTCAGCAAATGGATAGAATGCATCGCCCTTGCACGAATAACTCAGTTTCAAGTGATCAACTTCCTCTGGAAATTCATAGTATGTCGATTTGGCATCCCGAGAATTCTAATCTCCGATAATGGAACTCAATTTGTGGGAAAAGAGGTAATAGAATGGTGTTCAAAACTAGGGATTCAGCAAAATTTCACTTCGGTAGGGCATCCTAGAGCGAACGGACAAACTGAGGTAGCAAACCGAGAAATAATTAAATCCCTGGAAAAAAGATTAGGGGCAGCCAAAGGAAAATGGTTTGATGAACTCCCAGGAGTACTATGGGCTAATCGAACCACTGTCAGGACCTCAACCGGGGAAACCCCATTTAGCCTAGTGTATGGCTCCGAAGCTGTTGTTCCGATCGAAACTCTAATTCAAACACCAAGAATTGAAATGTACGACGATCAGGAAAATGAAAAGACGAGAAAAAATGATATCGATTTAACAGAAGCTTTAAGAGAAAAAGCCGCTGTACGTTTGCAAGTCACTAAAGCAAATATGGAAAAGGCGTATAATCAAAAGGTACGCATCCGAACCTTCACTGAAGGGGACCTGGTCTTGAAAAAGGTAGAAGTATCCAAGCATGTGGGAAAGTTACAACAAAATTGGGATGGACCTTACGTTGTCATTGGCGTAGGAAAGAAAGGTTCATACAAAATTGCACACATGGATGGAACAGCCTTACCAAAAACCTGGAATGCAGTCAACCTTAGGAAATACTATGGTAAATAAATTTTAGCAGATTATGCTAATAAAGGCCTTAGCCTACAGTTCAATTATTAAAGATTTTAGCAAAATCAAGATTGGGTATAAATCGATTGTTTCGGTAAACACTCCTTGGAATTCTACTATATCACATAGGTTGAGATCAAGACACAAGGAGTTAAGTATACATTGATCCGCTCAATAAACACTCCTCGATCCAACCATACAAACGAGTCGAGTATACATTGATCCGCTCAATAAAAACTCCTCGATCTAAGCAACAAACGAGTCGAGTACACATTGATCCGTTCAATAAAAACTCCTCGATCAATTTTTCAACGATTAAAAGACTTCTGGTATTAAAAACCTAAGTCTAAACAAAACGAGTCGAGTATACATTGATCCGCTCAATAAACACTCCTCGATCTACATATGTCGATTAAAAGACTTCTGGTATTAAAAACCTAAGTCTAAACAAAACGAGTCGAGTATACATTGATCCGCTCAATAAACACTCCTCGATCTACTTATGACGATAAAAAGACTTTTGGTATAAAAATCTAAGTCTAACTAAACAAAACGAGTCGAGTAAACATTGATCCGCTCAATAAAAACTCCTCGATCTAGCAACAAACGAGTCGAGTACACATTGATCCGCTCAATAAAAACTCCTCGATCAATTTTTCAACGATTAAAAGACTTCTGGTATTAAAAACTTAAGTCTAAACAAAACGAGTCGAGTATACATTGATCCGCTCAATAAACACTCCTCGATCTACTTATGACGATTAAAAGACTTCTGGTATTAAAAACCTAAGTCTAAACAAAACGAGTCGAGTATAAATTGATCCGCTCAATAAACACTCCTCGATCTACTTATGACGATAAAAAAGGCTTTTGGTATAAAAATCTAAGTCTAAATAAACAACGAGTTGAGTACACATTGATCCGCTCAATAAACACTCCTCGATCCGTTTTCAACAACCAAAATAGGCTTCTGGTATTAAAAACCTAAGTCTAAACAAAAAGAGTTGAGTATACATTGATCCGCTCAATAAACACTCCTCGATTATTTTTAACGATTATGAGGCTTACGGGTTAATAACCTAAGTCTAAATAAAGAAGAGTTGAGTATAGATTGATCCGCTCAATAAACACTCCTCGATTATTTTTAACGATTATGAGGCTTACGGGTTAATAACCTAAGTCTAAATAAAGAAGAGTTGAGTATAAATTGATCAGCTCAATAAAACATTCCTTGATCTGTGTTAAACGATCAATAAGAATTTTTAAAAACAAAAAATCTTGGAAATGAGTTGAGTATAAATGAATTTGCTCGATAAACGCTCCTCATAAACAAGATTAAAACAATACCAATGACAAGAAGAATGCAATGAATAAAATAAAGTTTTATTCATCTATGAACATGTAACAAATTACATACAAGTAGCTCTGGCTAGATTACTAAAGTCTATATACGATTTACACATCGTTACAACTATTAAACGATCCTATCCTATGGATATGGGATCTTCACGACAATGTCCACGGAAACACCAATCTCCTCCCTAGTACCTCGACGATTATGATAGACCACCTAAGAAGCATGCTGCTCAGGATGATCGACTTCTTTAGTTCGATGGCCAGGGACGGAAGAT
The DNA here is from genome assembly GCA_003313485.2 of Penstemon barbatus. Lineage (NCBI taxonomy): Eukaryota > Viridiplantae > Streptophyta > Magnoliopsida > Lamiales > Plantaginaceae > Penstemon > Penstemon barbatus. The sequence goes on along the minus strand of CM064881.1, from coordinate 53,746,661 downwards.
AAAATGTTCCTCCATACGAATTGGTCATTACCAGCCAGATAACTGGCAACGCCCGTTCACCCACAACAAAATGCTGCTTCTACATTAGGAGTTGGCATTTTACTCTGAAGCAGCATCTCGCAAGGACCGTCGCGGTAAGTACATTTACTAGAACACCCTGGTAGTCTATCACTCCGGAGGTAACATCGAAGAGCCGGGGTGACTGGCAAATATGAACCCTCCATGTGCAAACAGAAACCACGAACCTCAAATCTGTGAAAACAAAGATTGAGGCCTCATGGGACCCATTAGTACAAGGTAGGGCTTCCATGGGACCCGTCAGTACAAGGCAGAAGAAAATTAAGTCATTATGATGTGAATCACGATAATGTGACTTTTTGAATATTATGGGATCTGAAGGTAAGATAAAATCTAAGGCCATCTCCAATGGTTTTCCGGGGCCATTCCCGGGCCAGCTCCCGGGCCAGCCCCCGAGCCAGCCCAGACTTTGGGTGATCATCTCCAGTGGTGGTCTCCAACACTCAATTTCTTTCAAAAAAAATTCTTCCCCACTCTCACCCTTTTTATAATAGTTTTAATATTGATATTAATAATAATAATAGAATAATAATTATTATTTTAGAATAATAATAATCATAATTTTAATAATTATAATTAATTTAAAAATATTATAATTATAATATTTAAACATTAAAATATAAATTATAATTATAATTAATTCAAAACACGATACTTATAACATTAAATAAAAGGCACACATAAAAACAAGATAAATGTTACAACAAACTCGCATGAAAACTAACGAAAAATTTATGTTTAGGGTTAACAATATATGTAAATTGTAAAATTTATGTATTTTTTTAATTAAGTATGTTTTTAAATATTTCTATGTTTTAGGGTATCAATTTAAATTATTTATGGGTGTTTAATTATATTTTCAAGTAATACTAATTTTAATTTAGAGAAAATTTTATTCTTATAAAATCATTTTTCAAGTGTGTATATAGGCACTAAACTAATGTATATAGGCACATTAGTGACAAGAAATGTGAAAAAGTGACAAGAATTTAAATATTGTCACTAAACTAATGTATATAGGCACATTAGTGGCAAGAAATGTGAAAAAGTTTTCACTATTGACATTTAGTGATACCCCAAAAATGACAATTAAAAAGTTATCACTAAATTATAGTGACAATATTTATTGTCACTAGATTGTCACTGAAAGGGTGTCACTAATTGTCAATAATGACAACTTAAGTTTCATAAATTTGTCATTAATAGCCATTAGTGACAACTTAAAAATATATTTTATCACTATTGCACTTGTCAATATTATTATTATGACAAAATTAATATTATTATCACTAAATATATGCAAAAAGTGACAATTTCAACAATGTCACATAATTTTTCTTGTAGTGCAATCATTTACATTTCTCAATTAAAAACTAAAAAAATTAAAAACAAACAATTAAGAATGTTTTATATAACCTTAAACAAACAATTAATACAAACAATTAATACAAACAATTAAAACAAACACATATTACCGTAACAAACAATTAAAACAACAGGATTAAAAAAAAAACAAAACAAAAAAAGGAACCAGTCAGGTGGCGCCAAGTGGCGCCACCTGACTTAAAGAAGGAGAGTGCATAGCACTCTCCCCTCTTTTCTCCAGCAAGTTCACGCGGCACCCGAGCTTCAATCTGTTCCCGCCCGCGACCGCCGCCCAGCCCGTGCCGCCCCGCCCCGCGCCCCGCCCCACCGCTGGAGATCAATTCTCCGCCCCGGATCGGCACTCACGCGGCCCCCAGCCCACGGTTGGAGATGCTCTAAGGAAACTGAGATCTCCATACTTTTTGAGAAATTGCAAATGAAGTTTGCAAACCACCGCCCTATTTATAGGGATAGATCTAAGTAATCCAACGGCTGAAAAAGTATTTGATCAAGGGACGGAAATGCGACCGTTTGACTTCCCATAATTAATGCAAGTAAGTTGGAACGGCACCTATCTGATCGACTCAACCAATCGATAACAAAAGAAGCCGTAGATCGAAGCGATCAACGAATAATCCAAGCAGACCTAAAGGAGCTCCGGACCAGAAAGGTCTGCACGCTCACATATGATAGTCGCTCAACAGAAACTTAAAAATCCTCAACGAAGGCATGCAAGTTTAAACCGTTGTAAAAAGGATACTTGCTCGCCTAGAGATAAAAGACCAAACCCTCCACCATATGAGGGTCGTCACTGCCTTATATATCACATGGGGAACTATTAACTTGGCTATACAAGAATTCCTTTGGAGTCCAAGAAATTTGACGTCAATAATGGGACGGTAAATACCACCATGCCAGACTGCACTGACGTCACTGCCTGATATACCAAAGAATTGCTGAAGGAGGTCTGAGCAGGCCAGATTTGGCTAATAATTCTACGTTTTCCAATTCCTCCCATATCAAAGAAATGATATAATGATACACTGGTTGAGGAACATATAACTCACAGTTAATACAGAGAAACATAAAGTTTAGGAAGATACTGAAAGGGATATCTTCTCTTAGTCTTATGGAAAGAAAAGCAGAGTTCAACAGAAGGAATAATAGCCTCCTTATATAAGATATACATCACAAAAAGACAAACTTACAGGGCATGGATTGAACATCGACCAAAATGCTGAGCGTTCCTTAAAAGCTATTCAATCGATTATCGATACGAAGTGCCTACTGTCTACATTTTGACATCTAATGAGACTTTAGATATAACCCAACGGACCATACTGGGTTGATCATCAAAAAAGTTTGATTTGCAGAACAGACATTATATCATTCAGTTACTTAAACACTGACTGAGCAAGATTAAGCTACCCTTTTTTTTCTCTATTCTGAGTATTCTCCGCAAAGATCAATATCAGATAAGTATGCTAACCTATGCTGATTATTTCATGATGTTATATTTATGCATAACAGCAAAATGTGCATAACAAAATATATCTACAGAATAAAATTGATCAAGGCATGGATCTGCCTACAAAAGATCATAGTTTTCAATTGAGTCGTTCTCCCAATACAAAAAATTCAGCCCAAGCAACTACACAAAAAGTTGGGCACCAGAAAAAAAAAAAAAAGAGAGACAGTCCAAGGCCTGCCAGGTCGAACAAATCACTGAGAAGAGTTGTTAACAGGCCGACTAGCAGAAACAGTCTTCCGAGGAGTCAAGTTACCAGCAACCGCCATCAACTCCTCCTGACGCTTTAGATAACCGGCATCATAACCTTCCTCATAGGACCGTCGTCGAGACTCTTCTGCTAGGGCAGCAGCCTGAATCAAGTCACTTTTCTCTTTCTCCCAGACGGACTTCTCTTCTTGCAATTCTTTCAAATCATCATTGGCAAGCTGCAGTTGGAGACGCTGCCCTCTGACCTTGGCCGACTCTGATTCCAAACGATGTTGATAAGCATCTCTGCTTATCCACAGATCGTCATTTTGCACACCCAGCTGGAGTGCAAAGTACTTAGCCTGGAAAAAGAAAACACTCCTTATGTAACAAGGCAATCAAAATGAAAGCAAGAAAAATAATGAAAGATAGGTCTACCTGCTCGCACAACTTCACTAGCGACTGAACAAGGCGCACATTGGAAGTACTCTCAAGCTTCCTCAATTCACTGGGCAAAATAGTGCTCAAGCCCAGATCCCAGGACAAAGCTTCGGGCTCAACAGAGTCCGGCAGTTCACTAAGAAGAGGGACATTGTCAGGGTGGGGAGTCGCTGACCGCAAGATATCCTTAACCTGCTCAAGGATACAACGATCATCTAACAGATGAGGGGATTCCCTCTCGTTAGGGCTAACCGAGGTTTCTTTACCCGAAGCAGATATAACGGTCCAGCGACCAGGCCTTGACTCAGTTTGACCTCCAGAAGGTCCGCCAGATTCAAAGGAGGCGTTAACAATAGTTGTATCATGAAACAAAAAGTCAGAAAAATCATGTGACATAGATTGGGTCATAGACGAATCCAAGAAAGAATCTTCACCAACTGCCCCCGCTGCATCTCCCCTTAAGGGTCCGCTCACAAGCTGGGCAGAAGAAAGAGAGCAAGAAACGGAGCTATTAGGAACCTCTCCGTGAAAAGCATGCTCAAAGGAAGAAACACCTGAAATAATGGGTATATTATAAGTTTGCTCCTCATTGGACATATCGCCAAAAGCCACCCGACCAGGGGAAGGCATATTTCCAACTTCAGCGGAAGAAGGAAAGGTTGGTTCTGTAAACGATGAACTAACTACAGGAAAAGGTTCAGAGGGGACGACAAGGGAATCGGTCACCGACCTACTAACAGAAGATGAACGAGGAGGTTCCATCGAGGGTCCTTCTGTTCGAGACTTCTTCAGTCTGGGATTTCTAGCGTTCTCACGGGAAGGACGCTTTGATGTATTACCAAAAAGATTAGTCATGATCGGAATTCAAGAACTAAATTTAAAATATCGAGAAAGCTTATCGACCTAATAAAGAAGGAGTATTCTGTTGAGAGATAAGCAAAGCGGTAAATAGCGAGACAAATTTTTACCTTTTATATTTATACTATACGAAAAGACGCAACAGACCCAAGGAAAGGGCGCGAAATAGAAAAACTGACCTTGGAATAAACACTAGAATTTTAAAAGACACGCGCATAATGATTACGGCGAAGTTAATGACTTGTCTGAATTATTACGGTGAAGGTGAAAGGACGTGACTGTCAGAATATGAAACGTTTAGCGTACAAAGGGTTAAAAGTGTAAAATTACATTTAGACCTACAATAAATGGTTACAAGGGTATCTTCATGAATCAATATATCATACAGCCTGATCGCCCTCCGGAATCGTCTGCTCGCTAACGACGTCCTCTCCTTTTGCTGGCTCAAAAACCTCTTCCACTTCCTCTGGATCGATAAAATTGTCATCAAGCTCATCGTTAACATCAGAAGGAGGAATCGGCAATGGGTTTCCGAACTCTTTGACGAGGTGAGCCAAAGGAAAATTTTGATAATACTACGTCTGGAAGCTCGGAAGGAGAGTATACTTCGCCATAGCGGTTCAACCGAATATGTGCCGCCTTAAAATATTCCTTTTGACGATCCTCTATCATTTCAAAAGCGACCAACTGATGAACCGCCTTCTTGAAAGTACTCTCTAGGAGAGGACCGACCATCTGATATACCAACGCCATATGGACAGGAGAATTAAGGAATTCACGAATCACTTTTTCATCAGGATTCCTGCCATATCGATCCCTAAGTCCACTAAGAGGAATGTGCCCCTCATACTCCTCTAAAGAGGCTTGAAGACTTGACACTTGAGATTCCAACTCGCTAATCCGAGCAGTACTCTGAAACTGGAACTCCTCTAACTTTTTAGCCATTTGATCGGCTTGCTCTTGAGCATGGGAAGTCTCCAGAACCCTGTTTATAATCTCCTGGTCTTCAGTCCCTGTAGCCCTAGTCTCTATGATCGGAACGGAAGAAGACGTTGATGGGCCTACCTCTGAACCAGAGGACTTATGAAGTAAAGCCTTGTATCTCTCATCCAGAAACTCACATTGTTGTTTCCAGAGAGCAGTTTCATAGGCATATGAGGCTAAACAAGTCTTAGTCTGAAAAAGTAAAGGGGTAAAACAAAAAATAAGTTAGCAAACTAAAAAGTTCTTCGAAGGAAAATATCCTATAAAGCAAACTTAAAAAGAGGTTACCTTTTCAGCATACAGAGAAGCTCGCTGAAATTTCTCCAGAGGATCCTTCCGAAGAAGCTTATTCAGATCGCGAGTAAAAACGCTGGATAAAAGAACACGAGTTGCCTTATCGACCGCGTTCTCGCTCTCGTCGTGGACAAGTGAATCTTTCTCAGAATAGCCACCAACCCTCTTTCCCTCTAAATGATCCTCAATCATTTTGACCAAAGTAGGTTTTGGATGATTGTCGCCAGGTAAAGAAAGATCGTTACCAAAACGACCATAGTAGCTCCTCTTTCTCTCCACCGGATTATCGTTAGGATGAGGCATCGACCAGCTGCGACATCCACGAATACCCAAGGATGTTCTAAGCTGAAGGGGGGGATAACCGGATCCAGTCCCTTGACGATTAGGGGAATCTTGAGAAGAATCTGGAGATTCCTCTCCATTCTCCTCGGAGTCATGACTCAACTCCAGCTTTCTCTTCCTAGACGCTCTCTGCTCGATAGGGACGTTCTCTATGGATTTGGAGGATTTGGACAACACCATTTTTCCCTTTGAGGAATGTCGGGAATTTTCTACCATATGAGCTGAAAAAGAAACAAGATAAAAAGTTAGATTCTCTGTAGAGAAGGTATCATCACAACACTAAGCTAAAGTAAAATGCTTACCAAGTTATTCAGATGATGAACTGATTGGAAAAACATGAGCACTCAATCCCGCTTTACGAAGGAAAACTTCCCCAATCAGAAGAGCACTCTTATATTTGTTGGTACGCATAGCATGGATTTCACCAATAAACTGAGCATCATCAGGAATGAATTCACCAGTCGGCAGGCGACCTCCGTAAACCCATTTGGAGCCATGATCCCACGAGAAGGGCATGGTCGAACCATCCGCCAAACGAAGATGAGGTGGGGGGCGAACAAAGAAAAAATGAGATTTCCAAAAAGGGTTGCTAGAAACTGGGGAATCGAAGATTGCTCGACTAGGCCTCTGACTAGCGAAGAAATATCCGTGATTGGAAGAACTGGAAATATTAAACCGAAAAAGTTTTGTAAAGTTACGAAAGGAAAGTTTGAACCCTTTCGCGATCATTAAAACCGAAAAACAAACCACGAAGGCCACATAATTTGGAACTAATTGTGTCAAGGACACACTGAATATTTTTAGAATATCAAGAAAGAGGGGAGACAACGGAAGACGCAGACCGCTATTAAAATGGGCCGTGTAAAAGGCTCGACATCCTTCCGGTGGAGATGTAACCCTATCAGAAGGAGAAGGGAGAATTATCTCAGAACCCTCCGAGAAATATTTGGCATAATTGTTCACAACCTCCGGAAAAGTGTCCACCGTATAAGCACAAGCTAGTTCCTCAATTGGTTCAGAAATTTGAGGAGCAGTACCTTTCCGCTTTTTGGCTCGGGCAGCGACATCTGTATCGGAAAGGATTTGTACCTTAAAAGTATCTTCAATAGGAACAACAAATTCAACAACTACAGTTTGTTCGCTCGAAAGATTAAAGTGCAATTCCTCCTCGTTATTAGGAGCGACATTCTCCCTAGAGGAAGAAAAAGATCTTCTTAAAGAAGCCATATTTTCATATTCTCGGAGGATATAAGTCGATAAAAGGAAAACATTATATGATGAACGACTAAGCAAGAAAATGACTACGAACTATAAGCAAGTATAAAGGAGAAATGACAAACTCAATAGTCACCTATTTATACTGAGAAGAGAAAAGACGTTTCGAACTCGTCACAACTAATCACATTCCCGCCAAAAAAGGAAGAAGATAAAAAGCCTCCCCGAAAGGACGCGTGGCGATTCGTAATTGGAAAGAGAAAACGACTATCTATGATGCGTAGCACTCTTTTCCTTACTTAAGATTTTTTCCCACAGGGTTTTTTCTTGAGTAAGGTTTTTAACGAGGCACCATTCATAGAAGATAAATAGTCGTAAAAAATTGTCTACTTCTACGAGCTTCTATTATCTATACGCTCGAAGAAGTGAGGGAGTACTGATGGGGGCTATTTCGCACCCCTTATAATGTACGGATCGACTGAAGAACAGAAGATCGGTTCGACCAGACAAGACAGTTCGGGATCATCTTATCGACCCGGCCGAATACAACTCTCTTCGACAAGAAGACTACACTCCGTACTCAAGAAGGACATTTGGGCCGAGTCCTATTAGGGTTATATTCCCTTGTAACGCTAGATTTAGTATGATATAAATACCTAGTCAATCATTGTATTAAACAACTCTTGATTACAAGGCAAATACGCCATGGAATTCTGCATAAACAGCAGAACCCAGTATTATTCAATAAAGAAAAGAGCTTTCTCTTCATATTCATGTTATTTTTACGTTGGTTATTATAATTACTTGTTGTTCCTTCGAAATTGTTCTTTTTTGTGATTGATCCATCCTGAATAAAGTAACAGAGCCCTATAAATCATATCAATTGAGAATCCCCAATATCCCATATTCACTGATACAATTAACCCGACGAAATCAGGTTAAATCAGTTGGACAACTTCAAGATGAAGTCTGCGGAAACCATTGATCAGATGGATACAAGGTTTACAAGGACACTGAATGAAGTTTTGAAGCTTGGAAAAAATTCACTGATAAGGAGATAACCATCAGAGTGCTGAAGGCTCTACCTCCAAAGTTCAACATGAAGGTGACAGCAATGGAAGAGTCCAGAGATCTGGGAAAGATTTCACTCACCGAGCTGTTCTCAGTACTCAAGGCGTACGAGTATAAACTGCCAAGAATGGGTGTTGAAGAAACCTCTACTTAAGTCCCACAGCTTCACTTGTTGCTGCTAAAAATCCTAGAAGGCCAGCCCATAAAAGCAAAGACGTGGGCTCATCTGATGAAGCCACACTACTCAACAAAAAGGAGTATACTGCTGGAGACGTTGCATTGCTGATGAACAACTTCAAGAAGTTCTACAGACGAAAAATGAAGAACAAATATAACAATGCTTCTACTTCTAACCCTACTTCTTATTCTCAAGATAAGGATTCCTGTAAATCCAAAATGATGTGATATAATTGCAGGAAACTGGGTCATTTCATCAGAGACTGCACATATCCTAAAGCTGAGAAGTATACAGAAGAAGAAAAGAGAATCAGAAAGGAAAGAAAGCATCAGAAAGGCAAGGTGCTGGTAGCAGAAGCCGAAAAGCTAGATGCTGTCTACTCATCTGATTCAGATTCAGACACTTCTGATGAAGAGTCTTCTGATGAAGAGAGTCCTGCTCTTCTCTGCCTGATGGCTAAGGAATCTGATGACTCCGAGGATGATGAGGTAACTCCTCTTGATAATGAATTATTTAATTCATTTGAACAAATGATGTTCAACAATACAAGTATTGCTGATGCATTTAGAAAGCTTAAGGAAGAGATTATATTGCTAAAAGAGCAAAACAGTTAACTGAAACATGAAGCTGAAAAGCCAAGAGAATCAGCTGAATACAAACTGCTTGAGCAAGAGAATGAATCTCTGAAAGCTGAATGTGAAGTTTATAAGGGTAAAATCATTGAGCTTGAGAAAGTCATTGAGTCTCATGATAAGTCATCTGTTGCATCAACTCACATGTCTAGTAAACAGAAGACACCTTTAGACCAGGATAAGTTAGAACTGAACCATACTGAAAAATTTATATCAGCTGACAATAGTAAGGTCATTTTGTATGTTCAGACTACTAAACCTGCTTCACCAGAGAAAGTACTAAAGGAGATGAAAACTCCTAAGGCTAAAAAGAGCAAAGAGCCTAGTGTAGGAAAACAGACTGGTAAGTCCAAACAGAAGAGTCCTAGGAAGTCTTCTGATAAGGTCAAAACCAATCAGACTAGTGATAAGACTAAGTCCTCTGTTAATGAGCAAGCATCTAGTAAACCAAAGAAGCATAAAAACAAGAAAAATCAAAATGCTTGCTATGGAAATGAGTCATATTATGTGCAACCTGCTGCATATCCTCCTATGTATCATGCACCTCAATTTCCAACTTACTATGCACCATATCCTGCTCATCCAATGCATGCATATTGATGGGGGCTATTTCGCACCCTACATACTGTACGGATCGACTAAAGAACATAAGATCGATTCGACCAAATCAGACAGTTCGGGATCATCTTATCGACCCGGCCGAATACAGCTCTTTTCGACTAGAAGACTATACTCCGGACCCAGGAAGGATATTTGGGCCGAGTCCTATTAGGACTATATTTCCTTGTAACACTAGGTTTAGTATGATACAAATACCTAGTCAATCATTGTATTCAACAACTCTGAATCATAAGGCAAATACGCCATTAAATTCTGCATCAACTGCACAACTCACTACTATTCAATAAAAAAAGAGCTTTCTCTTCATATTTGTGTTATTTTTTGCGTTGGTTACAATATTTACTTTTTGTTCTTATGATATTGCTCTTCCTTGAGTTTTGATCCATCCTGAATAAAGTGACAGAGCCCTATAAAATATATATATTGAAAACCCCCAATATCACAAATTCACTGATACCTTTAACCTGACGAAATCCGGTTAAATCAGTTGGCGCCCACCGAGGGGCTAGGTTAATTATTCGATCGACACATGGCTCGCCCAAGGAAAAGCGCTCGTATTGGAGCAAGAAGTAACACAACCACCGGTCATAACACATCTGAAGATCTACAGGACAACAATGATAATAACGCTCCCAACACCAACGAGAATTTGCAGGATACCCACCCCCGTCAGCAGGAACCCCAAGGAGGTCTTCCCGGTACAATACCGGAAGAACCGGAAGTCCCTGTGATCCCCGTTCCTCTCCCGGGCGCTCAGGAGAAACTGCGACAGATCGCAATGCTCGTTAAATCACTCTCTCCAGAAGAATTACTCGTACTTGATCAAATTCCTCGAAACGTTAGGGCTGCCAGGACAACTCCTGCTCAAAGAGCGCTAGGGAAAAACGATCAAGCCTCTCAACAAGCTGACAGCCCGCCAAGTGAACGGCGCTCGCTACACAGTCCGCAGCAGGGCAATTCAAAACCCTCCGATAACCATCCCCGAAGAAAACCAGGACAAAGAAAACCACAGCCGGGGCGCAGTGGGTCCAAGGAACGTACAATAATCCCTATCGAGGATGACATAGATGATGCAATCCCAGATCGACCACGAACAACGCGATTCTCGGAAAGAGAAATCGAAAGGATGGTGCAGGAGCGACTCGAACAACGCCTACGATCTGTTCAAAACCCGTGGGCCCGAACCACGGAACTCCAGGAGAGCCTTGCGACCTGTTCTCCCTTCTGCAGAGAAATAAAAGAGGCACAGTCAATTGGACAGGTCCCGGGTAGACTACCCCGATATGATGGAACCACTGACCCAGATGATTATATTTTTAGCTTCACGAATATAATGAACTTATACGCCCACTCGACGGAATTCACCGCCAAGTTAATGGTGACCACATTCGAAGGACTCGCATTGGACTGGTTCGCCAAACAACCTGCCAACTCCATATTCAGTTTTCGGGAATTATGCAATAAATTGACACAGCAGTTTGCCAGTCAGAAGAGGCAAAAACTCCCGATGAGCTACTTAGGAACCATACACCAACAAGAGGGAGAATCCCTAAGAAACTGGTTGGCGAGATTTAACGTGGAATTACTCAAAATCGATTCCCCAAATATCGATTACATAATTTCTATTCTCTTCGACCTCACGAAGAATAGGCAGTTCGGAAATGCCCTCAGTCGAAAACAACCAAGAACGTTTGCCGACATCATGAGCTTGGCATCTAAATATATGACCCAAGAAGATATGAATTCCTTTAAAGATAAAAACAAAAACAAAGCCACAACTTCAGGCTCCAAACGGCATGATAGGATTCCTGCCCAAAGATCCATGGATTATGAGCGATCTTTTAGAAAATGCAACGTTTTCCAGCGATTGGAATACAACAAAGCCGACCAAGAAAGGCAACCTAATTTCTACCAAAGACCAAGAAACCCCGAACTACCGATCAGAGCCAGGGTTAATCAAGTAGAACACCCAAGGTTAAATGCTCCGATGGAAGAAATATTGGAAGTACTAGAAAGGAATAATTGGATCCCTGAAGCGAGGAAAATCGCTCAGCCCAGACCAGGATCTCGAAACTATGACCTATACTGTAAATACCATCAGGCACACGGACATCGAACGGAAAATTATTTTCACCTTAAAAGAGAAGTTGAAAAACTAATCGAACAGGGAAAACTAGACGACTATATAGAGCGAGATAACCGCAAAAGGGAAAGAAGTAGAAGCCCTCGAAGGTCACCCGAGCATGGTCCTACGCAGGAGTTGAACCATGACTAGATCAATGGGACTATCCATACAATATCCGGGGGACCCGCAGGCGGGGATAGTCGTAACGCCCGACGAAGGACAGCCATATCCATAATTGGAAGCTTAAAATACCTAAAAGAAATATGGACTCTGGAAAACAAGCCATCAAACGACCAGCTAATCAGCTTTAACGAAGGCGAAGTACCTAAAAACATTGTTTGGGACACAAAAGAGGATAACCCCGATTTCCCGATGGTGGTGTCGCTAGAAATAGCAAATTATAATGTCAAAAGAATCCTAATCGATAATGGGAGCTCAGCGAATATCATCTCCCGGGAGGTTTTAGCCCAGATGAACTTGGGACAGATAAATCTACAGAAAGTAGCTACGCCGTTAGTAGGGTTTGGAGGATCCGAAATCGTCCCCAGCGGAACAATAACCTTAAGTGTATCACTCGGGAAAAAACCGCACCGAACAGTGAAGCTAGTAAAATTCCTAGTGGTAGAAACACCCTTCGCTTATAATGCAATATTAGGACGACCAGCCCTCAACCTATTCTGAGCCGTTGTCTCTACTTATCTTCAGAAGATAAAGTTTCCGACCGATAGAGGTATCGGGGAAATAATGAATGATCACTGTATGGCATGGGATTGCTACAGCACCTCATTAACCTTTAAAGATCACCCCAAATCAATTACCCCGAGCAAAAGAAAACTCGAAGACGATCTCGTTAGAAACAAGGTTGAAATCCCTAGTACTGATCGAATAGATAAAAAGGGAAAAGAACCGCTAGATTTAGCCTTAAAACCACCAGAACATAAGAATGTAATTCTAGTACAGGGGACTCGTCCAAAACAACAAGAATAGGTACTGAATTGAGCAAAGAAGGGGAAGTAATGTTGATCAACTTCCTCAGAGATAATGTCGACGTCTTCGCTTGGAGCACGAATGACATTGAAGGAATTGATCCTCGAGTAATCAAGCATTCCCTAAAAATTGATCCTTTGGCAAAACCCGCCAGACAAAAGAAGAGAAATCCTGGGCCAGTAAAAGATAAAATTATCAAAGCCAACATAAAGAGCCTTAAAGTATTAACCGATTCAGAGTTAGTGCAAAGACAAATAGAAGGCCTGTACGAGGCTAAGGAATTTAATATGGTTAAATACCTCGCCAAAGTGAAAACACTAGCTGAGAAATTCGAAAGCTTCGGTATACAGAACATTCCACGTTCGGATAACAAATGGGCCGATCAACTATCTAAGTTCACAGGAGCCCATGACGGAAAAATCGAAAGGGTGATCAACTGGTTAATCTCTAATACACCGGCGATCGATATCGATGAAACACCGGCAGTCGATATAATGGAAATCGAAGAAGCTGAAGAAAACTGGATGACTCCAATGATAGACTATCTTCGAGAGGGAAAACTGCCGCTTGACCAGAATGAAGCTCGGAAAATAAAATATCGAGCTCCAAAATATACATTGGTAGAAGAAAAACTCTACCGGAGATCAGTATCAGGAATTCTTCTAAAATGCGTCTCTGAATCACAAACCATTGATATTCTACGAGAGGTACATGAAGGAGACGCAGGGAATCATAGCGGAGCAAGGGCATTGGCTTTAAAATGCCTCCGAACAGGTTATTATTGGCCTACCATCAATAAGGATGCCGCTCAGTATGTCCAAGAATGTCATCACTGCCAAGTCCATGCTAATATATGTCATCGACCAACAGAAAACATGCACCCAATCCCGGTATGTTGGCCTTTCGATCAATGGGGAATGGACATCGTGGGACCGTTCCCAGCGGCTAGATCCAAGAAAGCTTATGTCCTGGTCGCCGTAGAATACTTCAGCAAATGGATAGAATGCATCGCCCTCGCACGAATAACTCAATTCCAAGTGATCAACTTCCTATGGAAATTCATAGTTTGTCGATTTGGCATCCCAAGGATCCTAATTTCTGATAATGGAACCCAATTCGCGGGAAAACAGGTAATAGAATGGTGTTCGAAACTTGGGATTCAACAAAATTTCACTTCGGTCGGGCACCCTAGAGCGAACGGACAAACCGAAGTAGCAAACCGAGAAATAATAAAATCCTTGGAAAAAAGATTAGGAGCGGCCAAAGGAAAATGGCTCGATGAACTCCCAGGAGTACTTTGGGCTAATCGAACCACTGTCAGGACCTCAACCGGGGAAACCCCATTTAGCCTAGTGTATGGCTCCGAAGCTGTTGTTCCGATCGAAACTCTAATTCAAACACCAAGAATTGAAATGTACGACGATCAGGAAAATGAAAAGACGAGAAAAAATGATATCGATTTAACAGAAGCTTTAAGAGAAAAAGCCGCTGTACGTTTGCAAGTCACTAAAGCAAATATGGAAAAGGCGTATAATCAAAAGGTACGCATCCGAACCTTCACTGAAGGGGACCTGGTCTTGAAAAAGGTAGAAGTATCCAAGCATGTGGGAAAGTTACAACAAAATTGGGATGGACCTTACGTTGTCCTTGGCGTAGGAAAGAAAGGTTCATACAAAATTGCACACATGGATGGAACAGCCTTACCAAAAACCTGGAATGCAGTCAACCTTAGGAAATACTATGGTAAATAAATTTTAGCAGATTATGCTAATAAAGGCCTTAGCCTACAGTTCAATTATTAAAGATTTTAGCAAAATCAAGATTGGGTATAAATCGATTGTTTCGGTAAACACTCCTTGGAATTCTACTATATCACATAGGTTGAGATCAAGACACAAGGAGTTAAGTATACATTGATCCACTCAATAAACACTCCTCGATCCAACCATACAAACGAGTCGAGTATACATTGATCCGCTCAATAAAAACTCCTCGATCTAAGCAACAAACGAGTCGAGTACACATTGATCCGTTCAATAAAAACTCCTCGATCAATTTTTCAACGATTAAAAGACTTCTGGTATTAAAAACCTAAGTCTAAACAAAACGAGTCGAGTATACATTGATCCGCTCAATAAACACTCCTCGATCTACATATGTCGATTAAAAGACTTCTGGTATTAAAAACCTAAGTCTAAACAAAACGAGTCGAGTATACATTGATCCGCTCAATAAACACTCCTCGATCTACTTATGACGATAAAAAGACTTTTGGTATAAAAATCTAAGTCTAACTAAACAAAACGAGTCGAGTAAACATTGATCCGCTCAATAAAAACTCCTCGATCTAGCAACAAACGAGTCGAGTACACATTGATCCGCTCAATAAAAACTCCTCGATCAATTTTTCAACGATTAAAAGACTTCTGGTATTAAAAACTTAAGTCTAAACAAAACGAGTCGAGTATACATTGATCCGCTCAATAAACACTCCTCGATCTACTTATGACGATTAAAAGACTTCTGGTATTAAAAACCTAAGTCTAAACAAAACGAGTCGAGTATAAATTGATCCGCTCAATAAACACTCCTCGATCTACTTATGACGATAAAAAAGGCTTTTGGTATAAAAATCTAAGTCTAAATAAACAACGAGTTGAGTACACATTGATCCGCTCAATAAACACTCCTCGATCCGTTTTCAACAACCAAAATAGGCTTCTGGTATTAAAAACCTAAGTCTAAACAAAAAGAGTTGAGTATACATTGATCCGCTCAATAAACACTCCTCGATTATTTTTAACGATTATGAGGCTTACGGGTTAATAACCTAAGTCTAAATAAAGAAGAGTTGAGTATAGATTGATCCGCTCAATAAACACTCCTCGATTATTTTTAACGATTATGAGGCTTACGGGTTAATAACCTAAGTCTAAATAAAGAAGAGTTGAGTATAAATTGATCAGCTCAATAAAACATTCCTTGATCTGTGTTAAACGATCAATAAGAATTTTTAAAAACAAAAAATCTTGGAAATGAGTTGAGTATAAATGAATTTGCTCGATAAACGCTCCTCATAAACAAGATTAAAACAATACCAAGGACAAGAAGAATGCAATGAATAAAATAAAGTTTTATTCATCTATGAACATGTAACAAATTACATACAAGTAGCTCTGGCTAGATTACTAAAGTCTATATACGATTTACACATCGTTACAACTATTAAACGATCCTATCCTATGGATATGGGATCTTCACGACAATGTCCACGGAAACACCAATCTCCTCCCTAGTACCTCGACGATTATGATAGACCACCTAAGAAGCATGCTGCTCAGGATGATCGACTTCTTTAGTTCGATGGCCAGGGACGGAAGATAAAATGTTCCTCCATACGAATTGGTCATTACCAGCCAGATAACTGGCAAGGCCCGTTCACCCACAACAAAATGCTACTTCTACATTAGGAGTTGGCATTTTACTCTGAAGCAGCATCTCGCAAGGACCGTCGCGGTAAGTACATTTACTAGCACACCCCGGTAGTCTATCACTCCGGAGGTAACATCGAAGAGCCGGGGTGACTGGCAAATATGAACCCTCCATGTGCAAACAGAAACCACGAACCTCAAATCTGTGAAAACAAAGATTGAGGCCTCATGGGACCCATTAGTACAAGGTAGGGCTTCCATGGGACCCGTCAGTACAAGGCAGAAGAAAATTAAGTCATTATGATGTGAATCACGATAATGTGACTTTTTGAATATTATGGGATCTGAAGGTAAGATAAAATCTAAGGCCATCTCCAATGGTTTTCCGGGGCCATTCCCGGGCCAGCTCCCGGGCCAGCCCCCGAGCCAGCCCAGACTTTGGGTGATCATCTCCAGTGGTGGTCTCCAACACTCAATTTCTTTCAAAAAAAATTCTTCCCCACTCTCACCCTTTTTATAATAGTTTTAATATTGATATTAATAATAATAATAGAATAATAATTATTATTTTAGAATAATAATAATCATAATTTTAATAATTATAATTAATTTAAAAATATTATAATTATAATATTTAAACATTAAAATATAAATTATAATTATAATTAATTCAAAACACGATACTTATAACATTAAATAAAAGGCACACATAAAAACAAGATAAATGTTACAACAAACTCGCATGAAAACTAACGAAAAATTTATGTTTAGGGTTAACAATATATGTAAATTGTAAAATTTATGTATTTTTTTAATTAAGTATGTTTTTAAATATTTCTATGTTTTAGGGTATCAATTTAAATTATTTATGGGTGTTTAATTATATTTTCAAGTAATACTAATTTTAATTTAGAGAAAATTTTATTCTTATAAAATCATTTTTCAAGTGTGTATATAGGCACTAAACTAATGTATATAGGCACATTAGTGACAAGAAATGTGAAAAAGTGACAAGAATTTAAATATTGTCACTAAACTAATGTATATAGGCACATTAGTGACAAGAAATGTGAAAAAGTTTTCACTATTGACATTTAGTGATACCCCAAAAATGACAATTAAAAAGTTATCACTAAATTATAGTGACAATATTTATTGTCACTAGATTGTCACTGAAAGGGTGTCACTAATTGTCAATAATGACAACTTAAGTTTCATAAATTTGTCATTAATAGCCATTAGTGACAACTTAAAAATATATTTTATCACTATTGCACTTGTCAGTATTATTATTATGACAAAATTAATATTATTATCACTAAATATATGCAAAAAGTGACAATTTCAACAATGTCACATAATTTTTCTTGTAGTGCAATCATTTACATTTCTCAATTAAAAACTAAAAAAATTAAAAACAAACAATTAAGAATGTTATATATAACCTTAACAACATTAATACAAACAATTAATACAAACAATTAAAACAAACACATATTACCGTAACAAACAATTAAAACAACAGGATTAAAAAAAAAACAAAACAAAAAAAGGAACCAGTCAGGTGGCGCCAAGTGGCGCCACCTGACTTAAAGAAGGAGAGTGCATAGCACTCTCCCCTCTTTTCTCCAGCAAGTTCACGCGGCACCCGAGCTTCAATCTGTTCCCGCCCGCGACCGCCGCCCAGCCCGCGCCGCCCCGCCCCGTGCCCCGCCCCACCGCTGGAGATCAATTCTCCGCCCCGGATCGGCACTCACGCGGCCCCCAGCCCACGGTTGGAGATGCTCTAAGGAAACTGAGATCTCCATACTTTTTGAGAAATTGCAAATGAAGTTTGCAAACCACCGCCCTATTTATAGGGATAGATCTAAGTAATCCAACGGCTGAAAAAGTATTTGATCAAGGGACGGAAATGCGACCGTTTGACTTCCCATAATTAATGCAAGTAAGTTGGAACGGCACCTATCTGATCGACTCAACCAATCGATAACAAAAGAAGCCGTAGATCGAAGCGATCAACGAATAATCCAAGCAGACCTAAAGGAGCTCCGGACCAGAAAGGTCTGCACGCTCACATATGATAGTCGCTCAACAGAAACTTAAAAATCCTCAACGAAGGCATGCAAGTTTAAACCGTTGTAAAAAGGATACTTGCTCGCCTAGAGATAAAAGACCAAACCCTCCACCATATGAGGGTCGTCACTGCCTTATATATCACATGGGGAACTATTAACTTGGCTATACAAGAATTCCTTTGGAGTCCAAGAAATCTGACGTCAATAATGGGACGGTAAATACCACCATGCCAGACTGCACTGACGTCACTGCCTGATATACCAAAGAATTGCTGAAGGAGGTCTGAGCAGGCCAGATTTGGCTAATAATTCTACGTTTTCCAATTCCTCCCATATCAAAGAAATGATATAATGATACACTGGTTGAGGAACATATAACTCACAGTTAATACAGAGAAACATAATGTTTAGGAAGATACTGAAAGGGATATCTTCTCTTAGTCTTATGGAAAGAAAAGCAGAGTTCAACAGAAGGAATAATAGCCTCCTTATATAAGATATACATCACAAAAAGACAAACTTACAGGGCATGGATTGAACATCGACCAAAATGCTGAGCGTTCCTTAACAGCTATTCAATCGATTATCGATACGAAGTGCCTACTGTCTACATTTTGACATCTAATGAGACTTTAGATATAACCCAACGGACCATACTGGGTTGATCATCAAAAAAGTTTGATTTGCAGAACATACATTATATCATTCAGTTACTTAAACACTGACTGAGCAAGATTAAGCTACCCTTTTTTTTCTCTATTCTGAGTATTCTCCGCAAAGATCAATATCAGATAAGTATGCTAACCTATGCTGATTATTTCATGATGTTATATTTATGCATAACAGCAAAATGTGCATAACAAAATATATCTACAGAATAAAATTGATCAAGGCATGGATCTGCCTACAAAAGATCATAGTTTTCAATTGAGTCGTTCTCCCAATACAAAAAATTCAGCCCAAGCAACTACACAAAAAGTTGGGCACCAGAAAAAAAAAAAAAAGAGAGACAGTCCAAGGCCTGCCAGGTCGAACAAATCACTGAGAAGAGTTGTTAACAGGCCGACTAGCAGAAACAGTCTTCCGAGGAGTCAAGTTACCAGCAACCGCCATCAACTCCTCCTGACGCTTTAGATAACCGGCATCATAACCTTCCTCATAGGACCGTCGTCGAGACTCTTCTGCTAGGGCAGCAGCCTGAATCAAGTCACTTTTCTCTTTCTCCCAGACGGACTTCTCTTCTTGCAATTCTTTCAAATCATCATTGGCAAGCTGCAGTTGGAGACGCTGCCCTCTGACCTTGGCCGACTCTGATTCCAAACGATGTTGATAAGCATCTCTGCTTATCCACAGATCGTCATTTTGCACACCCAGCTGGAGTGCAAAGTACTTAGCCTGGAAAAAGAAAACACTCCTTATGTAACAAGGCAATCAAAATGAAAGCAAGAAAAATAATGAAAGATAGGTCTACCTGCTCGCACAACTTCACTAGCGACTGAACAAGGCGCACATTGGAAGTACTCTCAAGCTTCCTCAACTCACTGGGCAAAATAGTGCTCAAGCCCAGATCCCAGGACAAAGCTTCGGGCTCAACAGAGTCCGGCAGTTCACTAAGAAGAGGGACATTGTCAGGGTGGGGAGTCGCTGACCGCAAGATATCCTTAACCTGCTCAAGGATACAACGATCATCTAACAGATGAGGGGATTCCCTCTCGTTAGGGCTAACCGAGGTTTCTTTACCCGAAGCAGATATAACGGTCCAGCGACCAGGCCTTGACTCAGTTTGACCTCCAGAAGGTCCGCCAGATTCAAAGGAGGCGTTAACAATAGTTGTATCATGAAACAAAAAGTCAGAAAAATCATGTGACATAGATTGGGTCATAGACGAATCCAAGAAAGAATCTTCACCAACTGCCCCCGCTGCATCTCCCCTTAAGGGTCCGCTCACAAGCTGGGCAGAAGAAAGAGAGCAAGAAACGGAGCTATTAGGAACCTCTCCGTGAAAAGCATGCTCAAAGGAAGAAACACCTGAAATAATGGGTATATTATAAGTTTGATCCTCATTGGACATATCGCCAAAAGCCACCCGACCAGGGGAAGGCATATTTCCAACTTCAGCGGAAGAAGGAAAGGTTGGTTCTGTAAACGATGAACTAACTACAGGAAAAGGTTCAGAGGGGACGACAAGGGAATCGGTCACCGACCTACTAACAGAAGATGAACGAGGAGGTTCCATCGAGGGTCCTTCTGTTCGAGACTTCTTCAGTCTGGGATTTCTAGCGTTCTCACGGGAAGGACGCTTTGATGTATTACCAAAAAGATTAGTCATGATCGGAATTCAAGAACTAAATTTAAAATATCGAGAAAGCTTATCGACCTAATAAAGAAGGAGTATTCTGTTGAGAGATAAGCAAAGCGGTAAATAGCGAGACAAATTTTTACCTTTTATATTTATACTATACGAAAAGACGCAACAGACCCAAGGAAAGGGCGCGAAATAGAAAAACTGACCTTGGAATAAACACTAGAATTTTAAAAGACACGCGCATAATGATTACGGCGAAGTTAATGACTTGTCTGAATTATTACGGTGAAGGTGAAAGGACGTGACTGTCAGAATATGAAACGTTTAGCGTACAAAGGGTTAAAAGTGTAAAATTACATTTAGACCTACAATAAATGGTTACAAGGGTATCTTCATGAATCAATATATCATACAGCCTGATCGCCCTCCGGAATCGTCTGCTCGCTAACGACGTCCTCTCCTTTTGCTGGCTCAAAAACCTCTTCCACTTCCTCTGGATCGATAAAATTGTCATCAAGCTCATCGTTAACATCAGAAGGAGGAATCGGCAATGGGTTTCCGAACTCTTTGACGAGGTGAGCCAAAGGAAAATTTTGATAATACTACGTCTGGAAGCTCGGAAGGAGAGTATACTTCGCCATAGCGGTTCAACCGAATATGTGCCGCCTTAAAATATTCCTTTTGACGATCCTCTATCATTTCAAAAGCGACCAACTGATGAACCGCCTTCTTGAAAGTACTCTCTAGGAGAGGACCGACCATCTGATATACCAACGCCATATGGACAGGAGAATTAAGGAATTCACGAATCACTTTTTCATCAGGATTCCTGCCATATCGATCCCTAAGTCCACTAAGAGGAATGTGCCCCTCATACTCCTCTAAAGAGGCTTGAAGACTTGACACTTGAGATTCCAACTCGCTAATCCGAGCAGTACTCTGAAACTGGAACTCCTCTAACTTTTTAGCCATTTGATCGGCTTGCTCTTGAGCATGGGAAGTCTCCAGAACCCTGTTTATAATCTCCTGGTCTTCAGTCCCTGTAGCCCTAGTCTCTATGATCGGAACGGAAGAAGACGTTGATGGGCCTACCTCTGAACCAGAGGACTTATGAAGTAAAGCCTTGTATCTCTCATCCAGAAACTCACATTGTTGTTTCCAGAGAGCAGTTTCATAGGCATATGAGGCTAAACAAGTCTTAGTCTGAAAAAGTAAAGGGGTAAAACAAAAAATAAGTTAGCAAACTAAAAAGTTCTTCGAAGGAAAATATCCTATAAAGCAAACTTAAAAAGAGGTTACCTTTTCAGCATACAGAGAAGCTCGCTGAAATTTCTCCAGAGGATCCTTCCGAAGAAGCTTATTCAGATCGCGAGTAAAAACGCTGGATAAAAGAACACGAGTTGCCTTATCGACCGCGTTCTCGCTCTCGTCGTGGACAAGTGAATCTTTCTCAGAATAGCCACCAACCCTCTTTCCCTCTAAATGATCCTCAATCATTTTGACCAAAGTAGGTTTTGGATGATTGTCGCCAGGTAAAGAAAGATCGTTACCAAAACGACCATAGTAGCTCCTCTTTCTCTCCACCGGATTATCGTTAGGATGAGGCATCGACCAGCTGCGACATCCACGAATACCCAAGGATGTTCTAAGCTGAAGGGGGGGATAACCGGATCCAGTCCCTTGACGATTAGGGGAATCATGAGAAGAATCTGGAGATTCCTCTCCATTCTCCTCGGAGTCATGACTCAACTCCAGCTTTCTCTTCCTAGACGCTCTCTGCTCGATAGGGACGTTCTCTATAGATTTGGAGGATTTGGACAACACCATTTTTCCCTTTGAGGAATGTCGGGAATTTTCTACCATATGAGCTGAAAAAGAAACAAGATAAAAAGTTAGATTCTCTGTAGAGAAGGTATCATCACAACACTAAGCTAAAGTAAAATGCTTACCAAGTTATTCAGATGATGAACTGATTGGAAAAACATGAGCACTCAATCCCGCTTTACGAAGGAAAACTTCCCCAATCAGAAGAGCACTCTTATATTTGTTGGTACGCATAGCATGGATTTCACCAATAAACTAAGCATCATCAGGAATGAATTCACCAGTCGGCAGGCGACCTCCGTAAACCCATTTGGAGCCATGATCCCACGAGAAGGGCATGGTCGAACCATCCGCCAAACGAAGATGAGGTGGGGGGCGAACAAAGAAAAAATGAGATTTCCAAAAAGGGTTGCTAGAAACTGGGGAATCGAAGATTGCTCGACTAGGCCTCTGACTAGCGAAGAAATATCCGCGATTGGAAGAACTGGAAATATTAAACCGAAAAAGTTTTGTAAAGTTACGAAAGGAAAGTTTGAACCCTTTCGCGATCATTAAAACCGAAAAACAAACCACGAAGGCCACATAATTTGGAACTAATTGTGTCAAGGACACACTGAATATTTTTAGAATATCAAGAAAGAGGGGAGACAACGGAAGACGCAGACCGCTATTAAAATGGGCCGTGTAAAAGGCTCGACATCCTTCCGGTGGAGATGTAACCCTATCAGAAGGAGAAGGGAGAATTATCTCAGAACCCTCCGAGAAATATTTGGCATAATTGTTCACAACCTCCGGAAAACTGTCCACCGTATAAGCACAAGCTAGTTCCTCAATTGGTTCAGAAATTTGAGGAGCAGTACCTTTCCGCTTTTTGGCTCGGGCAGCGACATCTGTATCGGAAAGGATTTGTACCTTAAAAGTATCTTCAATAGGAACAACAAATTCAGGAACTACAGTTTGTTCGCTCGAAAGATTAGAGTGCAATTCCTCCTCGTTATTAGGAGCGACATTCTCCCTAGAGGAAGAAAAAGATCTTCTTAAAGAAGCCATATTTTCATATTCTCGGAGGATATAAGTCGATAAAAGGAAAACATTATATGATGAACGACTAAGCAAGAAAATGACTACGAACTATAAGCAAGTATAAAGGAGAAATGACAAACTCAATAGTCACCTATTTATACTGAGAAGAGAAAAGACGTTTCGAACTCGTCACAACTAATCACATTCCCGCCAAAAAAGGAAGAAGATAAAAAGCCTCCCCGAAAGGACGCGTGGCGATTCGTAATTGGAAAGAGAAAACGACTATCTATGATGCGTAGCACTCTTTTCCTTACTTAAGATTTTTTCCCACAGGGTTTTTTCTTGAGTAAGGTTTTTAACGAGGCACCATTCATAGAAGATAAATAGTCGTAAAAAATTGTCTACTTCTACGAGCTTCTATTATCTATACGCTCGAAGAAGTGAGGGAGTACTGATGGGGGCTATTTCGCACCCCTTATAATGTACGGATCGACTGAAGAACAGAAGATCGGTTCGACCAGACAAGACAGTTCGGGATCATCTTATCGACCCGGCCGAATACAACTCTCTTCGACAAGAAGACTACACTCCGTACTCAAGAAGGACATTTGGGCCGAGTCCTATTAGGGTTATATTCCCTTGTAACGCTAGATTTAGTATGATATAAATACCTAGTCAATCATTGTATTAAACAACTCTTGATTACAAGGCAAATACGCCATGGAATTCTGCATAAACAGCAGAACCCAGTATTATTCAATAAAGAAAAGAGCTTTCTCTTCATATTCATGTTATTTTTACGTTGGTTATTATAATTACTTGTTGTTCCTTCGAAATTGTTCTTTTTTGTGATTGATCCATCCTGAATAAAGTAACAGAGC
This sequence comes from Penstemon barbatus, assembly GCA_003313485.2. Lineage (NCBI taxonomy): Eukaryota > Viridiplantae > Streptophyta > Magnoliopsida > Lamiales > Plantaginaceae > Penstemon > Penstemon barbatus. Next base: position 53,722,214 of record CM064881.1, on the reverse strand, counting down.
CCTATAAATCATATCAATTGAGAATCCCCAATATCCCATATTCACTGATACAATTAACCCGACGAAATCAGGTTAAATCAGTTGGACAACTTCAAGATGAAGTCTGCGGAAACCATTGATCAGATGGATACAAGGTTTACAAGGACACTGAATGAAGTTTTGAAGCTTGGAAAAAATTCACTGATAAGGAGATAACCATCAGAGTGCTGAAGGCTCTACCTCCAAAGTTCAACATGAAGGTGACAGCAATGGAAGAGTCCAGAGATCTGGGAAAGATTTCACTCACCGAGCTGTTCTCAGTACTCAAGGCGTACGAGTATAAACTGCCAAGAATGGGTGTTGAAGAAACCTCTACTTAAGTCCCACAGCTGCACTTGTTGCTGCTAAAAATCCTAGAAGGCCAGCCCATAAAAGCAAACGTGGGCTCATCTGATGAAGCCACACTACTCAACAAAAAGGAGTATACTGCTGGACGTTGCATTGCTGATGAACAACTTCAAGAAGTTCTACAGACGAAAAATGAAGAACAAATATAACAATGCTTCTACTTCTAACCCTACTTCTTATTCTCAAGATAAGGATTCCTGTAAATCCAAAATGATGTGATATAATTGCAGGAAACTGGGTCATTTCATCAGAGACTGCACATATCCTAAAGCTGAGAAGTATACAGAAGAAGAAAAGAGAATCAGAAAGGAAAGAAAGCATCAGAAAGGCAAGGTGCTGGTAGCAGAAGCCGAAAAGCTAGCTGCTGTCTACTCATCTGATTCAGATTCAGACACTTCTGATGAAGAGTCTTCTGATGAAGAGAGTCCTGCTCTTCTCTGCTGATGGCTAAGGAATCTGATGGCTCAGAGGATGATGAGGTAACTCCTCTTGATAATGAATTATTTAATTCATTTGAACAAATGATGTTCAACAATACAAGTATTGCTGATGCATTTAGAAAGCTTAAGGAAGAGATTATATTGCTAAAAGAGCAAAACAGTTAACTGAAACATGAAGCTGAAAAGCCAAGAGAATCAGCTGAATACAAACTGCTTGAGCAAGAGAATGAATCTCTGAAAGCTGAATGTGAAGTTTATAAGGGTAAAATCATTGAGCTTGAGAAAGTCATTGAGTCTCATGATAAGTCATCTGTTGCATCAACTCACATGTCTAGTAAACAGAAGACACCTTTAGATCATGATAAGTTAGAACTGAACCATACTGAAAAATTTATATCAGCTGACAATAGTAAGGTCATTTTGTATGTTCAGACTACTAAACCTGCTTCACCTGAGAAAGTACTAAAGGAGATGAAAACTCCGAAGGCTAAAAAGAGCAAAGAGCCTAGTGTAGGAAAACAGACTGGTAAGTCCAAACAGAAGAGTCCTAGGAAGTCTTCTGATAAGGTCAAAACCAATCAGACTAGTGATAAGACTAAGTCCTCTGTTAATGAGCAAGCATCTAGTAAACCAAAGAAGCATAAAAACAAGAAAAATCAAAATGCTTGCTATGGAAATGAGTCATATTATGTGCAACCTGCTGCATATCCTCCTATGTATCATGCACCTCAATTTCCAACTTACTATGCACCATATCCTGCTCATCCAATGCATGCATATTGATGGGGGCTATTTCGCACCCTACATACTGTACGGATCGACTAAAGAACATAAGATCGATTCGACCAAATCAGACAGTTCGGGATCATCTTATCGACCCGGCCGAATACAGCTCTTCGACTAGAAGACTATACTCCGGACCCAAGAAGGATATTTGGGCCGAGTCCTATTAGGACTATATTTCCTTGTAACGCTAGGTTTAGTATGATATAAATACCTAGTCAATCATTGTATTAACAACTCTGAATCATAAGGCAAATACGCCATTAAATTCTGCATAACTGCACAACTCACTATTATTCAATAAAAAAGAGCTTTCTCTTCATATTTGTGTTATTTTTTGCGTTGGTTACAATATTTACTTTTTGTTCTTATGATATTGCTCTTCCTTGAGTTTTGATCCATCCTGAATAAAGTAACAGAGCCCTATAAAATATATATATTGAAAACCCCCAATATCACAAATTCACTGATACCTTTAACCCGACGAAATCCGGTTAAATCAGTTGGCGCCCACCGAGGGGCTAGGTTAATTATTCGATCGACACATGGCTCGCCCAAGGAAAAGCGCTCGTATTGGAGCAAGAAGTAACACAACCACCGGTCATAACACATCTGAAGATCTACAGGACAACAATGATAATAACGCTCCCAACACCAACGAGAATTTGCAGGATACCCACCCCCGTCAGCAGGAACCCCAAGGAGGTCTTCCCGGTACAATACCGGAAGAACCGGAAGTCCCTGTGATCCCCGTTCCTCTCCCGGGCGCTCAGGAGAAACTGCGACAGATCGCAATGCTCGTTAAATCACTCTCTCCAGAAGAATTACTCGTACTTGATCAAATTCCTCGAAACGTTAGGGCTGCCAGGACAACTCCTGCTCAAAGAGCGCCAAGGCAAAACGATCAAGCCTCTCAACAAGCGGACAGCCCGCAAGCGAGCGGCGCTCGCTACACAGTCCGCAGCAGGGCAATTCAAAACCCTCCGATAACCATCCCCGAAGAAAACCAGGACAAAGAAAACCACAGCCGGGGCGCAGTGGGTCCAAGGAACGTACAATAATCCCTATCGAGGATGACATAGATGATGCAATCCCAGATCGACCACGAACAACGCGATTCTCGGAAAGAGAAATCGAAAGGATGGTGCAGGAGCGACTCGAACAACGCCTACGATCTGTTCAAAACCCGTGGGCCCGAACCACGGAACTCCAGGAGAGCCTTGCGGCCTGTTCTCCCTTCTGCAGAGAAATAAAAGAGGCACAGTCAATTGGACAGGTCCCGGGTAGACTACCCCGATATGATGGAACCACTGACCCAGATGATTATATTTTTAGCTTCACGAATATAATGAACTTATACGCCCACTCGCGGAATTCACCGCCAAGTTAATGGTGACCACATTCGAAGGACTCGCATTGGACTGGTTCGCCAAACAACCTGCCAACTCCATATTCAGTTTTCGGGAATTATGCAATAAATTGACACAGCAGTTTGCCAGTCAGAAGAGGCAAAAACTCCCGATGAGCTACTTAGGAACCATACACCAACAAGAGGGAGAATCCCTAAGAAACTGGTTGGCGAGATTTAACGTGGAATTACTCAAAATCGATTCCCCAAATATCGATTACATAATTTCTATTCTCTTCGACCTCACGAAGAATAGGCAGTTCGGAAATGCCCTCAGTCGAAAACAACCAAGAACGTTTGCCGACATCATGAGCTTGGCGTCTAAATATATGACCCAAGAAGAGATGAATTCCTTTAAAGATAAAAACAAAAACAAAGCCACAACTTCAGGCTCCAAACGGCATGATAGGATTCCTGCCCAAAGATCCATGGATTATGAGCGATCTTTTAGAAAAGGCAACGTTTTCCAGCGATTGGAATACAACAAAGCCGACCAAGAAAGGCAACCTAATTTCTACCAAAGACCAAGAAACCCCGAACTACCGATCAGAGGCAGGGTTAATCAAGTAGAACACCCAAGGTTAAAAGCTCCGATGGAAGAAATATTGGAAGTACTAGAAAGGAATAATTGGATCCCTGAAGCGAGGAAAATCGCTCAGCCCAGACCAGGATCTCGAAACTATGACCTATACTGTAAATACCATCGGGCACACGGACATCGAACGGAAAATTGTTTTCACCTTAAAAGAGAAGTTGAAAAACTAATCGAACAGGGAAAACTAGATGACTATTTAGAGCGAGATAACCGCAAAAGGGAAAGAAGTAGAAGCCCTCGAAGGTCACCCGAGCATGGTCCTACGCAGGAGTTGAACCATGACCAGATCAATGGGACTATCCATACAATATCCGGGGGACCCGCAGGCGGGGATAGTCGTAACGCCCGACGAAGGACAGCCATATCCATAATTGGAAGCTTAAAATACCTAAAAGAAATATGGACTCTGGAAAACAACCATCAAACGACCAGCTGATCAGCTTTAACGAAGGCGAAGTACCTAAAAACATTGTTTGGGACACAAAAGAGGATAACCCCGATTTCCCGATGGTGGTGTCGCTAGAAATAGCAAATTATAATGTCAAAAGAATCCTAATCGATAATGGGAGCTCAGCGAATATCATCTCCCGGGAGGTTTTAGCCCAGATGAACTTGGGACAGATAAATCTACAGAAAGTAGCTACGCCGTTAGTAGGGTTTGGAGGATCCGAAATCGTCCCCAGCGGAACAATAACCTTAAGTGTATCACTCGGGAAAAAACCGCACCGGACAGTGAAGCTAGTAAAATTTCTAGTGGTAGAAACACCCTTCGCTTATAACGCAATATTAGGACGACCAGCCCTCAACCTATTCCGAGCCGTTGTCTCTACTTATCACCAGAAGATAAAGTTTCCGACCGATAGAGGTATCGGGGAAATAATGAATGATCACTGTATGGCATGGGATTGCTACAGCACCTCATTAACCTTGAAAGATCACCCCAAATCAATTACCCCGAGCAAAAGAAAACTCGAAGACGATCTCGTTAGAAACAAGGTTGAAATCCCTAGTACTGATCGAATAGATAAAAAGGGAAAAGAACCGCTAGATTTAGCCTTAAAACCACCAGAACATAAGAATGTAATTCTAGTACAAGGGGACTCGTCCAAAACAACAAGAATAGGTACTGAATTGAGCAAAGAAGGGGAAGTAATGTTGATCAACTTCCTCAGAGATAATGTCGACGTCTTCGCTTGGAGCACGAATGACATTGAAGGAATTGATCCTCGAGTAATCAAGCATTCCCTAAAAATTGATCCTTTGGCAAAACCCGCCAGACAAAAGAAGAGAAATCCTGGGCCAGTAAAAGATAAAATTATCAAAGCCAACATAAAGAGCCTTAAAGTATTAACCGATTCAGAGTTAGTGCAAAGACAAATAGAAGGCCTGTACGAGGCTAAGGAATTTAATATGGTTAAATACCTCGCCAAAGTGAAAACACTAGCTGAGAAATTCGAAAGCTTCGGTATACAGAACATTCCACGTTCGGAAAACAAATGGGCCGATCAACTATCTAAGTTCACAGGAGCCCATGACGGAAAAATCGAAAGGGTGATCAACTGGTTAATCTCTAATACACCGGCGATCGATATCGATGAAACACCGGCAGTCGATATAATGGAAATCGAAGAAGCTGAAGAAAACTGGATGACTCCAATGATAGACTATCTTCGAGAGGGAAAACTGCCGCTTGACCAGAATGAAGCTCGGAAAATAAAATATCGAGCTCCAAAATATACATTGGTAGAAGAAAAACTCTACCGGAGATCAGTATCAGGAATTCTTCTAAAATGCGTCTCTGAATCACAAACCATTGATATTCTACGAGAGGTACATGAAGGAGACGCAGGGAATCATAGCGGAGCAAGGGCATTGGCTTTAAAATGCCTCCGAACAGGTTATTATTGGCCTACCATCAATAAGGATGCCGCTCAGTATGTCCAAGAATGTCATCACTGCCAAGTCCATGCTAATATATGTCATCGACCAACAGAAAACATGCACCCAATCCCGGTATGTTGGCCTTTCGATCAATGGGGAATGGACATCGTGGGACCGTTCCCAGCGGCTAGATCCAAGAAAGCTTATGTCCTGGTCGCCGTAGAATATTCAGCAAATGGATAGAATGCATCGCCCTCGCACGAATAACTCAATTCCAAGTGATCAACTTCCTATGGAAATTCATAGTTTGTCGATTTGGCATCCCAAGGATCCTAATTTCTGATAATGGAACCCAATTCGCGGGAAAACAGTATAGAATGGTGTTCGAAACTTGGGATTCAACAAAATTTCACTTCGGTCGGGCACCCTAGAGCGAACGGACAAACCGAAGTAGCAAACCGAGAAATAATAAAATCCTTGGAAAAAAGATTAGGAGCGGCCAAAGGAAAATGGCTCGATGAACTCCCAGGAGTACTTTGGGCTAATCGAACCACTGTCAGGACCTCAACCGGGGAAACCCCATTTAGCCTAGTGTATGGCTCCGAAGCTGTTGTTCCGATCGAAACTCTAATTCAAACACCAAGAATTGAAATGTACGACGATCAGGAAAATGAAAAGACGAGAAAAAATGATATCGATTTAACAGAAGCTTTAAGAGAAAAAGCCGCTGTACGTTTGCAAGTCACTAAAGCAAATATGGAAAAGGCGTATAATCAAAAGGTACGCATCCGAACCTTCACTGAAGGGGACCTGGTCTTGAAAAAGGTAGAAGTATCCAAGCATGTGGGAAAGTTACAACAAAATTGGGATGGACCTTACGTTGTCATTGGCGTAGGAAAGAAAGGTTCATACAAAATTGCACACATGGATGGAACAGCCTTACCAAAAACCTGGAATGCAGTCAACCTTAGGAAATACTATGGTAAATAAATTTTAGCAGATTATGCTAATAAAGGCCTTAGCCTACAGTTCAATTATTAAAGATTTTAGCAAAATCAAGATTGGGTATAAATCGATTGTTTCGGTAAACACTCCTTGGAATTCTACTATATCACATAGGTTGAGATCAAGACACAAGGAGTTAAGTATACATTGATCACTCAATAAACACTCCTCGATCCAACCATACAAACGAGTCGAGTATACATTGATCCGCTCAATAAAAACCCCTCGATCTAAGCAACAAACGAGTCGAGTACACATTGATCCGTTCAATAAAAACTCCTCGATCAATTTTCAACGATTAAAAGACTTCTGGTATTAAAAACCTAAGTCTAAACAAAACGAGTCGAGTATACATTGATCCGCTCAATAAACACTCCTCGATCTACATATGTCGATTAAAAGACTTCTGGTATTAAAAACCTAAGTCTAAACAAAACGAGTCGAGTATACATTGATCCGCTCAATAAACACTCTTCGATCTACTTATGACGATAAAAAGACTTTTGGTATAAAAATCTAAGTCTAACTAAACAAAACGAGTCGAGTAAACATTGATCCGCTCAATAAAAACTCCTCGATCTAGCAACAAACGAGTCGAGTACACATTGATCCGCTCAATAAAAACTCCTCGATCAATTTTTCAACGATTAAAAGACTTCTGGTATTAAAAACTTAAGTCTAAACAAAACGAGTCGAGTATACATTGATCCGCTCAATAAACACTCCTCGATCTACTTATGACGATTAAAAGACTTCTGGTATTAAAAACCTAAGTCTAAACAAAACGAGTCGAGTATAAATTGATCCGCTCAATAAACACTCCTCGATCTACTTATGACGATAAAAAAGGCTTTTGGTATAAAAATCTAAGTCTAAATAAACAACGAGTTGAGTACACATTGATCCGCTCAATAAACACTCCTCGATCCGTTTTCAACAACCAAAATAGGCTTCTGGTATTAAAAACCTAAGTCTAAACAAAAAGAGTTGAGTATACATTGATCCGCTCAATAAACACTCCTCGATTATTTTTAACGATTATGAGGCTTACGGGTTAATAACCTAAGTCTAAATAAAGAAGAGTTGAGTATAGATTGATCCGCTCAATAAACACTCCTCGATTATTTTTAACGATTATGAGGCTTACGGGTTAATAACCTAAGTCTAAATAAAGAAGAGTTGAGTATAAATTGATCAGCTCAATAAAACATTCCTTGATCTGTGTTAAACGATCAATAAGAATTTTTAAAAACAAAAAATCTTGGAAATGAGTTGAGTATAAATGAATTTGCTCGATAAACGCTCCTCATAAACAAGATTAAAACAATACCAATGACAAGAAGAATGCAATGAATAAAATAAAGTTTTATTCATCTATGAACATGTAACAAATTACATACAAGTAGCTCTGGCTAGATTACTAAAGTCTATATACGATTTACACATCGTTACAACTATTAAACGATCCTATCCTATGGATATGGGATCTTCACGACAATGTCCACGGAAACACCAATCTCCTCCCTAGTACCTCGACGATTATGATAGACCACCTAAGAAGCATGCTGCTCAGGATGATCGACTTCTTTAGTTCGATGGCCAGGGACGGAAGATAAAATGTTCCTCCATACGAATTGGTCATTACCAGCCAGATAACTGGCAACGCCCGTTCACCCACAACAAAATGCTGCTTCTACATTAGGAGTTGGCATTTTACTCTGAAGCAGCATCTCGCAAGGACCGTCGCGGTAAGTACATTTACTAGCACACCCCGGTAGTCTATCACTCCGGAGGTAACATCGAAGAGCCGGGGTGACTGGCAAATATGAACCCTCCATGTGCAAACAGAAACCACGAACCTCAAATCTGTGAAAACAAAGATTGAGGCCTCATGGGACCCATTAGTACAAGGTAGGGCTTCCATGGGACCCGTCAGTACAAGGCAGAAGAAAATTAAGTCATTATGATGTGAATCACGATAATGTGACTTTTTGAATATTATGGGATCTGAAGGTAAGATAAAATCTAAGGCCATCTCCAATGGTTTTCCGGGGCCATTCCCGGGCCAGCTCCCGGGCCAGCCCCCGAGCCAGCCCAGACTTTGGGTGATCATCTCCAGTGGTGGTCTCCAACACTCAATTTCTTTCAAAAAAAATTCTTCCCCACTCTCACCCTTTTTATAATAGTTTTAATATTGATATTAATAATAATAATAGAATAATAATTATTATTTTAGAATAATAATAATCATAATTTTAATAATTATAATTAATTTAAAAATATTATAATTATAATATTTAAACATTAAAATATAAATTATAATTATAATTAATTCAAAACACGATACTTATAACATTAAATAAAAGGCACACATAAAAACAAGATAAATGTTACAACAAACTCGCATGAAAACTAACGAAAAATTTATGTTTAGGGTTAACAATATATGTAAATTGTAAAATTTATGTATTTTTTTAATTAAGTATGTTTTTAAATATTTCTATGTTTTAGGGTATCAATTTAAATTATTTATGGGTGTTTAATTATATTTTCAAGTAATACTAATTTTAATTTAGAGAAAATTTTATTCTTATAAAATCATTTTTCAAGTGTGTATATAGGCACTAAACTAATGTATATAGGCACATTAGTGACAAGAAATGTGAAAAAGTGACAAGAATTTAAATATTGTCACTAAACTAATGTATATAGGCACATTAGTGACAAGAAATGTGAAAAAGTTTTCACTATTGACATTTAGTGATACCCCAAAAATGACAATTAAAAAGTTATCACTAAATTATAGTGACAATATTTATTGTCACTAGATTGTCACTGAAAGGGTGTCACTAATTGTCAATAATGACAACTTAAGTTTCATAAATTTGTCATTAATAGCCATTAGTGACAACTTAAAAATATATTTTATCACTATTGCACTGTCAGTATTATTATTATGAAAAAATTAATATTATTATCACTAAATATATGCAAAAAGTGACAATTTCAACAATGTCACATAATTTTTCTTGTAGTGCAATCATTTACATTTCTCAATTAAAAACTAAAAAAATTAAAAACAAACAATTAAGAATGTTTTATATAACCTTAAACAAACAATTAATACAAACAATTAAAACAAACACATATTACCGTAACAAACAATTAAAACAACAGGATTAAAAAAAAAACAAAACAAAAAAAGGAACCAGTCAGGTGGCGCCAAGAGGCGCCACCTGACTTAAAGAAGGAGAGTGCATAGCACTCTCCCCTCTTTTCTCCAGCAAGTTCACGCGGCACCCGAGCTTCAATCTGTTCCCGCCCGCGACCGCCGCCCAGCCCGCGCCGCCCCGCCCCGCGCCCCGCCCCACCGCTGGAGATCAATTCTCCGCCCCGGATCGGCACTCACGCGGCCCCCAGCCCACGGTTGGAGATGCTCTAAGGAAACTGAGATCTCCATACTTTTTGAGAAATTGCAAATGAAGTTTGCAAACCACCGCCCTATTTATAGGGATAGATCTAAGTAATCCAACGGCTGAAAAAGTATTTGATCAAGGGACGGAAATGCGACCGTTTGACTTCCCATAATTAATGCAAGTAAGTTGGAACGGCACCTATCTGATCGACTCAACCAATCGATAACAAAAGAAGCCGTAGATCGAAGCGATCAACGAATAATCCAAGCAGACCTAAAGGAGCTCCGGACCAGAAAGGTCTGCACGCTCACATATGATAGTCGCTCAACAGAAACTTAAAAATCCTCAACGAAGGCATGCAAGTTTAAACCGTTGTAAAAAGGATACTTGCTCGCCTAGAGATAAAAGACCAAACCCTCCACCATATGAGGGTCGTCACTGCCTTATATATCACATGGGGAACTATTAACTTGGCTATACAAGAATTCCTTTGGAGTCCAAGAAATCTGACGTCAATAATGGGACGGTAAATACCACCATGCCAGACTGCACTGACGTCACTGCCTGATATACCAAAGAATTGCTGAAGGAGGTCTGAGCAGGCCAGATTTGGCTAATAATTCTACGTTTTCCAATTCCTCCCATATCAAAGAAATGATATAATGATACACTGGTTGAGGAACATATAACTCACAGTTAATACAGAGAAACATAATGTTTAGGAAGATACTGAAAGGGATATCTTCTCTTAGTCTTATGGAAAGAAAAGCAGAGTTCAACAGATGGAATAATAGCCTCCTTATATAAGATATACATCACAAAAAGACAAACTTACAGGGCATGGATTGAACATCGACCAAAATGCTGAGCGTTCCTTAACAGCTATTCAATCGATTATCGATACGAAGTGCCTACTGTCTACATTTTGACATCTAATGAGACTTTAGATATAACCCAACGGACCATACTGGGTTGATCATCAAAAAAGTTTGATTTGCAGAACAGACATTATATCATTCAGTTACTTAAACACTGACTGAGCAAGATTAAGCTACCCTTTTTTTTCTCTATTCTGAGTATTCTCCGCAAAGATCAATATCAGATAAGTATGCTAACCTATGCTGATTATTTCATGATGTTATATTTATGCATAACAGCAAAATGTGCATAACAAAATATATCTACAGAATAAAATTGATCAAGGCATGGATCTGCCTACAAAAGATCATAGTTTTCAATTGAGTCGTTCTCCCAATACAAAAAATTCAGCCCAAGCAACTACACAAAAAGTTGGGCACCAGAAAAAAAAAAAAAAGAGAGACAGTCCAAGGCCTGCCAGGTCGAACAAATCACTGAGAAGAGTTGTTAACAGGCCGACTAGCAGAAACAGTCTTCCGAGGAGTCAAGTTACCAGCAACCGCCATCAACTCCTCCTGACGCTTTAGATAACCGGCATCATAACCTTCCTCATAGGACCGTCGTCGAGACTCTTCTGCTAGGGCAGCAGCCTGAATCAAGTCACTTTTCTCTTTCTCCCAGACGGACTTCTCTTCTTGCAATTCTTTCAAATCATCATTGGCAAGCTGCAGTTGGAGACGCTGCCCTCTGACCTTGGCCGACTCTGATTCCAAACGATGTTGATAAGCATCTCTGCTTATCCACAGATCGTCATTTTGCACACCCAGCTGGAGTGCAAAGTACTTAGCCTGGAAAAAGAAAACACTCCTTATGTAACAAGGCAATCAAAATGAAAGCAAGAAAAATAATGAAAGATAGGTCTACCTGCTCGCACAACTTCACTAGCGACTGAACAAGGCGCACATTGGAAGTACTCTCAAGCTTCCTCAACTCACTGGGCAAAATAGTGCTCAAGCCCAGATCCCAGGACAAAGCTTCGGGCTCAACAGAGTCCGGCAGTTCACTAAGAAGAGGGACATTGTCAGGGTGGGGAGTCGCTGACCGCAAGATATCCTTAACCTGCTCAAGGATACAACGATCATCTAACAGATGAGGGGATTCCCTCTCGTTAGGGCTAACCAAGGTTTCTTTACCCGAAGCAGATATAACGGTCCAACGACCAGGCCTTGACTCAGTTTGACCTCCAGAAGGTCCGCCAGATTCAAAGGAGGCGTTAACAATAGTTGTATCATGAAACAAAAAGTCAGAAAAATCATGTGACATAGATTGGGTCATAGACGAATCCAAGAAAGAATCTTCACCAACTGCCCCCGCTGCATCTCCCCTTAAGGGTCCGCTCACAAGCTGGGCAGAAGAAAGAGAGCAAGAAACGGAGCTATTAGGAACCTCTCCGTGAAAAGCATGCTCAAAGGAAGAAACACCTGAAATAATGGGTATATTATAAGTTTGCTCCTCATTGGACATATCGCCAAAAGCCACCCGACCAGGGGAAGGCATATTTCCAACTTCAGCGGAAGAAGGAAAGGTTGGTTCTGTAAACGATGAACTAACTACAGGAAAAGGTTCAGAGGGGACGACAAGGGAATCGGTCACCGACCTACTAACAGAAGATGAACGAGGAGGTTCCATCGAGGGTCCTTCTGTTCGAGACTTCTTCAGTCTGGGATTTCTAGCGTTCTCACGGGAAGGACGCTTTGATGTATTACCAAAAAGATTAGTCATGATCGGAATTCAAGAACTAAATTTAAAATATCGAGAAAGCTTATCGACCTAATAAAGAAGGAGTATTCTGTTGAGAGATAAGCAAAGCGGTAAATAGCGAGACAAATTTTTACCTTTTATATTTATACTATACGAAAAGACGCAACAGACCCAAGGAAAGGGCGCGAAATAGAAAAACTGACCTTGGAATAAACACTAGAATTTTAAAAGACACGCGCATAATGATTACGGCGAAGTTAATGACTTGTCTGAATTATTACGGTGAAGGTGAAAGGACGTGACTGTCAGAATATGAAACGTTTAGCGTACAAAGGGTTAAAAGTGTAAAATTACATTTAGACCTACAATAAATGGTTACAAGGGTATCTTCATGAATCAATATATCATACAGCCTGATCGCCCTCCGGAATCGTCTGCTCGCTAACGACGTCCTCTCCTTTTGCTGGCTCAAAAACCTCTTCCACTTCCTCTGGATCGATAAAATTGTCATCAAGCTCATCGTTAACATCAGAAGGAGGAATCGGCAATGGGTTTCCGAACTCTTTGACGAGGTGAGCCAAAGGAAAATTTTGATAATACTACGTCTGGAAGCTCGGAAGGAGAGTATACTTCGCCATAGCGGTTCAACCGAATATGTGCCGCCTTAAAATATTCCTTTTGACGATCCTCTATCATTTCAAAAGCGACCAACTGATGAACCGCCTTCTTGAAAGTACTCTCTAGGAGAGGACCGACCATCTGATATACCAACGCCATATGGACAGGAGAATTAAGGAATTCACGAATCACTTTTTCATCAGGATTCCTGCCATATCGATCCCTAAGTCCACTAAGAGGAATGTGCCCCTCATACTCCTCTAAAGAGGCTTGAAGACTTGACACTTGAGATTCCAACTCGCTAATCCGAGCAGTACTCTGAAACTGGAACTCCTCTAACTTTTTAGCCATTTGATCGGCTTGCTCTTGAGCATGGGAAGTCTCCAGAACCCTGTTTATAATCTCCTGGTCTTCAGTCCCTGTAGCCCTAGTCTCTATGATCGGAACGGAAGAAGACGTTGATGGGCCTACCTCTGAACCAGAGGACTTATGAAGTAAAGCCTTGTATCTCTCATCCAGAAACTCACATTGTTGTTTCCAGAGAGCAGTTTCATAGGCATATGAGGCTAAACAAGTCTTAGTCTGAAAAAGTAAAGGGGTAAAACAAAAAATAAGTTAGCAAACTAAAAAGTTCTTCGAAGGAAAATATCCTATAAAGCAAACTTAAAAAGAGGTTACCTTTTCAGCATACAGAGAAGCTCGCTGAAATTTCTCCAGAGGATCCTTCCGAAGAAGCTTATTCAGATCGCGAGTAAAAACGCTGGATAAAAGAACACGAGTTGCCTTATCGACCGCGTTCTCGCTCTCGTCGTGGACAAGTGAATCTTTCTCAGAATAGCCACCAACCCTCTTTCCCTCTAAATGATCCTCAATCATTTTGACCAAAGTAGGTTTTGGATGATTGTCGCCAGGTAAAGAAAGATCGTTACCAAAACGACCATAGTAGCTCCTCTTTCTCTCCACCGGATTATCGTTAGGATGAGGCATCGACCAGCTGCGACATCCACGAATACCCAAGGATGTTCTAAGCTGAAGGGGGGGATAACCGGATCCAGTCCCTTGACGATTAGGGGAATCATGAGAAGAATCTGGAGATTCCTCTCCATTCTCCTCGGAGTCATGACTCAACTCCAGCTTTCTCTTCCTAGACGCTCTCTGCTCGATAGGGACGTTCTCTATAGATTTGGAGGATTTGGACAACACCATTTTTCCCTTTGAGGAATGTCGGGAATTTTCTACCATATGAGCTGAAAAAGAAACAAGATAAAAAGTTAGATTCTCTGTAGAGAAGGTATCATCACAACACTAAGCTAAAGTAAAATGCTTACCAAGTTATTCAGATGATGAACTGATTGGAAAAACATGAGCACTCAATCCCGCTTTACGAAGGAAAACTTCCCCAATCAGAAGAGCACTCTTATATTTGTTGGTACGCATAGCATGGATTTCACCAATAAACTAAGCATCATCAGGAATGAATTCACCAGTCGGCAGGCGACCTCCGTAAACCCATTTGGAGCCATGATCCCACGAGAAGGGCATGGTCGAACCATCCGCCAAACGAAGATGAGGTGGGGGGCGAACAAAGAAAAAATGAGATTTCCAAAAAGGGTTGCTAGAAACTGGGGAATCGAAGATTGCTCGACTAGGCCTCTGACTAGCGAAGAAATATCCGCGATTGGAAGAACTGGAAATATTAAACCGAAAAAGTTTTGTAAAGTTACGAAAGGAAAGTTTGAACCCTTTCGCGATCATTAAAACCGAAAAACAAACCACGAAGGCCACATAATTTGGAACTAATTGTGTCAAGGACACACTGAATATTTTTAGAATATCAAGAAAGAGGGGAGACAACGGAAGACGCAGACCGCTATTAAAATGGGCCGTGTAAAAGGCTCGACATCCTTCCGGTGGAGATGTAACCCTATCAGAAGGAGAAGGGAGAATTATCTCAGAACCCTCCGAGAAATATTTGGCATAATTGTTCACAACCTCCGGAAAACTGTCCACCGTATAAGCACAAGCTAGTTCCTCAATTGGTTCAGAAATTTGAGGAGCAGTACCTTTCCGCTTTTTGGCTCGGGCAGCGACATCTGTATCGGAAAGGATTTGTACCTTAAAAGTATCTTCAATAGGAACAACAAATTCAGGAACTACAGTTTGTTCGCTCGAAAGATTAGAGTGCAATTCCTCCTCGTTATTAGGAGCGACATTCTCCCTAGAGGAAGAAAAAGATCTTCTTAAAGAAGCCATATTTTCATATTCTCGGAGGATATAAGTCGATAAAAGGAAAACATTATATGATGAACGACTAAGCAAGAAAATGACTACGAACTATAAGCAAGTATAAAGGAGAAATGACAAACTCAATAGTCACCTATTTATACTGAGAAGAGAAAAGACGTTTCGAACTCGTCACAACTAATCACATTCCCGCCAAAAAAGGAAGAAGATAAAAAGCCTCCCCGAAAGGACGCGTGGCGATTCGTAATTGGAAAGAGAAAACGACTATCTATGATGCGTAGCACTCTTTTCCTTACTTAAGATTTTTTCCCACAGGGTTTTTTCTTGAGTAAGGTTTTTAACGAGGCACCATTCATAGAAGATAAATAGTCGTAAAAAATTGTCTACTTCTACGAGCTTCTATTATCTATACGCTCGAAGAAGTGAGGGAGTACTGATGGGGGCTATTTCGCACCCCTTATAATGTACGGATCGACTGAAGAACAGAAGATCGGTTCGACCAGACAAGACAGTTCGGGATCATCTTATCGACCCGGCCGAATACAACTCTCTTCGACAAGAAGACTACACTCCGTACTCAAGAAGGACATTTGGGCCGAGTCCTATTAGGGTTATATTCCCTTGTAACGCTAGATTTAGTATGATATAAATACCTAGTCAATCATTGTATTAAACAACTCTTGATTACAAGGCAAATACGCCATGGAATTCTGCATAAACAGCAGAACCCAGTATTATTCAATAAAGAAAAGAGCTTTCTCTTCATATTCATGTTATTTTTACGTTGGTTATTATAATTACTTGTTGTTCCTTCGAAATTGTTCTTTTTTGTGATTGATCCATCCTGAATAAAGTAACAGAGCCCTATAAATCATATCAATTGAGAATCCCCAATATCCCATATTCACTGATACAATTAACCCGACGAAATCAGGTTAAATCAGTTGGACAACTTCAAGATGAAGTCTGCGGAAACCATTGATCAGATGGATACAAGGTTTACAAGGACACTGAATGAAGTTTTGAAGCTTGGAAAAAATTCACTGATAAGGAGATAACCATCAGAGTGCTGAAGGCTCTACCTCCAAAGTTCAACATGAAGGTGACAGCAATGGAAGAGTCCAGAGATCTGGGAAAGATTTCACTCACCGAGCTGTTCTCAGTACTCAAGGCGTACGAGTATAAACTGCCAAGAATGGGTGTTGAAGAAACCTCTACTTAAGTCCCACAGCTGCACTTGTTGCTGCTAAAAATCCTAGAAGGCCAGCCCATAAAAGCAAAGACGTGGGCTCATCTGATGAAGCCACACTACTCAACAAAAAGGAGTATACTGCTGGAGACGTTGCATTGCTGATGAACAACTTCAAGAAGTTCTACAGACGAAAAATGAAGAACAAATATAACAATGCTTCTACTTCTAACCCTACTTCTTATTCTCAAGATAAGTATTCCTGTAAATCCAAAATGATGTGATATAATTGCAGGAAACTGGGTCATTTCATCAGAGACTGCACATATCCTAAAGCTGAGAAGTATACAGAAGAAGAAAAGAGAATCAGAAAGGAAAGAAAGCATCAGAAAGGCAAGGTGCTGGTAGCAGAAGCCGAAAAGCTAGCTGCTGTCTACTCATCTGATTCAGATTCAGACACTTCTGATGAAGAGTCTTCTGATGAAGAGAGTCCTGCTCTTCTCTGCCTGATGGCTAAGGAATCTGATGACTCCGAGGATGATGAGGTAACTCCTCTTGATAATGAATTATTTAATTCATTTGAACAAATGATGTTCAACAATACAAGTATTGCTGATGCATTTAGAAAGCTTAAGGAAGAGATTATATTGCTAAAAGAGCAAAACAGTTAACTGAAACATGAAGCTGAAAAGCCAAGAGAATCAGCTGAATACAAACTGCTTGAGCAAGAGAATGAATCTCTGAAAGCTGAATGTGAAGTTTATAAGGGTAAAATCATTGAGCTTGAGAAAGTCATTGAGTCTCATGATAAGTCATCTGTTGCATCAACTCACATGTCTAGTAAACAGAAGACACCTTTAGATCAGGATAAGTTAGAACTGAACCATACTGAAAAATTTATATCAGCTGACAATAGTAAGGTCATTTTGTATGTTCAGACTACTAAACCTGCTTCACCTGAGAAAGTACTAAAGGAGATGAAAACTCCTAAGGCTAAAAAGAGCAAAGAGCCTAGTGTAGGAAAACAGACTGGTAAGTCCAAACAGAA
Organism: Penstemon barbatus; assembly: GCA_003313485.2. Classification (NCBI taxonomy): domain Eukaryota; kingdom Viridiplantae; phylum Streptophyta; class Magnoliopsida; order Lamiales; family Plantaginaceae; genus Penstemon; species Penstemon barbatus. Next base: position 53,704,581 of record CM064881.1, on the reverse strand, counting down.
GAGTCCTAGGAAGTCTTCTGATAAGGTCAAAACCAATCAGACTAGTGATAAGACTAAGTCCTCTGTTAATGAGCAAGCATCTAGTAAACCAAAGAAGCATAAAAACAAGAAAAATCAAAATGCTTGCTATGGAAATGAGTCATATTATGTGCAACCTGCTGCATATCCTCCTATGTATCATGCACCTCAATTTCCAACTTACTATGAACCATATCCTGCTCATCCAATGCATGCATATTGATGGGGGCTATTTCGCACCCTACATACTGTACGGATCGACTAAAGAACATAAGATCGATTCGACCAAATCAGACAGTTCGGGATCATCTTATCGACCCGGCCGAATACAGCTCTTTTCGACTAGAAGACTATACTCCGGACCCAGGAAGGATATTTGGGCCGAGTCCTATTAGGACTATATTTCCTTGTAACACTAGGTTTAGTATGATACAAATACCTAGTCAATCATTGTATTCAACAACTCTGAATCATAAGGCAAATACGCCATTAAATTCTGCATCAACTGCACAACTCACTACTATTCAATAAAAAAAGAGCTTTCTCTTCATATTTGTGTTATTTTTTGCGTTGGTTACAATATTTACTTTTTGTTCTTATGATATTGCTCTTCCTTGAGTTTTGATCCATCCTGAATAAAGTGACAGAGCCCTATAAAATATATATATTGAAAACCCCCAATATCACAAATTCACTGATACCTTTAACCTGACGAAATCCGGTTAAATCAGTTGGCGCCCACCGAGGGGCTAGGTTAATTATTCGATCGACACATGGCTCGCCCAAGGAAAAGCGCTCGTATTGGAGCAAGAAGTAACACAACCACCGGTCATAACACATCTGAAGATCTACAGGACAACAATGATAATAACGCTCCCAACACCAACGAGAATTTGCAGGATACCCACCCCCGTCAGCAGGAACCCCAAGGAGGTCTTCCCGGTACAATACCGGAAGAACCGGAAGTCCCTGTGATCCCCGTTCCTCTCCCGGGCGCTCAGGAGAAACTGCGACAGATCGCAATGCTCGTTAAATCACTCTCTCCAGAAGAATTACTCGTACTTGATCAAATTCCTCGAAACGTTAGGGCTGCCAGGACAACTCCTGCTCAAAGAGCGCTAAGGAAAAACGATCAAGCCTCTCAACAAGCTGACAGCCCGCCAAGTGAACGGCGCTCGCTACACAGTCCGCAGCAGGGCAATTCAAAACCCTCCGATAACCATCCCCGAAGAAAACCAGGACAAAGAAAACCACAGCCGGGGCGCAGTGGGTCCAAGGAACGTACAATAATCCCTATCGAGGATGACATAGATGATGCAATCCCAGATCGACCACGAACAACGCGATTCTCGGAAAGAGAAATCGAAAGGATGGTTCAGGAGCGACTCGAACAACGCCTACGATCTGTTCAAAACCCGTGGGCCCGAACCACGGAACTCCAGGAGAGCCTTGCGACCTGTTCTCCCTTCTGCAGAGAAATAAAAGAGGCACAGTCAATTGGACAGGTCCCGGGTAGACTACCCCGATATGATGGAACCACTGACCCAGATGATTATATTTTTAGCTTCACGAATATAATGAACTTATACGCCCACTCGACGGAATTCACCGCCAAGTTAATGGTGACCACATTCGAAGGACTCGCATTGGACTGGTTCGCCAAACAACCTGCCAACTCCATATTCAGTTTTCGGGAATTATGCAATAAATTGACACAGCAGTTTGCCAGTCAGAAGAGGCAAAAACTCCCGATGAGCTACTTAGGAACCATACACCAACAAGAGGGAGAATCCCTAAGAAACTGGTTGGCGAGATTTAACGTGGAATTACTCAAAATCGATTCCCCAAATATCGATTACATAATTTCTATTCTCTTCGACCTCACGAAGAATAGGCAGTTCGGAAATGCCCTCAGTCGAAAACAACCAAGAACGTTTGCCGACATCATGAGCTTGGCATCTAAATATATGACCCAAGAAGATATGAATTCCTTTAAAGATAAAAACAAAAACAAAGCCACAACTTCAGGCTCCAAACGGCATGATAGGATTCCTGCCCAAAGATCCATGGATTATGAGCGATCTTTTAGAAAATGCAACGTTTTCCAGCGATTGGAATACAACAAAGCCGACCAAGAAAGGCAACCTAATTTCTACCAAAGACCAAGAAACCCCGAACTACCGATCAGAGCCAGGGTTAATCAAGTAGAACACCCAAGGTTAAATGCTCCGATGGAAGAAATATTGGAAGTACTAGAAAGGAATAATTGGATCCCTGAAGCGAGGAAAATCGCTCAGCCCAGACCAGGATCTCGAAACTATGACCTATACTGTAAATACCATCAGGCACACGGACATCGAACGGAAAATTATTTTCACCTTAAAAGAGAAGTTGAAAAACTAATCGAACAGGGAAAACTAGACGACTATATAGAGCGAGATAACCGCAAAAGGGAAAGAAGTAGAAGCCCTCGAAGGTCACCCGAGCATGGTCCTACGCAGGAGTTGAACCATGACCAGATCAATGGGACTATCCATACAATATCCGGGGGACCCGCAGGCGGGGATAGTCGTAACGCCCGACGAAGGACAGCCATATCCATAATTGGAAGCTTAAAATACCTAAAAGAAATATGGACTCTGGAAAACAAGCCATCAAACGACCAGCTGATCAGCTTTAACGAAGGCGAAGTACCTAAAAACATTGTTTGGGACACAAAAGAGGATAACCCCGATTTCCCGATGGTGGTGTCGCTAGAAATAGTAAATTATAATGTCAAAAGAATCCTAATCGATAATGGGAGCTCAGCGAATATCATCTCCCGGGAGGTTTTAGCCCAGATGAACTTGGGACAGATAAATCTACAGAAAGTAGCTACGCCGTTAGTAGGGTTTGGAGGATCCGAAATCGTCCCCAGCGGAACAATAACCTTAAGTGTATCACTCGGGAAAAAACCGCACCGAACAGTGAAGCTAGTAAAATTCCTAGTGGTAGAAACACCCTTCGCTTATAATGCAATATTAGGACGACCAGCCCTCAACCTATTCTGAGCCGTTGTCTCTACTTATCTTCAGAAGATAAAGTTTCCGACCGATAGAGGTATCGGGGAAATAATGAATGATCACTGTATGGCATGGGATTGCTACAGCACCTCATTAACCTTGAAAGATCACCCCAAATCAATTACCCCGAGCAAAAGAAAACTCGAAGACGATCTCGTTAGAAACAAGGTTGAAATCCCTAGTACTGATCGAATAGATAAAAAGGGAAAAGAACCGCTAGATTTAGCCTTAAAACCACCAGAACATAAGAATGTAATTCTAGTACAAGGGGACTCGTCCAAAACAACAAGAATAGGTACTGAATTGAGCAAAGAAGGGGAAGTAATGTTGATCAACTTCCTCAGAGATAATGTCGACGTCTTCGCTTGGAGCACGAATGACATTGAAGGAATTGATCCTCGAGTAATCAAGCATTCCCTAAAAATTGATCATTTGGCAAAACCCGCCAGACAAAAGAAGAGAAATCCTGGGCCAGTAAAAGATAAAATTATCAAAGCCAACATAAAGAGCCTTAAAGTATTAACCGATTCAGAGTTAGTGCAAAGACAAATAGAAGGCCTGTACGAGGCCAAGGAATTTAATATGGTTAAATACCTCGCCAAAGTGAAAACACTAGCTGAGAAATTCGAAAGCTTCGGTATACAGAACATTCCACGTTCGGAAAACAAATGGGCCGATCAACTATCTAAGTTCATAGGAGCCCATGACGGAAAAATCGAAAGGGTGATCAACTGGTTAATCTCTAATACACCGGCGATCGATATCGATGAAACACCGGCAGTCGATATAATGGAAATCGAAGAAGCTGAAGAAAACTGGATGACTCCAATGATAGACTATCTTCGAGAGGGAAAACTGCAGCTTGACCAGAATGAAGCTCGGAAAATAAAATATCGAGCTACAAAATATACATTGGTAGAAGAAAAACTCTACCGGAGATCAGTATCAGGAATTCTTCTAAAATGCGTCTCTGAATCACAAACCATTGATATTCTACGAGAGGTACATGAAGGAGACGCAGGGAATCATAGCGGAGCAAGGGCATTGGCTTTAAAATGCCTCCGAACAGGTTATTATTGGCCTACCATCAATAAGGATGCCGCTCAGTATGTCCAAGAATGTCATCACTGCCAAGTCCATGCTAATATATGTCATCGACCAACAGAAAACATGCACCCAATCCCGGTATGTTGGCCTTTCGATCAATGGGGAATGGACATCGTGGGACCGTTCCCAGCGGCTAGATCCAAGAAAGCTTATGTCCTGGTCGCCGTAGAATATTTCAGCAAATGGATAGAATGCATCGCCCTCGCACGAATAACTCAATTCCAAGTGATCAACTTCCTATGGAAATTCATAGTTTGTCGATTTGGCATCCCAAGGATCCTAATTTCTGATAATGGAACCCAATTCGCGGGAAAACAGTTATTAGAATGGTGTTCGAAACTTGGGATTCAACAAAATTTCACTTCGGTCGGGCACCCTAGAGCGAACGGACAAACCGAAGTAGCAAACCGAGAAATAATAAAATCCTTGGAAAAAAGATTAGGAGCGGCCAAAGGAAAATGGCTCGATGAACTCCCAGGAGTACTTTGGGCTAATCGAACCACTGTCAGGACCTCAACCGGGGAAACCCCATTTAGCTAGTGTATGGCTCGAAGCTGTTGTTCCGATCGAAACTCTAATTCAAACACCAAGAATTGAAATGTACGACGATCAGGAAAATGAAAAGACAGAGAAAAATGATATCGATTTAACAGAAGCTTTAAGAGAAAAAGCCGCTGTACGCTTGCAAGTCACTAAAGCAAATATGGAAAAGGCGTATAATCAAAAGGTACGCATCCGAACCTTCACTGAAGGGGACCTGGTCTTGAAAAAGGTAGAAGTATCCAAGCATGTGGGAAAGTTACAACAAAATTGGGATGGACCTTACGTTGTCATTGGCGTAGGAAAGAAAGGTTCATACAAAATTGCACACTTTGATGGAACAGCCTTACCAAGAACCTGGAACGCAGTCAACCTTAGGAAATACTATGGTAAATAAATTTTAGCAGGTTATGCTGCTTTGTTTTATTTTATTTTAGTAAGTTTTAATCTTTGTAATAAAGGCCTTAGCCTACAGTTCAATTATTAAAGATTTTAGCAATTTTAAATATTAAGTCAAGATCGAGTAAAAGAGTCGAGTATACATTGATCCGCTCAATAAACACTCCTCGATATATTTACGACGATCTAAATGACTTTTGGTATAAAAACCTAAGTCTAAATTATAAAACGAGTTGAGTAAACATTGATCCGCTCAATAAACACTCCTCGATCAATTTTTCAACGATTAGTTGACTTCTGGTATAAAAACCTAAGTCTAAATTATAAAAGAGTCGAGTATACATTGATCCGCTCAATATACACTCCTCGATATATTTTCAACGATTAATAGACTTCTGGTACTAAAAACCTAAGTCCAAATAAACAACGAGTTGAGTAAACATTGATCCGCTCAATAAACACTCCTCGATCAATTTTTCAACAATTAGTTGACTTCTGATATTAAAAGCCTAAGTCTAAATAAAACGAGTCGAGTATACATTGATCCGCTCAATAAACACTCCTCGATCCGTTTTCAACGATCTAAAAGGCTTCTGGCATAAAAACCTAAGTCTAAATAAATAAGAGTTGAGTATACATTGATCTCCTCGATAAACACTCCTCGATCTGTTCCTAACGATCTAAAAGATCTGCTAATACAACCAAGTCTTGAAGATGAATCGAGTATGAATCCATCTGCTTGGAAAATGCTCCTCATAAATAAAATTATGACAAAATCAAAAGACAAGGAGAACGTAAGGGATAAAAGTAATATTTTATTCATCAAATCAGTTACATACAAAAGTCCTACATTACAAAGGTCTACATACTACTTAAACATCGTTACAATGGTTTAGAGGAAATGATCCTATAAATCAGCAACCTTCACGACAATGCCCACGGAAACACCAATCTCCTCCCTGGTACCTCGTCGATTATGATAAACCACCTAAGAAGCATGCCGCTCAGGATGGTCGACTTCTTTGGTTCGACGGCCAGGCTCTGAAGATCAAATGTTCTTCCAGAGGAAATGATCATTACCAGCCAGATGACCGGCAACACTCATTCACCCACAATGAGATACTGCTTCTACTTTAGGAGTTAATATTTTATCCTAAAGCAGCATCTCTTCAGGACCGTCGCAGAAGAAAAATTAACCAGCACACCCCGGTGGTCAATCACCCCGGAGGTAACATCCAAGAGCGAGGGTGACTGGCAAATATGAACCCTCCATGTGCAAACATAAACCACGGACCTCAAATCTGTGAAAACAACATTTGAGGCCTCATGGGACCCGTTAGTACAAGGTAGGGCTTCCATGGGACCCATCAGTACAAGGCAGAAGAACATCAAGCTATTACGGTATGAATCACGATAATGTGACTTTTTGAATATTATGGGATCTGAAGGCAAAATAAAATTTAAGGAAACTGAGATCTCCATCCTTTTTGAGAAATTGCAAATGAAGAATGCAAACCACCCCCTATTTATAGGGATAGATCTAAGCAATCCAACGGCTGAAAAAGTATTTGATTAAGGGACAGAAATGCGACCTTTTGACTCCCCGTAATAAATGCAAGTAAGTTGGAACGACACTATCTAATCGACTCAACCAGTCGATAACAAGAGAAGCCGTAGATCGAAGCGATCATCGAAATAACACAAGCAGACCTTAAGGAGCTCCGGACCAGATAGACCTGCACGTTCATACATGATGGTCGATTGCCTGAAAACCTAGAGTCCACAAACGAAGGCATACAAGTTTAAAACCGTCGTGAAAAGGATACTTGCTCAACAAAAGATAAAAGACCAAACCCTCCACCATACGAGGGCCGTCACTGCCTTATACGTCATGTGGAGAGCCGTTAACTTAGCCACACAAGAACTCTATTGGGATCCAAGAAATCTGACGTCGTTACTAAGACGATTAATACCACCATCCTAGACTGCAAGATCGTCATTGCCTAATTTTCCAAAGAATTGCTGAAGCAGGTCTGAATGGGTCAGATCTGGCCAAGACTTCTACATTTTCCAATTCCTCCCATATCAAAGAAATGATATAATGATACACCGATTGAGGAACATATAGTTCAAAGTTAATGCTAGGAAACATAAAGCTTTGGAAGATACTAAAAGGGATATTTTCTCTTAGTCTGATGAAAAGAAAAACGGAGTTCAACAAAAGGAACAATAGCCCCCTTATATAAGATTTACATCACATAAAGACAAATTTACAGGGCATGGGTTAAACATCGACCAAGATGCTGAGCGTTCCTTAACAGCTATTCAATCGATTATAAATACAAATAAACCTACTATCTACACTTTTATGTACAACGTGATTTTGAATATAACCCAAGGGACTATACTGGGTTGATCAACAAAGATTTGATTTGCAGCGCAAACATTATATCATTCGGTTACTTAAATAGTGACCAAGCAAGATCAAGCTACCTTTTCTCTATTCTGAATATTCTCCGCAAAGATCAATATCAGACAAGTATGCTAATCTATGCTGATTATTTCATGATGATTATATTTATGCATAAAAGCAAAATGTGCATAACAAAATATATCTGCAGAATAAAATTAATCAAGGCAAGGATCTGCCTACAAAAGATCATAATTTCCAATTTAGTCGTTCTCCCAATACAAAAATTAAGCCCGAACAGCTACACAAAAGTTGGGCACAAAAAAAAAAAAAAAAAAAAAAAGAGAGACAGTCCAAAGCCTGCCAAGTTAGACAAAGATCACTGAGAAGAATCGCCAGCAGGACGACTAGCAGAAACTGTCCTCCGAGGAGTCAACTTGCCAGCAAACGCCATCAACTCCTCTTGACGCTTTAGATAACCGGCGTCATAACCCTCCTCATAAGACAGCCGTCGAGACTCCTCCGCCAAGACAGCAGCCTGAACTAGATCATTTTTCTCTTTCTCAAGAACGACCCTCACGGCCTCTAATTTTTGAAGACCATCTTTAGCAAGCTGCAGTTGTAGGGTCAGCCCTGCGACCTTCGCCGATTCCGACTCCAACCGTCTTTGGTAAGCATCCTTACTATTCCACAGATCATCGTTCTGCACACCCAGCTGAAGGGCAAAATATTTGGAATGAAAAAGAAGAAGAATGAGAAAAACCCTCACACAACAAGAAAATCGAAATAAAAGTAGGGAAAATTATCGAAAGATATGTCTACCTGCTCGCACATCTTAACTAGCGACTGAACAAGGCGTACATTGGAAGTACCCTCAAGTTTCCTCAACTCACCAGGCAAAACGGTGCTTAAACCCAGATCCCAAGACAAAGCATCAGGCTCAACTGAGCCAGGCAATTCGCTATTAGAAGGGACACCGTCAGGGCGCGGAGTCTCCGACAACATAATATCCTTAACCTGCTCAAGGATGCATCGATCGTCTAACGGACGAGGAGAATCCCTCTCGTTTGGACTAACTGAGGTCTCCTTACCCGAAGCAGAAATAATGGTTCGACGACCAGACCTCGACCCAAATCGACCCCCAGAAGGTCCCCCAGATTCGAAAGAAGTAGTCATCACAGTAGTATCATGAAATAAATAGTCAGGACAATCCTGCAAAATAGATTGTGTTGTGGAAGGATTGACAAAGGAGCCCTCACCAGCTTGGCCTTCACTGATGATCGGGGTAGTAGAAGTAGAAAAAGGAAGGGAATTAGCGAAATCCCCTCCATGAAAAGCATGCTCAAAGGAAGAAACGCCTGAAGAGACAGGTATGTCAAAAGTCTGCTCCATGTTGGATGTATCACCGAAAGCCACCCGACCAGGGGAAGGCCTACTCCCAATTTCAGTAGAAGAAGAAAAATTTGGTTGTACAAAAGACGAACTAATTACGGAAAAAGGTTCAAAAGGGACAACATGAGTATCGATCACCGACCTAGTTATTGGAGACGAACGAGGAGGCTCCATCGAGGGCCCATCTCTTCGAGATTTTTTGGATCTATTATCCCTAGCGCTCTCACGAGAAGGTCGCTTCGAAGTATTGCCGAAAAGATTACTCATGATCGAATTGTTGAAAGGTATAAAGTAAATAACGAGAAAGTTTATCGACTAGCCAAAGAAAAAGTATTCTATTAGAAGAGACGAGTATAACGGTAAATAACAAGCCAAGTTTTTACCTTTTGTATTTATACTACACGAAAAGACGCAACAGACCTAAAGAAAGGGCGCGAAATACTGAAATATAGCCTTGGAATAAACAAAAGAATTTGAAACGACATACGCATAATGATTACGGCGAAGTTAATGACTTGTCTGAATCATTACATAAGAACACGAAAGGACGCAACTGTCAGAATACGAGACGTTTATTTCAAAGGGATGAAAAGGTAAAGTTACAATTAAACCTACTGGTAAATAATTACAAAGATTATTTCAAAAGTCAATATATCATAGAGCCTGGTCGCTATCTGAGATTTTCTGTTCGCTACCAACGTTCTCTTCCTCGGTCGTACCAATATCTTCTTCTTCTTCTTCTTCGTCTTCTGGATCGATAAAAGTATCATCAAGCTCATCGTTAACATCAGAAGGAGGAATCGGCAATGGTTTCCCGAACTCTTTGACAAGGTGAGCCAAAGGAAAACTTTGATATACGACATCTGGAAGCTCGGAAGGAGAATAAACTTCACCATAACGGTTCAACCGAATATGTGCCGCCTTAAAATACTCCTTTCGACGGTCATCGATCATTTCAAAAAACGACTAACTGATGAACCGCCTTCTTGAAAGTACTCTCCAGAAGAGGACCGACCATCTGATACACCAACGCCGTATGGACAGGAGAGTTAAGGAATTCGCAAATCACTCTTTCATCAAGGTTCCTACCATATCGATCCCTAAGTCCACTAAGAGGAATGTCTTCCTCAAACTTCTGCAAAGAGGCTGGAAGACTTGACAGCTGAGATTCCAACTCGCTAATCCGAGCAGTACTCTGAAATTGGAACTCTTCTAAGTTTTTAGCCATCTGATTGGCTTGCTCTTGAGCACGGGAAGTCTCCATAACCCTGTTTATGATCTCCTGGTCTTCAGTACCTGTAACCCTAGTCTCAACGACCGGAACGGAAGAGGACGTTGAAGGACCAACCTCTAAACCAGAGGACCTGTGAAGTAAAGCTTTGTATTTCTCATCCAGAAACTCACATTGTTGTTTCCAGAGTGCAGTTTCATAAGCGTATGAGGCTAAACAAGTCTTAGTCTGAAAAAGCAAAAGAGTAAAACAAGAAATAAGTTAGCAAGCTAAGAATATCTTCAAAAGAAAAATATCCTATAAAGCAAGCTTAAAAGGAATTTACCTTTTCAGCATAAAGAGAAGCTCGCTGAAATTTCTCCAGAGGGTCCTTCCGAAGAAGTTTGTTCAAATCACGAGTAAAAACCCCGGATAAGAGAACACGAGTTGCCTTATCGACCGCATTCTCGCTTTCATCATGGACCAGAGAATCTTTCTCAGAATAACCAACGAATCTCTTCCCCTCTAAATGATCTTCGATCATTTCAACCAAGGTAGGTTTCGGATGATTGTCGCCGAGTAAAGAAAGATCGTTGCCAGAACGACCATAATAGCTCCTTTTTCTCCCCACCGGGTTTTCGCTAGGATGAGGCATCGACCAGCTACGACATCCACGAATTCCCAAGGATGTTCTAAGTTGAAGGGGGGGATAACCAGGTCCAGTCCCTTGTCGAACAGGGGAATCTTGGGAAGAATCTGGAGACTCCTCCCCATTCTCATCAGACTCATGACTCAACTCCAGCTTTCTCTTCCGAGAAGCTCTCTGCTCGATCGGGATGTTCTCTATAGATTTAGAGGATTTGGACAACACCATTTTTCCCTTTGAAGAATGTAGTGAAGTTTCTACCATATGAGCTGAAAAATAAACAAGATGAAAGTTAATTTCTCTATATAGAAGATATCATCATAACCCTAAGCTAAAGTGAAGTGCTTACCCAGTGATTTAGATGATGAACTGATTGGAAAAGTATGAGCACTCAATCCCGCTTTACGAAGGAAAGCTTCCCCAATCAGAAGAGCACTCTGATATTTGTTTGCACGCATAGTGGGGATTTCACCGATAAACTGAGCATCGTCAGGAATAAATTCACCAGTCAGCAGGCGACCTCCGTAAACCCATTTGAAACCATGATCCAACGAGAAGGGTATAGTCGAACCATCCGCCGAACGAAGATGAGGTGGGGGGCGAACAAAGAAAAAATGAGATTTCCAAAAAGGGTTGCTAGAAACAGGGGGATCAAAGATTGCTCGACTAGGCGTCTGACTAGCGAAGAAATACCCGCGATTAGAAGAACTGGAAATATAGAACCGGAAAAGTTGCGTAAAGTTACGAAAGGAAGGTTTAAACCCTTTCGCGATCATCAAGACAGAAAAGCAAACCAGGAAGGCCACATAATTTGGAACTAATTGTGTCAAGGACACACTAAATATTTTCAGGATATCAAGGAAGAGGGGAGACAACGGAAGACGCAGGCCGCTATTGAAGTGAGCCGTGTAAAAGGCGCGACATCCTTCCGGTGGAGATGTGACCCTATCAGAAGGGGAAGGAAGAATTATCTCGGAACCCTCCGGAAAATATTTGGCGTAATTGTTCACAACCTCCGGAAAAGTATCCACCGTATAAGCACAAGCTAGGTCCTCAATTGGTTCAGAATTCCGAGGAGCAGTACCTTTGCCCTTTTTGGCTCGGGCAACAACATCCGTATCAGAAAGGATCTGTACCTTAAAAGTATCTTCTACAGGAACGACGAATTCAGAAACTGCAGCTTGTTCGCCCAAAAGATTAGAGTGCAACTCCTCCTCGTTATTAGGAGCAACATTCTCCCTCGAGGAAGAAGAAGATTTTCTTAAAGAAGCCATGTTTTCAGATTCTCGAAGGATATAAGTCGATAAAAGGAAAACTTTATATGATGAACAACTAAGCAAGAAAATGACTACGAACTATAAGCAAGTATAAAGGAAAAATGACGAACTCAAAAGTCACCTATTTATACTAAGATGAGAAAAGACGTTTCGAACTCATCACAACTAATCACTCCCGCCAAAAATGGAAGGAGATTAAAAGCCTCTCGAATGGACGCGTGGCGATTCGTAATTGGAAAGATAAAACGACTATCTATGATATGAAGCACTCTTTTCCTTACTTAAGATTTTTTCCCACAGGGTTTTTTCTTAAGAAAGGTTTTTAACGAGGCTCCATTCATAGAAGATAAACTGTCGTAAAGAATTATCTACTTCTACGAGCTTCTATTATCTATATGCTCGAAGAAGTGAGGAGTACTGATGGGGGCTATTTCGCACCCTACATACTGTACGGATCGACTAAAGAACATAAGATCGATTCGACCAAATCAGACAGTTCGGGATCCTCTTATCGACCCGGCCGAATACAGCTCTTTTCGACTAGAAGACTATACTCCGGACCCAAGAAGGATATTTGGGCCGAGTCCTATTAGGACTATATTTCCTTGTAACACTAGGTTTAGTATGATATAAATACCTAGTCAATCATTGTATTAAACAACTCTGAATCATAAGGCAAATACGCCATTAAATTCTGCATCAACTGCACAACTCACTATTATTCAATAAAAAAAAGAGCTTTCTCTTCATATTTGTGTTATTTTTTGCGTTGGTTACAATATTTACTTTTTGTTCTTATGATATTGCTCTTCCTTGAGTTTTGATCCATCCTGAATAAAGTAACAGAGCCCTATAAAATATATATATTGAAAACTCCCAATATCACAAATTCACTGATACCTTTAACCTGACGAAATCCGGTTAAATCACATATCCTCCTTATCATGCATCTTATTCTACTTATGAGCATTATCCTTACCATGATGATTATCATCAACATAGCAAATCTGATAAACATGATGAAGATGAAACTGTTCATGCTCCTGCCAAACAACAGAAGCCTAAGCCTAAGACTTCATCATCTTGGGTTGTCAAAGGTGAAACTAATCCTTCAGGACCCTCTCAATAAGGGTACCTAAAACAATTTTATTTTGTTTTGTAGGTTAGGATTATGAGTAGGAGTAAAGTAGTGAAAATCTGGTACTTGGACAGTGAATGTTCAAGACACATGTGTGGAAACATACATGAGCTGACTGATACTGTTGCTGTGGATGGTCGTAAAGTTACTTTTGGAGGCAGCAAGGAAGGCAAGATTGTAGCAACTGGAAAGCTGATCAAAGGCAACATTGAGATATCTGACGTCTCTTATGTTAAAGGCCTCAAATACAATTTGCTGAGCATAAGTCAATTTTGTGACAAAGGATATTCAGTCATCTTCTCAACAGATAAGTGCTACGTTGAACAGATTGGTACAAAGAAGGTTATTTTATCTGGAAGACGACAAGGAAATATCTACACAGTAGACTGGAATTCTGTTGACAAGAATTCAAGTGTTTGTTTGGTGGCATCAAAACCAAGTGAAGTCAGTTGGCTGTGGCACAAAAGAATGAACCATGTGAATTTCAAGACCATCAACAGACTTATCAAGAACAATCTGGTAGAAGGAATTCCAAAGACAGTCATGAGCAAGGACAAGCTTTGTGACGTCTGTTAGAAGGGTAAACAAATCAAGTCATCATTCAAAAGCAAGAAGCATCAATCTTCTGGAAGAATATTGGAGCTGCTACACATGGACTTATTTGGACCCTTTGATCCTGTCAGCAATGGTGGAAAAAAATACTGCCTAGCTGTTGTGGATGATTATTCAAGATACACTTGGGTGATTTTCATGAAGAAAAAAAGTGAAACCAAGGAGCATCTTACAAATCTGATGGAAAAGATTCAGAATGAGAAAAGTATGAAAATACTAAAGATCAGATCAGATAGAGGGACTGAGTTTAAGAACTCTACTATTGAAGAGTATTGTAATGCCAGAGGAATCAGTCATGAGTACTCTGCTGCCAAAACCCCTCAATAGAACGGAGTTGCTGAAAGGAGAAACATAACTTTTAAAGAAGCTACAAGAACAATGATAGCTGAATCTAAGCTGCCTCAAAGATTTTGGGCAGAAGCAACAAACACAGCATGCTTTACCCAAAACAGATGCATGATCAACAAGCACCAAAACAAGACTCCATATGAAGTTTGGAACAACAGGAAGCCAAACATTCATTACTTTAAGATATTTGGTTGTAAATGCTTTGTTATAAATAATGGGAAAAATCACCTTACTGCTTTTGCGGAAAAGGCTGATGAAGCTGTTTTTGTAGGATACTCTACTGTTAGTAAAGCTTATAGAGACTTTAACAAAAGAGCTTTACTTATAGAGGAATCCATTCATGTAGTATTTGATGAATCAAATCAATCTTCTGAAAAGAATCAAAGTACTAATCAAGATCTGTCTACTGATTTACAGAAATTGAATGTTGGAAAGAATGAAGAATATGTTCCCATCATACTACCTAATCTTAACCCAGCTGCTAACTCAAGTGCTGTTCAAAATCACAATGCTGATTGTCTAACAGACGAGTTAAAAACAGCTGACAGACCAGAGACTGTTCAACAGACAACAAATGTTCAACAGACTACTACTGGAACTCCAACAGTAGTGTTGCAAGATCAAAACAAAGGACAACATTATGATTTGCAACCTGATCTTAGATGGCTCAAGAATCACCCAACAGAGCTGGTGATTGGTGATCCTTTGGATAAAGTAAAGACAAGGAGAGCTACTGCAAATGAAGCAATGTTTGTCAGCTTCCTATCTCAAATTGAGCCCAAACAGATTGAAGAAGCTCTTAGTGATTCAAACTGGATTGAAGCTATGCAAGAAGAGCTAAATCAATTTGAAAGGAATGATGTCTGGTACTTAGTTCCTAGACCAAGTCATCAAAGAGTAATTGGCACTAAATGGGTATTCAGGAACAAAATGAATGAAGATGGTGTTGTCACCATAAACAAAGCTAGATTAGTGGCCAAGGGTTATTGCCAAGAAGAAGGCATTGACTTTGACGAAACTTTTGCACCAGTAGCAAGATTAGAGGCTATCAGACTCTTTCTTGCCTATGCTGCTCACAAGAATTTCACAGTCTATCAGATGGATGTGAAATCAGCTTTTCTCAATGGAGAATTGCAAGAAGAAGTTTATGTTGAAAAACCACCTGGATTTGAAGCCTATCAAGAAGAAGACAAGGTGTATCGTCTGAAGAAAGCCCTCTATGGACTAAAACAGGCTCCAAGAGCATGGTATGATACCCTATCTGATTTTCTTTTAATTAAAGGATTTCGTAAAGGTAAGGTAGACAAGACCCTGTTCACTATTGAATGGCAAGAACATATTTTGCTTGTGCAAATATATGTGGACGATATTATTTTTGGTTCAACTAATCAACATATGTGTGATAAGTTCTCAAAGCTGATGCAGAACAAGTTTGAAATGAGCATGATGGGAGAACTTAATTATTTTCTTGGTTTGCAAGTAAGACAGTTGCCTGATGTAATTTTCATCAGCCAAGCAAAATACACAAAGGATCTGTTCAAGAAATTTGGTATGGAAACTAGCTCTACTGCTAATATTCCAATGTCTACTAGTCTTCGTTTGGATAAAGATGAAGATGGCAAATCAGTGGACATAACCAAATACAGAGGAATTATTGTGTCACTGTTATACTTAACAGCTAGCAGACCTGATATTATGTACTCTGTTGGGGTTTGTGCGAGGTAGCAATCAAATCCTAAAGAATCTCAAAGGTACTGAAGATTTGGGATTGTGGTATCCTAGGGAATCTGGATTTGAACTCATTGGATATTAAGATTCTGACATTGCTGATGGAATAGTGCCCAGCAAGCCAATGTTTATTAGCTTGTTGAAGTACTGTTTTCTTATGGTTTATAATTAATACGCCGTTCATTCATAGTATGTGAAACTGAACAATGGCCAACTTCATCTCTCGCGAACCTATCTAAGCGATTGGATGAAATCCTGAGATCACAATAGACTATGGGACGATTCACTTCAGTACTGAGTGCAATCATGAAACAGTCTCAAAGGTCGTGATCTTAAAACCGTTCCAAGTCATAGATTCCGAACGAGACGGGGTATCGTAGGAATCGTCAAGACTTGTACAAGTATGCATGATTCACATGGAGTGAATTTGTAGAGTTTCATGAGCAAGGAATTTGAGTCCAGTGCATATGAGTAGGTGGTTCAATGGAGGATTGAACGCATCGAATGACCCGAACAGAGAAACCCATTGTGGAAGCGCATGACGCATATCGGTGATGGGATGTTTCTCAAGGCTTATAATAGTGTACGATTTAGTCCTTAGACTTGAGGTACTAGGGCGAATTCGGTACATGGATGTGCGTACTTAGATTTAGGTGCTGGTCACGTTGCCTGGCCGCAAAGTGCCTAAGTTGGGTGCGTACAAAAGTGTACGCGAGTGGTTAGTACTAAGAGAGGATCTAACACCTCATCCTGATAAGATGAGAGCATTTCCTGTACGTTCTTCGATAATATGTTCCTAGAAACCCATGGCCATGGTTGGTGACAAATTTGGAAGGGGTTTCCAAATTAGGCAGTCACACCGGAATTATTATCCAGAATTAGAA
This sequence comes from Penstemon barbatus, assembly GCA_003313485.2. Taxonomy (NCBI): domain Eukaryota; kingdom Viridiplantae; phylum Streptophyta; class Magnoliopsida; order Lamiales; family Plantaginaceae; genus Penstemon; species Penstemon barbatus. Next base: position 53,687,810 of record CM064881.1, on the reverse strand, counting down.
AGTACAGAATCGAGATAATTAGAGGTGCCGATCAATTCACACACCCTAGGTCTCGATCGGGAAATCAGTCGTAGAAGGACCGTATGTACATGGCAATTATAAGAGGTGAGGTTCACAATAAATCAATTCACCTTTGATTGGGCTTCATGGGCTTGTGGCTAGACATCGACCATGAAGTGTGGGTACTCCGGAATTAATAGAGGATTTAATTCTAGGAGTGGTCAATTAAAAGTAGTTTAATTGATCGGAGCATTTAATTGCTCGTTAATTAAATCACGAAAGTCGTGGGCCTGCTGCCAGTTGATGGTGAACCCAGAGGGTCACACACAATACAATTGGACGGTGACTGTCTAAAAGGAAAGCAAGTGATTTAAAGTTGTTAAATCAAGGTAATTGAATTATGGTATTAATTCAATTGGAGATTATTGATTAGATGACTAATTGATTAATTGATAATTAATTAATTAGAGTTATCTGATTAATTATGGAATTAATTAAAGTAGTTAATTAATTGGAAGAATAAATAATTAACCAATTTGAGTATTGGATAATTATGGGTTGATTTTGGAATTATCTAAAATTAGGGGCTAGGGGCGATTTCTAGTAGTTGAAAGGAAAAGGAGTTTTGTTTCTTGAAAAGCAAGTTTGAAGAGATTTATCAAATCTCACATTCCTAAGTTGATAAGGAATGAAGATTTGATAAACAAGGGAAGGAGATCTTTTTAGAGAAGGACTCTTCTCCTATAAATACTCCTTCTCTTCTATTCATTAAGTGAACCCAAGTTTTTGCACAAGTTTTACAACCCTAAAAAGGCTTTTGAGAGAAAAAGGTTTTTGCTGAAAATTTAGAGAGGAAAAATCGAGTGAGATTAGATTTTTTCGAACAAGAAATTTTAATTACAAAATCGCCCCCTAGAGTTTTTCGCTCCTAACCCTAGTCGCCCAACCTAGTCTTGGCCAAACCCAAATCGGACCAGATCTGACCCTGGCCGAACCCTGCTCGATCACATAAGCCCTGTGAGTCGATTCTTCCACTGGCATCTCCCGTTCCTTTGCTGACAAACCTGCGAGATCCAGTTCGTAGCCTAAGACTTGTAGGCGTCACTACAATCCAATTGGTGTGGACTAGCTTTGGAGGTGAGACATATGGATCACTCAATCTGTGGATCGAACCAAACACTTGGAGGACACGACAACCACTACTTGGTGGTCAGGTAATTTGCGATTAACCCCCTGTGTTTGTATTGATGTTTGATTCATCCCTATTCGTATAATAACTATGGAGAAAGAATTCATGGGACTATTAGGAACTCGAAAAATTTTAAAATTCCGCACTCTGTTGTATTGACAATCGAGCCCTAGCCAAGATATCCCAACAGTGGTATCAGAGCCAACTCCATACGTTTTTATACGAAAAGGCCTGAACATAATGTGTTTTCACTGTATATGCTTGATTGTATGTATGAGAACGCATGTTAATTATGTTCTAGTGATTGATTCTTGCTTGTATGACTGGATCTATGATTGGGTAAAACTGCTTTTTTAGATCTGTGGCGAATTTATAGTTTTTCGAAAAATCAGGGCTTTTATGCAAAAAATCGCAAAACATGATAATTAGGGCTGAAAATTTAATTTTCTGTTTCTGGAAATTTTTGAAAAATCTGGGTGTTTTCTGAAAATCTGATCGCACACTATTTTGGACCATTTTGCAATTTTCAAAAATTCGAGGACTGTTTTGTAATTTCCAAAACTTCAGGGGTCTGTTTGCAAATTCGAAAATTTTCTGGATTTCAAAAATTTTAATTTTCTGCTCATTCTGTCCGAAAACTGTTTTGGGGGTATTCTGTAACTTTTCAAAAGTTTTGGGGTCAAAAGTGCAATTTCCGAAAGTATAGGGGCGGAACTGCAATTTTCAAAAGTTGAAAAATCAGAATCTGAAATTAAGGCAGAAAAGTTGTTTTGTTTATCCGAGAATTCATTTTGTCATAATTAGTAGTGACTAAAAAGCAAGAATCATAGGAAGTTAGTTTTAAAAGGTGTTTTAAAATTAAGATAGAAGAAAGTAAAAGATGTTTACATGTTTCTTTGCTCTACGTGAACTGTTTACGTGGTTTTCGATCGCGACGAGCCTTGCCCTTAGGTTAGATGTGATTGGTTTAATTTAATGCATGGTTTTTATTGGGCCTGCGAGCCTGTTATTATTTTTGGGCCACTTTGAGCCTTTGTAATAGAATAGGGCTTTACTGCTTTCCTAGTTTAGGATGGAGGCCCATTTACAAGCAAGGTGGGAGCCCAAGAAGAATTGAAGGCCATGTATGCGTGGTACATTGTGTAATAGCATAGGTTCTTTGAGAACCCTTTAGATTGACCAATTGGGCCAACATCATTGGCTCGATGATGGCCCGCATAGGAGGCTCCCGATCGAAAACATATTGTGGTAGGATGCATGCTAGGCTTGTATGGCTTTTATTTATTAGTCGATTATGATTGCTTGTGTGTTTGCGCGCTAGAATCTAGATCGTAAATAAAAGATAAAGCATAATTGAAGCGGTGAGATCTCGAGGAGAGTTTCATCAAACTTTCAAAAACGAAAATTCCCCTCTCGAATAAATATTAAGTCATATTGGGTTAAATTATAAAATGAGGTTTTATAAAATCCAAGCCTTCCATTAATAGGGACTAGTGTATGTTGTTTACTTATCGATAGAGGTGATCCAGAGTCTGGCACCCGAGTCGAAGAAAGGGGCAATGCACGAAATTCCTTGATTCTAGTTTTCTTAAAACTTGACAAGGGTAGGGACTGGTCGGGACGTGAAAATCGACCGATAACTAGTTACGGAGAATTCATGACCGGGCTCGTTGCTTATCATGATTAATGGGTTAGACTTAACGCGTAGTAACATTTATGATGTAGCAGTGCTAGATAAATGCGAAAAACGAGGCAAAATAACTTGAAGGTTGTGTAGTAGACACAATTGGTAATATGTATACCTACCTAGGGAATTAATTGTATGGCCACGAGTCGTGGGTGCAACTAATTGCTGCTGGGACGTCAAGACCTACTAGGAAATAGACTTTTCCCGAAACTAGAAGGGGTTACTGTTTCGATAAAATAGTGGGAGAACTTTTTCGATAAAAAGTCCAAATTTCGTTAATTATAAGTGTTAATATTAAACCTGTCTGCTTATAGTTGTCTGTTTTTAAATGTTAGCCATTTACCATCCACTATCCGATCCTTGATGCGTTTGAGAACCGAACCGACTTTGAAAAAAGTAATGTGCAATTTCCTCTACGAAACCGACATGGCTAAGTTTGACAATGTTATGGAATATTGTTCTTACTTAAGCAAGACATTCGATCTGATCAAAGGATTTGGAGCCTAATTGACTCTCGAAGATGAGATAACGATAACCCTTCAAGGATTATCTGAGACCTTCACTCATTTTATGCAACATTGCGTTATTCCGCCTGATGGAATATAGACAAAGCAATTGCATGAGTTGTTAGACAAATATGACGAGGCTCATCAACGCGGTTTTGGTCTCTATGAATGGAATTGCCCTCTGTGTAAGTACGAAGAGAAAATAAGGAAGCTTGTTGAAAAGGATTTCCTGGAAAGACTTGACTACGGTATGACTTTTTAAGTTATACACTTGTTGAATCTTTTTGATGTAAGACATCTGATTAAAACTTTCATTTCTGTAAAAGCATTTACAGGCGATGATAGTCTTCCCGCTCAACCCAAAAGGAGGAAATTCCTTCAAAGGGAGATGCAAGTAGTGCAGAGCGAGATGAGGAAACTGGAATTCCGGGACTGGGTCAAGGAAGAATTGTACCTAGACATTCCTTTTTAGCAAAAGAAGTTTTTCTTAGTTTTTCGTATTAGCATAAGTTTTAAGTTTTAGTTTACTTTGAGTATTATTTCACATTTTGTACGAGACATTATTGCTTTACCATTGAGAATGGAATTCATTTAAATTAGAGCAATTTAACTTTGTACAAATGTTGATGTTTTGAAACATAGAAATAAACAATGATAAACAAATCAAAAAACTTTGAAAACTATGTGCTAAACCGAAAACAAGCAAAACAAACGAGATAATCGTTTACGCTTGAAGTGTTCACTCTGGACATTTTCCTAAAGAGAGATGCGAAAGGAAAGTTTTTATTTACTGTTCCTGAGATAATGAACTTGGGTAAATACGGAACTTTCAAATCTTGAAGGAATGATAACCGAAGTGAAGGATTGCTAAGGCATTCCAAAAACATTTCAATCGACATGAACTAAAAGCACTAGTTCAAAAGGATGCTACTTCACATATACTTACGATTTCAATCGTTAAAATATATGTGTACTTGGCTGAAGTGCAATTCTGAAACTATTGAAGTAATTCAATAGACGTTTTGGAAATGAAGTAACTAGATGCATTATGTCGGAAGCAATTTGATTTAATCAAACCTGCTGAAACATAAGCAACTTAACACCTCGATTATCTAAGGCGAGAATAGAATTCTCATGAAGCAAATCAAAGAACGAATCGAACTTCGTTTGATTCACGACTCTGATCTTGCTGAGTTTCCTTCATTCACTTTAGGGGATACCTTCCCTTAACTCTTCAAAGATAATTGGTATAGTATATTTCGAAGTAAGTCCTTACATCGCCATGTCTTTTAAGACATAGCAGAACACCCTTATATGAGAAATTAGATGGTAGATCTAGTTCATATAAAGTTTATGGGGTATTCAACAAAATCCATTGAATACCTGTTCCACGACAACGAGAAACAAAAAAAGTATCTCGTAAGTAGCTTGTTCCTCTGTTGACAAGACCTTGTCAAAGGAAATAAGGAATGTCGTAGAACTTGATGAAGTCCAAGGAGTGGACCCGTCCCCATGAACAGTGGGAGTAAACACTGAAAACTGCTGAATCAATCCATGCACAAAGAAATCGTAATCTGATCAAATTCGTAAGGAACTCAAAATTCCATTTTACGAAATTGAGAAATTGGATTCCAATCCAAGATTACAAAGAGATTATGTTAAACATGATCTAAGGGATATGGCACATAGCCATAAGATTCGAAGTTGAAAACTTTGACTCACTTAAATGCAATAGGTCATTATTCAAAAGTCCTTTTAGGATTGATGAAAATACCTTATATCCATTAGCAAGTCAAAATTCATTTCGAAACTATTAGCCATAGAAAGGTAGTTTTGACTACCGAAGGCATGACTATTGGATATGAATCCTGCATCTCACAATTGAAAATTGATGAGAAGATCTCTATTCTAATCCAAAGGTCAATCTATGACTTTTTCCCAAATTTGGAACATGCAACTTGATAGTTGATCAAGAATGTTGAATTTGTCAAAAGGCATATGGATTCCAATTGTGCAAAAGAATCAGTGGGAGTGTAGTTGAGTTCGAAACGCAACAAGATGATGAACAGTACATCAAGCAAGATATAAGAATATCAGAAAAGCACAGACGAAAGCGTGTTCTTCACGCAATTCTCCATGATAAGATTTGGAATTACATCTCGCGTACTGGCAATACGTATCTATGGTAGATAGAAGGAATAAGATGAAGTGATTTACCAAATCAAAGTACAAAGACAATATTGATTAAATTCAATATGGAAGAATCCAAGAAAGGATTGGTTCCAAAAGAGACAAAAACTCTCTCACTTATTTAATGAGCCCTAAATTAATGAGTGAAGAAGTGACTGTCTCAAGAAACCTAATGCTTTGGCATTTGGATTGCATGTAGCATGCAAAGTCTTGTACTAGACCTGACCCGTCAAAATGCTTTGAACGAGCTAATGATAGTCAAACGCCAGTAAAGGACACTGGTCTACCATAAAAGCAAATCCTCGAAGATAATTAAAGGATGCAACGCTGGTCTATGGTAGTAGTGGAGAATTGAAACTCAAAAGATTTTTGAAATTCGAGATTTCCAGTCTGAAGTGGATTATTTATTCTGTTTCGATAGAGCAAGGTAAATTGGAAGGAATTCCAATAATATACCATTGCCGATTCAAACAAGAATAAAAGTGCACCATTATGATGCTGCACAAAGGAAAGTGTTTAGATGAGAAATTTTCATCCAACGACTGGATGAAATACCTAGCATGACATTTGCCCATCATAATCTTAGCGATTTGGATGAGGCAATTGTTCAATGAAAGGAAATCGAGATCTCACCTATAATCTGAACGCAACACCGTATGATTGAACAAGTCAAAGGTGGTTGAGACGAGTAGAAGTATTACTTCATCTCGACAATGACAAACATAGCAGATCCACTAATTAAGCTCTCTCACAAATGGTTCGAGGGACATCTTGGTATAGATGGGTCTTAGAAATGTTGTGATTGGCTTTAGGGCAAGTGGGAGATTGATGGAATAGTGCCCAGCAAGCCAATGTTAATTAGCTTGTTGAAGTACTGTTTTCTTATGGTTTATAATTAATACGCCGTTCATTCATAGTATGTGAAACTGAACAATGGCCAACTTCATCTCTCGCGAACCTATCTAAGCGATTGGATGAAATCCTGAGATCACAATAGACTATGGGACGATTCACTTCAGTACTAAGTGCAATCATGAAACAGTCTCAAAGGTCGTGATCTTAAAACTGTTCCAAGTCATAGATTCCGAACGAGACGGGGTATCGTAGGAATCGTCAAGACTTGTACAAGTATGCATGATTCACATGGAGTGAATTTGTAGAGTTTCATGAGCAAGGAATTTGAGTCCAGTGCATATGAGTAGGTGGTTCAATGGAGGATTGAACGCATCGAACGACCCGAACAGAGAAACCCATTGTGGAAGCGCATGACGCATATCGGTGATGGGATGTTTCTCAAGGCTTATAATAGTGTATGATTTAGTCCTTAGACTTGAGGTACTAGGGCGAATTCGGTACATGGATGTGCGTACTTAGATTTAGGTGCTGGTCACGTAGCCTGGCCGCAAAGTGCCTAAGTTGGGTGCGTACAAAAGTGTACGCGAGTGGTTAGTACTAAGAGAGGATCTAACACCTCATCCTGATAAGATGAGAGCATTTCCTGTACGTTCTTCGATAATATGTTCCTAGAAACCCATGGCCATGGTTGGTGACAAATTTAGAAGGGGTTTCCAAATTAGGCAGTCACACCGGAATTATTATCCAGAATTAGAAAGTACAGAATCGAGATAATTAGAGGTGCCGATCAATTCACACACCCTAGGTCTCGATCGGGAAATCAGTCGTAGAAGGACCGTATGTACATGGCAATTATAAGAGGTGAGGTTCACAATAAATCAATTCACCTTTGATTGGGATTCATGGGCTTGTGGCTAGACATCGACCATGAAGTGTGGGTACTCCGGAATTAATAGAGGATTTAATTCTAGGAGAGGTCAATTAAAAGTAGTTTAATTGATCGGAGCATTTAATTGCTCGTTAATTAAATCATGAAAGTCGTGGGCCTGCTGCCAGTTGATGGTGAACCCAGAGGGTCACACACAATACAATTGGACGGTGACTGTCTAAAAGGAAAGCAAGTGATTTAAAGTTGTTAAATCAAGGTAATTGAATTATGGTATTAATTCAATTGGAGATTATTGATTAGATGACTAATTGATTAATTGATAATTAATTAATTAGAGTTATCTGATTAATTATGGAATTAATTAAAGTAGTTAATTAATTGGAAGAATAAATAATTAACCAATTTGAGTATTGGATAATTATGGGTTGATTTTGGAATTATCTAAAATTAGGTGCTAGGGGCGATTTCTAGTAGTTGAAAGGAAAAGGAGTTTTGTTTCTTGAAAAGCAAGTTTGAAGAGATTTATCAAATCTCACATTCCTAAGTTGATAAGGAATGAAGATTTGATAAACAAGGGAAGGAGATCTTTTTAGAGAATGACTATTCTCCTATAAATACTCCTTCTCTTCTCTTCATTAAGTGAACCCAAGTTTTTGCACAAGTTTTACAACCCTAAAAAGGCTTTTGAGAGAAAAAGGTTTTTGCTGAAAATTTAGAGAGGAAAAATCGAGTGAGATTAGATTTTTTCGAACAAGAAATTTTAATTACAAAATTGCCCCTAGAGTTTTTCGCTCCTAACCCTAGTCGCCCAACCTAGTCTTGGCCGAACCCAAATCGGACCAGATCTGACCCTGGCCGAACCCTGCTCGATCACATAAGCCCTGTGAGTCGATTCTTCCACTGGCATCTCCCGTTCCTTTGCTGACAAACCTGCGAGATCCAGTTCGTAGCCTAAGACTTGTAGGCGTCACTACAATCCGATTGGTGTGGACTAGCTTTGGAGGTGAGACATATGGATCACTCAATCTGTGGATCGAACCAAACACTTGGAGGACACGACAACCACTACTTGGTGGTCAGGTAATTTGCGATTAACCCCCTGTGTTTGTATTGATGTTTGATTCATCCCTATTCGTATAATAACTATGGCGAAAGAATTCATGGGACTATTAGGAACTCGAAAAATTTTAAAATTCTGCACTCTGTTGTATTGACAATTGAGCCCTAGCCAAGATATCCTAACAATTGCTGGCTGCTAGATTGACAGAAAGAGCACAACAAGTGCCTGTCAGTTCTTAGGTAGTCGTCTGATCTCATGGATGAGTAAGAAACATACTTCAGTATCCATATCAACTGCTGAAGCTGAATATATAGCTGCTGGAGCTTGCTGTGCACAAATATTATGGTTGAAGCATCAACTTGAAGATTACAACATAAAAATCAGTGGAATCCCAATCTACTGTGACAATACAAGTGCAATCAGCCTTACTCAGAATACTACAAGTCATTCAAAGACTAAGCATATTGAGATCAAACATCATTTTATTGGAGATCATGTGGAGAAAGGAAATGTCATGATAGAATATCTGTTTACTGAAATCAGATTGTTGACATCTTCACAAAACCTCTAAGTGAGACAAGGTTTTCAACTCTAAGAGCTGAACTGGGTTTATTAAAATTGGATGCATAAGCTGAGGGGGAACTCTTTAGAAGACTGAAGTTCAACAGCTTACTCATCACACTTATCTTCAATGATTAACTCTCAACAGACTAGTTAACTTATGAACTCTTAAAGTCAGGGGGAACGTGTAAGACTAGCGGTACTTCTGATTAAAAGATGAAATTTGTTTATGACAGTTAGTTGAAGTTATGTTTTCCACAGAAGATTAAAGTCTTGAAGACTGAAGATTTATTATCTAGCTGGATTGACAAACAGCCGAGGAAGGTTATCAGCTATTGGCTTTCACTGATAACAGCTTTGTCATCAGGACAGTAGTCCATCAGATAAGTATTTATTTTACTCATCTGATCACCTGTGTAAAATCTTACTGCCTAGAACGTTTTATTTTAAAACACGCTTTTACAAGTGATAAAAGAGCGGTACATTTCCCGCTCCTCATTTAATGCGATTTGAATTTGAAAGGTCGTAACTGACAGCGCACGATCAGAACTGACAAGAAACGGATCTAGCGGTTAGCTGGTATCACGGAAACCGGAATACCCTAACTCTATAAATCCAGATCTGATCAGCTGAGTAGCTCTTTACGCACCCAAATATTCAAAGATCACTTGTGAGCAAAAATACTTGCAATTTTTCGCAAAATTCTTCTTGTTTCTCTAACTTCAAAGTTCAAACAGATTCGAGATGGCTGCTGAAGGTATGTACTTGGTTTATGATTCCTACTACCAATCTGGTACCGATTTGATGAAGGAGTTGCTGGAGAAGTTCAAATCGGCTTCACTGGTAAATTTTATGGAGTATCATGAAGGCCTGATCTGGACTGACCAAGTGTTGGAATACTACCGAACTGCTGCTGTTAATTTCAACACTCAGGAAATCAAGGCTACTGTCGGAGGTAAATCCATTGTTATTACCCCCACCCTAATTCATGAGACTTTTGGGCTTCCGAACAGAGGACGACACGATGTCACTGTTCTGATAGAGGAGAAGCACCAACAATTCTGGGAAATCTGTGCAAAGGAAGGTGAGATGTTGTCTGGCTACATCAAGAAGAGACAGTTGAAGGATGAGTATCAGCAGATGGCTTATATGGTCTCAAAGCTGATTGAAAATTGTACATTTTCTCTGGATGCTGTTACTATGAAGAGGTTCAGCATCATGGCTGCTATCTACTACGGATTGGAAGTCAACTGGTCTGTAGTAGTTTGGTACATATTGGCTAACTTCCACGAGAAAAGGAAGGGCAAGGGTCCCCAGACCAATCACAGAATCACACTGAGTTTCCTGCTATTAAAAATGGGATGTGAGGTCACAAATGGTAAGGAGATTCATATTGCAAAGGCAATGTCCAAGTACTTGCCTGTTACAAAAAGGAAAGCTGAAGAAGCTGATGTGGAAGAGGAGACTGAGGAACCAAGGGTGGTTCCTGCCAAGAGGCAGAGAAAACTTGTTAAAGCAGCTGAGCTTGCTATTGCAACCCATAAGAAAAAGGCTGCTGACGAGCCTAAGGAGAAAGCTCCAAAGAAGCTGAAGAAGGTGGATGATGCTGAAGTTGATAAGATCATTGATCAAACCACCACTGATGTCAGGAACATGTCCCCTGCATCATCTTCTAGAACCCCATCTGCTGAAGTACCTGATGAGAATGTCTCTCACAGGACCAGAAGTCAATTAAGGGATACTGGTGCTTCCCAACCTATTCAAGGAAGATTAAGGAAGACAGTAAGAAAACAAATGACTTTTGTAGAAGAGCCCACTAAGCTGGTGGACTTAGTAAGAGAAAGTCCTCAAACAGCATAGAGGCCTGTTGGAGCTGAAGAAGCTTATGTTGCTGAACAGACTGATGTGCAACAGATTACTCAAGCAAAACCAACAATTGAGGTTGCTAAACCTCAGGATGATCCTGATGTGATGATCATCCATCCCATTGCAGCTGCACCTCTTGCATCTGCTGCTCCTCAACCTGCCCCAGCTGACAAGGGAAAGAGAAAGATTCTGATCAAGAAGAAAAAGATCTCTATAGCTGATAAGAAGAAAAGGGAGAAAGCTGAGCAGATAAAAAGAGATGAGTTGGAAGAAAAGAAGGCATTAGAACTAAGCAAGATTCATGAAGCTAAGGGCTGAAAGAAGAAGATTGTTTGAAGCTGAAAGAAAGGTAGCTGAAGACGCTGAGGTTGCTATGGTCATTGAGCTAAGTAAAACTGATGCTCATGGACCAGTTCATGCTGGAGGCATCAAAATCGATGAAGAAGGTGAAGACAAGGAAAAGAAGCCTAAAATGCCTGCTGGAAAGGTCAAGCCAAAGTATAAGTATGAACTAAGAAGAGCTTTTGACATCATCCATGCTGATAAAGCTCTCTACAAAAGGTTTGAAAAGACCTTGGCTTATTATGACCAGAAGCTGATGCTGAAGACTCTGTTCACCCACGAGAAGCCTAGATACATCAAATGGAGGGATTATAGGCTGAACAGATCTGTTGCAGAACTTCAGAGTTGGAAGGAGTTAACCGATGAAGAAAAATGGGTTCTAAATTGGCTAAGGGATGATATGCATCAATATGCTAAGGATTATGCCATGGAGGAAGCCAAGATCATTCAAAAGACGTTGCCACTGAAGAGAAGAAAATATAATGATGCTGTTGAGAGAGCAATCAACATAGCTGTTATGACCGCCTTGAGAGATGGGCAGAAGGGTCAAAATATCAGCAAGGATCTTCAAGTGAATTGCCTCAGCTGCCAAGCATTCAACAGATTACATTTGGCAAGAAAGTCAAGGATTACTATGAATTGCCTAAGTCAAAGCCAGCTTTTCAAAATCCATGGATTATTGTGCGACAAATCGGTCAAACAACATCCTTTAATGATGACGGCACAATCATTAGTTTAATCAATGACGATGTAACTGATCAGCCCAAAGCTACTGATGAACCCTTAGCTATTGAGTGGAATGCTAAGGAATCAAGAGATGATCAGGAGACAGAATTAAAAGATGCCCCTGTCCACCAGTAGGATGAAAGAATGGAAGCTGCTGATTCTGCTTCATCAAGTGACCTGCATTCATCACTGATGGAAGCTTTCCAGTTATTAATGGAAAATCCAATGAAGGAACTGGAAGAGAAGAACAGCATGCAGTTGAAGAAGTTGCAACAAGAGTTGGCAGAGTCCAACAGATTACAGTTGGAAAGTATGCAACTACTTACTGCCAGAACTATCAGAAATGCCATTGATAGTTTTCCCATGCCTAAAGATCATTCCAAGCAGATGATGAAAAGCTCTGTTGAAATGAACAGAAATGTTGAAGATGTAAAGGCTGATGTCAACCATCTTCATATTGCTTTAAAGAGAGCTGAAAACAACATAGCCGATCTCACTGCAAACTTCATCAAGATCAGTGAAGAAGAGAAAGCTATTAATGTTGGGCTGTTGCAGGAACTTAACAAAGTTGGAGATGTTATCCATTAAGAACTTTCCACCATGCAACTCAACATTGATTGCCTCAATGACAAGAATGACACCATCAGCACAACTCTCGATCATTTGATTGCCAGCCATGATGTAGCTAATCAGAATATCAAAGCTTTATGTGCTGCTATGAAGATTCCTACTGTTGCACTTAACCCGGCTGCTGAACCTAACAATGTCACCAAGTCTGATGATGACAAAAAGGGGGAAGATAAAGGGGAAGAACCAACTAAGGAAACTGCTGCTGCTGCTGAAGCTAAGAAGACTGATGAAACTGCTGAACCTGGAATGGTGGAAGGCAAAGAGACATCTGCTGAAGTTTCTAAGGAAAAAACCAAGTTTGCTGAAGAAAAGATTGCTTCCAAGGATTCAGATGAAGATAAATCAGAGCCCTACACCAAGTATAAGAATGAAGAGAGGATCAAGAGAAGGATGGAGGAAGCTGCAAAAGAGCAAGAAATGAAAGACAAAATGGAAGCTGCTAAATCCAATCTTCTTTTGGGTGAGGATACTGATGAAGATGAAGATGATGAAGATGATGAAGAATCATCTTATGAATATGAAGAAGTGCTGGAAGGAACTGATGAAGAAGTTGATAGTTAGCATAGACAAATCTATTTGTAATCAGTTTACTTTATCTATCTTTCAGACATCTCATCTGATCAGAAACTGTAACTTGTACTTATTTATCAGATTATCAATAAAATTTCAAGTTTCTGTTTCCAACATATATTTTCTATCTCAGAAAATTTTGAAGGTCAGAAACTTTAGCATAGGTAAAACAGGTACTTAGCTGAAGTTTTGTTATCATCAAAAAGGGGAAAATTGTTGGATAAGGATGAAGATGAAGAGCACTGAAGACAATAAGTAAAGGGAGGTTTTGATGAATTCCAAAACTTCAAATCTGCTAAGTATAAATTAACTTAGCTGATATCCCTTTGAAGAATTTTTGACTAAGTAAAGAAGATATCAGAAGAGTCAAAATTCAAGGTCCAAGACTACTGATCTGCTGAAGGAAAGAAATCAGACTGGTGAAGATCAGCCGACTCAAAACAGATTTGTTCAAGTTTGAGATCAGCTTAGTTCGCCATCAGACTTGTACTTTCGTCAACCAAGTGAAAAGATCAAGAAGTCATCTCAACGGTAATAAATGCCCCTGGAAGCAATAAATGCTGAAGTACAAGGCTATTAAAGACAAATGATTGAAGAAATGCTTCGCATCAGCTTGGTGCATTTAATGCTGCCTGCAGAAAAGTACTGTTGATAGTACGGACAGACTGCAGAGAGCCGTTCGCGGAAATTAAGGACCAGAACTCGAGGAATTTGAAATTTGTCTCACTTCAACGAACATTTCTCAAATCTACGAGTATAAATAGCTGTATAGACAAAGAGAAAAACAACAACACATTCTCTGAGAAGAAATCCGAAGCAAAATCTCTTAAGTCTCAAGAACAGCTCACTCATCGGCTCTGTCATTTGTTGACTGAAGCCGACGTTGAAGATCAAAGATAAACATATTTTATGAGTGAAAAACTGTTTGAGTGTTGTGCGAAGTGTAGATCCATCTTTGTGAGTGATCTAACTTCAGAGGATAGGTTTTCTTAGTGATTTCCTATTGTGAGCTTACGGCCAGATTCATTTGTTGTTTTGGCGTAAGTGGAGTGTACTAATTACTTTGTGTTCTTAGTATAACCCAAGGTCTGTGTGACTTGGAAGAGTGGATTAAAGGATATTTACATCCATATAACCACTATAAAAATCTGTGTGTTTTTACTTGCGTTTTTACTTGCATATTTTTAGTTGCATAAAAACACTTTGATTTAACTGTTTGAAAAGTTTTAAAAGGAAAGGAGTTTTATAAATTGGGGATCAAACTTTGAAGCTACTAAGTATACTTGTGAAAAACACTTTACAAATCCGCTGCAAGTACTCTAAGTATTGAAACTGATTTTAACAAAATCAGCTAAGTAATTATCAAATTAGTGGTCAACAAAGCTGTTCAAAGATTTGTTCGCGATCAGCCTTGTAAAATTACTGTTCGGTAACAGCTTGGTCTGTTTAAGTTAGAACAAAAGTTTTAAAGTTAAAAATTGTCAAGAAGAGTCTTTCTCTTAGAAGATATCTTCTTCCATCTTTATCAAATCCCCATTCCTTATCAACTTAGGAATGTAAGATTTGATAGATCTCTTCTTACTTGTTTTCCAAGAATTAAAACTCTTTTCTTATATCTACAAAAATCGCCCCCTATGCCCTAATTTCAAGATTATCACAAATCAACCCATATAATTATCCAATCCTAAGATTGGGTAATTTGTTTAATCTTCCAACTTTATTAATTAACTACTTTAATTAATTTCATAAACAATCAGATAACTCTAATTAATTAATTAAACATTAATCAATTAGATATCTAATTAATATTCTCCCATTGAATTAATACCTTAATTCAATTACTTTGATTTAACAACTTTAAATCACTCATTTCCTTTATGACTGTCACTGTCCAATTGTATTGTGTGTGACCCTCTGGGTTCACCATCAATTGGCAGTGATGAGGGGTATTTTGGGACTCAATATTGAGAAGTCAGGGCGAGGTCGACGAGGGCAGAATCCGACCTCTCGAACATAAATCTGAGCCCAAAACGCGGCCTTTATAATTCGATCATCCAGGGAATGCTAGGGATCGGATTATACTGTTGGGCCGATCGCGGGCCCAAGCCCTTGGGCCAAAGGAATGTAACCCTGTGGATGGAGTAGCTAGCTCACCTCTTTTCACTATAAATAGCGCCTGCATTTATGACGCCAGACATGCTTTCCCAGGTGCTCTACACTCGAAGCTACCGCTCGGAAAGATTAGCTAGATAACTTTATATGTATTTCGCCCTCTAGCTTGTACGGCATCCCATCTATAATGCTCAAGTAGGATCCTCATCACTTGTAATTTGTATCTCAATGTTCGGAATAAACACATACATTGATCTTTCCTCTATTTTATAGTGTCTGATGTATTTATTTTATTACTATCGAACATACCACGAATTTGCATAAGATCAATTGGCGCCCACCGTGGGGCTTTATTTGAGTGTTAGATCGAAAAATGCCTACTACGAGGAGAAATACATATAACCGAGGAGAACCATCCCAAGCTGCAGGGTTCAGAATTCAGTTATAATGAGCCCGATAATCTATCCAGGGCGGCTCAACAACAGGTGGTTCCGCCAATCCCTCCCCAGGACAATGCTCCGATCCACACGACTATTGCTAATTTGAGATCCATCATAGGTACCATGTGCAGAGAATTTCTGAATAGTGGCAGGGCTGACCAATCTCCCGTGGATCAGCCACCTATTTATGGAAGACCAGAGATCCCTTCTTCGAACGTCCAGAAAGAAAACAGTATGTTACGAGCAACATCGAATGTACCTGCTCCAAACTTACCTCGAGCTGCTCCTGCAAAAACTAATGTCCGCTCGGAAAACCCGGTGCGATCGGTACATGATCTGGAGGATTCGGTGGTAGGAGAAAGTCACCCTATAAATTTAACAGGAAAGAAAAAATCAACTTGCAAGAGAATTACAGAATCCGAGCTTGAAAGGATAGTGCAGGAGCGGGTTGCAAGGAAGTTGGATAGGGAAGAAGCAGTGATAGAGGTCCGCCGTGCCGCCACAGCTGTTAGGGGTACCGAAATGAACCAAAATAGAGAAATCATCCAAGGAAATATCAGAGATAGAGAGATCGGAAATAGCATCATGCGATGCTCGCCATTATGCCAAGAGATACATGAAGCCAGGAATACAGAGACAGTACCAACAAGGTTACCGCGGTATAACAGGACTACCGACCCCGGGGAACATGTCAACAGTTTCATTAATGTGATGAACTTATATGGACATTCGGAAGATTTCTGTTGCAAAATTATGGTCACAACCTTTGAAGGAATTGCCCTTGATTGGTTCGGAAAGTTACCGCCAAATTCGATATTTTCTTTCGATGAATTTTGTGACAAATTTAATCATCAATTTGCAGCCAGAGAAAACCTAAGTGGCCGGCAAATCATTTGGGAACGGTCAAACAATGGGAAGGAGAGACCTTGAGGCAATGGCTATCTAGGTTTAGTATCGAGCTATTGAAAGTCGAGACCCCTCAAATCGAATACTTATCTTCCCTAATGTTCGAATTAACTAGGAGCGTTCAATTTGGAAACGCATTATGTAGGAAGCAACCAAAGTCTTTTGAACTAATAATGGAGATTGCAGAGGAGTATATGATTCAGGAGGAAATGAATAGATTAAAAAATGCTCATAGCCCAAAGCTCCCTCCTAACAAGAAGCAAGATCGAGCCCCCATACCAAAACCAAGCGATTATGGACGGACGAATAGAGGATCGGTATGGCAACGACTCAACGCATATAAGCCGCAGGTACCAGTGCAAAGGCCGAACGCGTACGGTCCACCTTATGATCAAAATCGGCCTCCCCGGCCTGAAAAAATTCAATTCACCGAGTTAAATATCCCAAAAGAAGAAATTTTGACTGTATTGGAAGAAGGAAATTTAATTCCCGAAGCCCAAAGGATTACTCAAGCAAGACCAGTGGCCCTGGGATATGACCAATACTGCAGATACCATAGAGCTCGGGGGCACAGTACTGAGTATTGTTATCAACTGAAAGTTGAGATCGAGAAGTTAATTGCGCAAGGAAAACTTAAGGAGTTTGTCAAAGGAAGTAACTACAAAGGCCGATATAGATCCAGGAGTCCACGGAGATTTAATACTCAGCGAAAGGAGGTTAGGAATCAGGGAGATGAGCAATTGAACGGGGTGATAAACCTGATCGCAGGCAGACCGGCAGGAGGAGATAGCAG
>CM064881.1:53127342-53394837 GCA_003313485.2 Penstemon barbatus | reverse complement strand
GTCTTCTTCAGTTTCCTTGAATTTTTGTTGTAACAGCTCTAACTTCTTCTGTTTAGCATCAGGGTCAAGCTGTTCTTCAGCTGAGTCTTTAGCAGCAGCTATCTCTTTATCAGACTTAGCTTTTGCTTCAGCTTCAGTTTCATCAGCTTCACTTTCTTCTTCTGTGATCTTCTCATCTGTTGGTCTGCTTGTGCCCTCATCATCTTCATTAGCAATTTCATCTTCAGCAGCAGATTCCTGCAACACTTCAGTTTCTTCAGCTTCAGCACCATCTAGTCTGTCTTCTGCTTTATCAAGAGAAGTTCCAACTTTCTTCTGTCCAAATACCCTATCTTCCCCCTTTTTGTCATCATCAGCAGGGTTGATTTGATACTTTGGCAAGACTGGTGGAATTTGAAGTGAGTCACAAAGAAGCCTGATGTTCTCTTCCATAGCATCCAGTTGAGCTTGTTGTCTTAGTTGATTGGCTTCAAAAGCTTTCATTCTTTTAAGTACAACTTCCCCTTGATCACCCAATTGAATTTGAGTTCCCAAAATCCAATTAGATGAAGCAGTGAAGTCTTTCATCATATTTTGTAGAACTTCATCTTCTGCTTGAATAGCCATCTCAACTGTTTCCCTCAATCTGTTTCCAACCAGCAGCAGTTCTCTGAGTCCTTCTTCTGAGTATGTCCATATCTTGACAGATAGACTTAACATTCTGAGCAGTGTCTTCTATCAGATCAGTTGGAACAGCAGCTACTTTCTGAGTTGGTTGACTTACAACAGTCAACAGATTGGCAGTTAACTTCTCTTCCATCTCCTTCATTGAGTTTGATATCATTTGCTGAATTGAATCCAACAAAGATGTTTGCTGTGCATTTTGAGAAGTAGAAGCAACTTCAGATTGAATTGGAGGTAAGGCAATAATTTCCTTTTCAGTAGACTGTTCTGCTGCTTGAGTTGTTTCTTCTGTAATCTGATCTGCTGGACCAGAAGCAGGGTCTTCTTTCTTGGTCTCATCAGCTTGACTGGGAGTGCTTTCCTTCTCCTCAGTCTGATCATTTTGTTCAGCAGCAGCCTCCTTTTCAATAATCTGATCAGCTTGATTTGGAGTAGATTCATTTTCCTTCGATTTATCAGCTGATTCAGACTTGTCCTCCTTTTCCTTGTTTTGATCTACCAGATCAGAAATATTTTCCTTCTCTTTTTCCTTGTCCTGTTCAGCAGGGTCAGCAGGGGGTGCTTGGATTTTTTTGATATTTATAATGGTGCGCCTTTTGCCAGCTTCATCCAAAGCAGTCCTGTGAGTAATCCAAGTTAGATCATCAATAGGAACAAAAGGTGAGATAGGATTTTCAGGTAGTTCTTCATATGGCCTAATGTTAGTGCCATAGACAATCTGTTTCAGACTGGGAAGGGGGATCATATCGCTTGGTTGTCCTCCCATCTTCCTAGTCTTCTTGGCCCAAGTCTTCATTGTCTGAGAAACGGCCAACTTAATGGATCTTTCCTTGAGGTCTTCATCATCAGCATACTCCTCAGGAACAGATTCATATAACTTCTTTGCCTCTGTCTTCACAACTTGACTGATCCTCAGTCTTAACTTGTCCAGGAAGAATTCTGAGTCTAATGCTTGAGTGAGAGAACCTGTCTCAAGCCACTTTAGCACCCAGGCTTCTTCTTCAGCAAAGGGCTTCCATTTTGCAATTTGGTCTTTACTCTTTGTCAGACGGTAATCTCTCCATCTATTATATCTTATCTTCTCTTTGTTGAACATCGTCAGAAGAGTAATCCTTGCATTCTCAGCATCCAACCTTTTGATGAACTCTTCAAAAGCATCAGGGTCATCTCTGACAATCTCCAATGCCAGTTTGACCTCTTCTCTTCTTTTAGGTTGAATTTTTGGAGCAGGCATAGCTGGTATAGGTTTTGTTGGATCTCTTGGTTCACCTATGACAATGCCACCAGTATGCTTAGGACCATGAGAGTCCTTAGCACTTGCCTCAATAGCAACAGCTAACTCAGCTGCTTCTTAGCATCCCTTTGTTCTTGAGTCATCTTGCTGGCCTCTTCTTCCAGCCTTTTGAGCTCAAGGGCTTTAAGACGATCCTCCTCAGCCTTTTCTGCAGCCTTCTTTTGTCTTTCAGCTTCATCTTGCTTCTTCTTTTCAGCAGCAGAAACATAAGGGATCACAATCTTTCCAGTCCTTTGCTTCTTAGCTTCAGGACTTTCAACTGTTTGAAGTGGAGTGGCAGCAACAGGAGTAGGATGCAGAAGGAGTGTTTCTCCCTCACCTGTTGTGCTAGTCTGCTGTTCAACTCTTACCTCAGCAGACACTCCAGCAACAGGTTCTGCAGCAGACTCAACAGCAGTTTCATTTGAAGGTTTTTCAATAATAATTGGTCTCTCTGCTAATATTGGTGAATCTCTGACAGTTATGGTAGTTTCTTCAGAGAAAAAGACCTTTCTTTTTGCCTTAGATTTGGCAATTCTTCCAGTGGGTGGCTTAGCTTGGGGAGGTCCCTTTGCTTCTCTTTTGGTCCTCAATCTCTTCAGTCTTTGAAGAGGAATTTCTTCTTCTGATTCAGTTCTTTCAGGAGAAGAACCTGTCTCCATCTTTTCAAGCTCAGCAGTGAAGTCATCTATTACCTTCTCAAGGACTTCACACTCAGCTTGTGCTGTTCCAGCTTCAACAGCAGAGCTTGCTGTTTGATCAGCAGATTTACTTGTCTGACCCTCCTTCTTGCTTTTCTTAGAAGGGGTCTTCTTAGACTTTGCAGTAGCTTTTCTTTTAGGAGCAGCCACACTTCTTACTGGCTCATACAACTTAAACTCTTTACTGGCGTGGGTAACCTTCCCACCTGCCATAGGACAGTTTAGTGACATGAATAGATGACTAAGCAAGATGGCATGCGAAGTCCTCTTGTCACTCAGCAGATCATAGACATGAACTGCCCAGTTCACCTTCAGTCCATAGTAGATGCAGATCATGGTGTAGTACCTCCTTCTTGGTAACCCATCTAAAGAGCTCGTAATACAATCCAGTACATTCGCAATGATGTCTGCGAACCTCTGATACTCATCTTTTAACTGAGTCTTCATCAGAGTCCCAGTCATCTGTTCTCCCTCCTTAGCACAAATGCCCCAAAATTCTTCCTCTTTTTCAGACCCAAGGTCTGTTACGTCTCCTCCTTCATTTTTCAGTTTATAGATCTCACTTAAAATAGCAGCAGAGACATCGATTTTCTTACCCCCAATGACAGCCGTCATAACAGTGTCATTATTGGTGAATTTCCTGGTCTTGTAGAAGTGATCAACGTCTTCTAAGTAAACCCTGTCTTCATGGGCTTCCAGAACTGGAACTAAAGATGCCTCCTTGATTTTCTCCAAGATTGAGCGCATCAGATCAGTACCAGAGAAGTGGAATTTGCTGTAGTTCAAGTACCTTCCATTAATAATTTTCTCCATTTCTGAGATTACTGAGTAGAAATCTGTGAAAGCAGTAAACTTTTGAAAGCAAGAGAGTTTGAGAGTTAGAAAATTTGAGAGTTTATGTGTGCGTAAGACGACTGTACTGTTCAGATCGGATTTTATATGTTTCCCTCTGTTTAGGTTATCGTGATTAATCTGAGACGTTGGATTAATCTGACAGTTTATTAATCGTGTGGGTGGGAGCTGCGGATTTCAATTTTATTATTTTAATGTCAGACAGGCGGGAAACTCGAACGTTACCTATCTGTTACTTATAAAAGCGGGTTTCTAGAAATGCAATTTTATAACCATGCTTATATAATGTATCAGATGAGTAGAGTTTAACTTATCTGACAGACGAGTGATTTGTTATCTGATATTACTAGAGAAAGCCAATAGCTAGTAATCTTCCTCTGCTATTTGTCAATCCAGCAAGATACTTTAATCTTCAGTCTTCAAGAATTAAGAACAGATCTTCTGATAACATAACTTCAAGTAACTGTCATTAAAAAATTTCATCTTTTTATCAGAAGTACCGCTAGTCTTACACGTTCCCCCTGACTTTAAGAATTCATAAATTAACTAGTCTGTTGAAAGTTAATCCTTGAATATAATAACGGATAACTAAGCTGTTGAACTTCAGTCTTCTGATAAGTTCCCCCTCAGCTTATGCATCCAAATTAAGTAGTCCTAGCTCAGCTCTTAGAGTTGAGAACCTTACTTCACTTAAAGGTTTAGTGAAAATATCTGCAATCTGATTGTCAGTATGAACATACTCAATCATAACATTTCCTTTTTCCACATGATCTCTAATGAAGTGATGCTTGATCTCAATATGTTTAGTCCTTGAATGACTTGTAGTGTTCTGAGTAAGTGAGATTGCACTAGTATTGTCACAGTAGATAGGAATTCCACTGATCTTGATATTGTAGTCTTCTAGTTGATGCTTCAACCAAAGTATCTGTGCACAGCAAGCTCCAGCAGCTATATACTCAGCTTCAGCAGTAGATATAGAGACTGAAGTCTGTTTCTTACTCATCCATGAGATCAGACGACTACCTAAGAACTGACAGGCACCTGTTGTGCTTTTTCTGTCAATCTTGCAGCCAGCAAGGTCTGAATCTGAATAACCAATAAGCTCAAATCCAGTTTCTCTAGGATACCACAATCCCAATTCTTGAGTGCCTTTAATATACTTCAGTATTCTCTTGGCAGCTAAGAGATGAGATTCCTTGGGATTTGATTGGAATCTTGCACAAACCCCAACAGAGTACATGATATCAGGTCTGCTTGCTGTTAGATATAACAGTGACCCAATAATGCCTCTGTATTTTGTTATGTCCACTGATTTGCCATCTTCATCTTTGTCCAAACGAAGACTTGTAGACATAGGAATAGTAGCAGTAGAGCTAGTTTCCATACCAAATTTCTTGAACAGATCTCTTGTGTATTTTGCTTGGTTGATGAATATTCCATCAGGCAACTGTCTAACTTGCAAACCAAGAAAATAATTGAGTTCACCCATCATGCTCATTTCAAACTTATTCTGCATGAGATAGAAAGGTGACAAACATAGCATCTTGTGCAGCAGCTCTTCTTGTTTTCACTCTATCCAAAGGGTCACCAATCACCAACTCTGGTGGGTGATTTCTGAGCCATCTTAGATCAGGTTGCAGGTCTGGATGTTGTCCTCTATTTTGATCTTGCAACACTACTGTTGGAGTTTCAGTAGTAGTCTGTTGAACAGCCTCTGGTCTGTCAGCTGTTTGCAACTCGTCTGTTAGACAATCAGCACTGTGATTTTGAACAGCACTTGAGTTAGCAGCTGAATTGAGATTAGGTAGTATGATGTGAACATATTCCTCATTCTTTCCAATGTCCAATTTCTGTAAATCAGTAGACAGGTCTTGATTTTTGATTTGATTCTTTTCAGAAGATTGACTTGGCTCATCAAATACTACATGAATGGATTCTTCTATTAGTAATGTTCTTTTGTTGAAAACTCTATAGGCTTTACTAACAGTGGAGTATCCTACAAAAACAGCTTCATCAGCCTTCTCTGCAAATGCAGTAAGGTGATTCTTCCCATTATTCAGTACAAAACATTTACAACCAAAAATCTTAAAGTAATGAATGTTTGGTTTTCTGTTATTCCAAACTTCATATGGAGTCTTGTTCTGATTTTTGTTGATCATGCATCTGTTCTGGGTAAAGCATGCTGTATTTGTTGCTTCTGCCCAAAATCTTTGTGGCAGCTTAGCTTCAGCTATCATGGTTCTGACAGCTTCTTTTAGTGTTCTGTTTCTCCTTTCAGCAACACCATTCTGTTAAGGGGTTCTAGCAGCTGAATACTCATGATGTATTCCTTTGATGTTACAATACTCTTCAACAGTAGAGTTTGTAAACTCTGTCCCTCTATCTGATCTGATCTTCAATATCTTTATGCTCTTTTCATTCTGGATCAGTTCCATCAGATTGGTAAGATGTTCCTTGATTTCACTTTTCTTTTTCATGAATATCACCCAAGTATATCTTGAATAATCATCCACAACAGCTAGGCAGTATTTCTTTCCACCATTGCTGACTGGATCAATGGGTCCAAATAAGTCCATATGTAGCAGCTCCAAGATTCTTTCAGAAGATTGGTGCTTCTTGCTTTTGAATGATGACTTGATTTGTATGCCCTTCTGACAGGCGTCACAGAGCTTATCTTTGCTCATGACTGTTTTTGGAATCCCTTCTACCAAATCATTCTTTATCAATCTGTTGATGGTCTTGAAGTTTAAATGATTCATCCTCTTGTGCCATAGCCAGCTAACTTCACTTGGTGTTGATGCCACCAAACAAATGTTTGAATTCTTGTCAGCAGAATTCCAGTCGACTATGTAGACATTCCCTTGTCGTCTTCCAGATAAGATTACCTTCTTTGTACCAATCTGTTCAACATAGCACTTATCTATTGAGAAGATAACTGAATATCCTTTGTCACAAAATTGACTTATGCTCAGCAGATTATATTTGAGGCATTTAACATATGAGACGTCAGATATCTCTATGTTCCCTCTGATTAATCTTCCTTTAGCTTTAATCTTGCCTTCTTTGCTGTCCCCAAAAGTAACCTTTGGACCATCCACAGCAACTGCATCAGTCAGCTCATGTATGCTTCCACACATGTGTTTTGAACAACCACTGTCCAAGTACCAAATCTTCTCTACTTTACTCCTACTCCTAATCCTAACCTACAAAACAAAAATAAAATTGTTTTAGGTACCCTTATTGAGAGGGTCCTGAAGGATTAGTTCCACCTTTGACAACCTAAGATGTTGATGTCTTATTCTTCTTCGGCTTCTGAGTTTTGACAGGAGCATGAACAGTTTCATTTTTATCATGGTTATCAGATAAGTCATGTTGATGATCAGTATGATAAGAATAATGTTCATAAGCAGGGTAAGGTGCATGATATACAGGATATGCATGCATTGGATGAGCAGGGTAAGGTGCATAGTAAGTTTGAAATTGAGGTGCATGATACATAGGAGGATATGCAGCAGGTTGCACATAATAAGACTCATTTCCATACCAAGCATTTTGATTTTTCTTATTCTTATGCTTCTTTGGTTTACTAGATGCTTGCTCAGATGACTTAGTTTTACCACTAGTCTGATTCAGTTTAGCTTTATCAGCAGACTTCTTAGGACTCTGCTGCTTGGTCTTACCAGTCTGTTTTCCTACACTAGGCTCTTTGCTCTTTTTAGCCTTAGGAGATTTCTTCTCCTTTACCACTTTCTCAGGTGAAGCAGGTCTAGCAGTTTGAACATACAAAATGACCTTACTATTGTCAGCAGATATAAATTTCTCAGTATGATTCAATTCTTGCTTATCCTAATCTAAATGCATCTTCTGTTTACTAGACATATGAATGAATGCAACAGATGATTTCTCATGAGACTCAATAACCTTTTCAAGTTCCATGATTTTTCCTTTATAAACTTCACATTCAGCTTTCAGAGATTCATGTTCTTGCTCAAGCTGTTTATATTCAGCTGATTCTCTTGGCTTTTCAGCTGTGAGTTTCAGTGAACTATTTTACTCTTTTAGCAATATCATCTCTTCCTTAAGCTTTTTATATGCTTCAGCAATACCAGTATTGTTAAGCATCATTTGTTCAAATGAATTAAATAATTCATTGTCAAGAGGAGTTACCTCATCCTCGGAGTCATCAGATTCCTTTGCCATCAGGCAGAGGAGAGCAGGTTTTTCTTCATCAGAAGATTCTTCATCAGACGAGTCTGAATCTGAATCAGATGAGTAGACAGCAGTCAGCTTCTCTGCTTCAGCCATCATTGCCTTGCCTCTCGGATGCTTTCTTTCTTTTCTGATTTTCTTCTCTTCTTCAGTGTACTTCTCTGCTTTTGGATAAGGACAATCTTTAATGAAGTGTCCCAATTTCCTGCAATTATAACACATTAGTTTGGCTTTATAATCCTCTTTATCTTGAGAAGAAAAGTTAGGTTTAGAAGTAGAAGCATTGTTGTATTTGTTCTTCATTTTTCTCTTGTAGAACTTCTTAAAATTATTCATCAGCAATGCAACATCTCCAGCTGTGTACTCCTTTTTGTTGAGTATTGAGGCTTCATCAGATGAGTCCACTTCTTTACTTCTCTGTGCTGGTCTTCTGGGATTTTCAGCAGCAACCAGGGCAGCTGTGGGTCCTGAAGTTGAGGTTTCTTCAATTCCCATTCTAGGCAGTTTATACTCATATGCCTTGAGTACTGAGAACAGCTCTGTAAGAGAGATTTTTCCCAAATCTCTTGATTCTTCCATTGCTGTCACCTTCATGTTGAATTTTAGAGGTAAAGCCTTCACCACTCTGACGGTTATCTCCTTGTCCGTGAAGGTTTTTCCAAGCTTTAAGACTTCATTCAATGTTCTGGTGAACCTGGTATCCATCTGATCAATGGTCTCTCCAGATTTCATCTTGAAATTGTCCAGCTTTTCCAGAGCAACACTCAGCTGATGCTCTTTAATGGCGTCGTTTCCTTCGCTCATATCTCTGACTTTATCCCACATTTCCTTTGCAGTTTTGCAATGTTTGACCTTGTCAAACCGATCATTGTCCAGGGCTTTAGTCATGATGAATCTTCCGACCTTATCCAGATTAAATAGCTTAATTTCTTCTGGAGTCATCTCATGAAGATCTTTTTCCACAACCGTATCAACTTCATTGATCTTTATGGTCTTTGTGAATCTGAATGGACCTTTAATGATACATGTGTACATGTTATCATTATAAGCAGCTAGGAAAATCTCCATTCTGATTTTCCAGTCTTCAAACGACATACCAGCAATGTGGGGAACATGGCTGATACAGTCCATTTTTCAAAAAGTTTTTATTTTTCAAAAAGATGCTCTTTTGAAAAGTTTTGAAAATCCTTTGAAAAACACTTGGATCAAGCTCGTTGATCAGGCAGCTGATTCTAATGAACCACCTGCTCTGATACCACTTGTTGGTCCCAAGTGGTCAGATGAGGTCTAGAGGGGAGGGGGGGGGGGATGAATAGACCTCTAAAAATTTTAGACTTAAAAACTTTTTACTCTTCTGTCAGCAGACTAAGCTGATGAAGAACAGTAAGATGACTATGCTGATCGTGAACAAATCTTGAACAGCAGAGTGACCACTCTTTTCACAGATTACTTAGCTGATTTCAGTGAAAATCAGTTTTATCAAGAGTATACTTGCAGCGGATGTTTAAAAGTGTTTTTCACAAGTAGACTAAGTCCTTAAAAAGATTTTATCCCCAGTTTTAAAACTCCTTATAAAATCTTTTGATAATTCAAAGTGTAATTTTATGCAACTTCAAAATATGCAAGAAAACTTTAAATGCAGAAATAACACAAAGAACTTTTATAGTGGTTATACGGATAAAAATCCTTTAGTCCACTCTTCCAGATCACTTAGATTCTAGGTTATACTATAATCACAAAGATTGAAATATTTCTCCACTTACACCTAAACAACAAATGAAAAGGCTGTAAGCTCACAATAGGAATTCACTCAGAAAACCTATCCTCTAAAGTAGAATCACTCACAAAGATGGATTCTAACTTCGCACAACACTCAACTAATACAAAACACTCAGATTGTATTTTTCTGTTTTCTTCAACTGGGTTTCTGTCAACAGATGACTTCCACCAGACGAGTGAGCTGTTCGAGCTTCTTGAGACTTAGAAAAATTTCTGCTTCGGATGCGAAATCTCAGATGTTGTTGTGTATCTCTCTCTTCGAAATCAGCTCTATTTATACTTGGATTTGAAAATATGACCGTTGAAGGAAATCAAATCTCAAATCCATAGCCTTAGCCCGAAATTCAGAACGGCTACCTGCTACAGTCCTTTCTCTGCTGTACTTTCCTGTAGCAGCATTAAATGCACTCTGCTGATTAGAGAGTTTTCTTCAATCATTTGCCATTACTACCCTTCTCTTTCAGCATTTATTACACCAGGTGCATTTATTACCGTTGGACTAATCTCTTGATCTCTTCTACTCTTCTGATCGAGGCAACCCTGCTGATAGATACTCTGCTGATCAAATACTGAACTAATCTGATTTGAGTCAGCTGATGGTCTACCCTTCTGATTGCTGTTTCAGCACGAGATCACTAGTCTTCTGGGCTTTGAACTTTGAACTCTTCTGATGTCTTCTTTTACTTGTTCAAAATTCTTCTAAGGGAACTAAGCTTTCCATACTTAGCTGATTTTGACGTTTTGGAAATCATCAAAACCATCCCTTATCTTCTTTGCATTTCATCTTCATCTCCATCCAACAGTTATTGTCGAAATATCAATTCCCTTCTGGTTATGGTATTAGAATGCCATCCTCGAATGATAGGATGAACGAGACTCCGAGTGGTTATGGAGCTTTCCATATCGATAGTTTGGATAACGGTCTTCGTTTTCCTTTAGCGAGTGAATTCATCGATATAGTGAATGATCTCGGATTATGCCCGACTCAATTTGTCCCTAATGCTATCGGGTATATCATTGCATTTTGTATAGTGATGAAAGCAGTTGGTCAACCCGCGTCTTTTGCTAATTTTTGTGGTCTTTTCGATGTTCGCCCTTCTCCTCAGTCCAACGAAGGCTTTAACTTTGTACGGTCTAAACCCAAAGTTAGGTTTCTTAGTGATCTAAAGTCGTCGCACGGGAAAGGTTGGAAAAATAGGTTTATTTTCGTTCATGGCCCCGAGAACTACGTATGGAGAACGACACGTGAGTGGAGGTCAGGTGGCATTCTTTTGAAGAATATTCCCGAACCTTCATGGGGGGCCCGACTTTCCTTCGCAGTTGTCGGAATCGACTTACGACACCAACGTGCTTTTGCGGGAGCCTATTTTGAGTCTAGGAGGAATGTCGATGGCTCCCTTACCTGTCGATTGTCCTACCTTAGGTAGTTCGATCGTACTTGAACTTCTTTGAATAACATATTGATGTATTCTTTTAATATATTTCTTCATGCAGAAGCAAGCGTAGTTCCAATGGCGAATCGAGCTTTGAGGGAGATATGGAAGTCCCAAAATATCGGGAAGCAACCTGTGCCGTCGTCTCCGACTCCCGCGGTCGACAAGGCCTCAAAACCCCTTGGCCACTCAAGTAACGTACCTCCGCAACCAAGTCATCGAGTGGGGGGAGATTCCGATAGCGATAAGGGAAAAGGGCCGGCCTCGGCTGAGGTCGATCAGACAGAAGTACCATGTTCGAAGAAGGCTAAGCTGGATAATGGAGGGACTCCCACAAGTAGTGAGATTCCTGCTCCTGCCGGAGGCAACCTCGAGTCCATTCTCGAGGATCATAAGAGAAAGTTTGGAGCGAGGGTGGCCGGCGCCTCGATGATGAATCCAGCAATCTTGGATTTGTCGATTACTTCGCAGGCGTGGGAGAAATTCTTGTCGACAGTGTCCTTTGAGAACCACGCTACGCTGTTGAAGAAAGATGATGGGGATATCTTGCGTCTACAGGCATCCCTCGTGCTTTCGGTATTCTCCGTCCGAAGTTTACTTATGTTTTCGTTTCTTTAGTTTTACTAAAAAAAAGTATCTGTTTTGTATCTTGTAGTTGAGCCAGACTATCTATTCTTCTGCTGCTCGACAAGATAGTTTGAGAAAACGTCTCGATAAGCATCAAAACTCTCACTCTCATTTGAAGAAAAAGGTCGGGCAGCTGGAGGGGAAGATAAAGGAGGTTGAGGGAAAAAGAGCCGCTCTGGAGAGTGAGGTGACGACTAAGGATAGTCGTATTGCCGAGTTGGAGGCAAAGCTGGAGCAGAAGGATCAGGAGTTCGCCGTGAAGCTGAAGGAGCAGGTTACCGAGAGCTTTGAGTCGGGTCGACAAGAAGGGCTGAGGACTCGTGGCGAAACAACTGCCACTAAGAGGAAGGCTATTGTTACTGAGTTCTTCAACAGCGTTGTTTACGAGGAGCTTGTTGAACGCCAATCTGGAACCGATTTGTCAAAGATGTTCGAGAAGGGCTGGAAGCAATGTCGGGCGCTCGGCTTTTTGAACGATCGGTTTGACGAGACGAAGCTGAGCGCTACCATTGATGAAAACGGTGCTGCTATTGATCTGGACTTCTTAATAGATGAAGGTTCCAAGGACGCTCCCGAAGAACATGAATTCGGATTTCTGCTTGAGCTGCAAGCGGCAAAGCTCAATACCGAGAGTGCTGTCCCAGGAGGTGAAATCCCTAAGTCGACTTCTTCCGATCATCTTGATCTTCTTGATTTTCAGACCCATAATGACTGTTGACGGCATTTGTTTTGGCCCTGAGTATGAAAAAAGAAAAAAACTTTTATTTCCTCTAAAGCTCGGTTTATTGGTTATCGAGTTGCGTGTGGGCGGCGTGTTTTGTTGTTTATATGTTATTTTCTGAGAGCCATGAACATTTCCTTTTTTAAGAATCGATTCCGTTTCATCGCCAACTTGCTTACATGTTGTATGTTTAATTTGTGCATATTAGTTGGACATTTGGTCCTATTTGTCGTGTTCGCCATCGAAGAAAATCTCGATCTCGAGGCTCTAATTTAACTCGAACCCTCGGATCGAAAAAATCTATCTATAAATACTCACCCTCTGAATGTGTTTGACGAACGTTACTCCATATTTCGTCGCTTAGTCATTTTAATTCGTTCAAATTTTCATATAACTCGATAATGGAGAAATTGGATAATTTGATGTTCTTGGTAGATTACTTTGATCGGTAAATATCGCCTAACTGAGATGTACACATCTAGTTATATCGAAAAATGTATACAAGAAAGTTCTTTTACAGGTCGATGCATGAACAGATCTGCTCGACGTCGTTGGGTCCGGTTCGTAATCACTAATCGATCTATTGCAAGCATGGGGTAGTTGAGGCGGTTGGCGCATTTAATGGATGCAATCTCAGCCGTTGATCGTGATGTTCATTTAACCGTTAGATGTAGTCCACGTTGGTTACCTTGGGTAGCGTAACGGTCGGCTACTTAAATGCATTCCATCTGGACCGT
The DNA here is from genome assembly GCA_003313485.2 of Penstemon barbatus. Taxonomy (NCBI): domain Eukaryota; kingdom Viridiplantae; phylum Streptophyta; class Magnoliopsida; order Lamiales; family Plantaginaceae; genus Penstemon; species Penstemon barbatus. The sequence continues at coordinate 53,381,842 of CM064881.1, read as the reverse complement.
TGAGTTTGATAATTCTGGGCCGTTGGATTGGATGGGCCAGTCCTATAAATAAGTAGAGGGATTCCTACCATACTTCATACCAAAATCGCACCAACATGTTCCACTTTAAGAAACATCCGAGAAAAACATTTCTCGATAGTATGTTCCCTGATATCAAACTATCGAAGGGTCCCTTTTCCTCCTTTGGGACCTTTCATCCTACTCGACCTCCAGATCGAGAGAAGAAATGTTAATACAGCTTTCGATTGGATGGTATCGGTAAAGGGAGTACTTCAATGGGTGGGCCTCGTTGTTCGAATGGGTGGCATCGGTAACGACAGCGAGGTCTACCCGGGGGCATCTCGGAATCCTCATTGGCTCGGCAGTGTGCAACATATGCCGGGTCCTCGATGATTTTGAGGTGCTTCCGAGAACTCGGAGGGCAGGAGTGAGGTAGAAGGTATTGCAGCCGATCAGATGGTGGAGGAGTTAAGACACCAAAAAGTCTGGCCACTTTTCCCTCTTCTGTCACTTGGTTGAAGTAGAGGGACCCATCAGCCAAGGTCGATTTATTGACTGAGATGGTGTGTCTCTCTGGTAAGCATGCTGCAATTAAAAAGATCCTTCTGTCCTTCGCTGACGCCAAGGATGAGTCGTCCCCTCAAGGCCTCGATCAGTGAGAGATAAAGCTATAGGCGGAAAACCTCCATATTTAAGCCTATAGCTACCCAGAAGTCGGGCGTCATCATCGAAAAACTCGGGATTTCCTCAACTTACCCAATTCGTCATTGTAATAGTTTGTAATAGGTCTTCGATAACTGCAGTAGTCGACTTAATCTGTACATTTGTATCTATTTTGATATAATGAATAAAATAATTTTTCTACTTTATTCGACTTGTTTTCTTTATTCCGAATTTTGAATTCTACTTTCTGAATGTAGTTGTTGATCTCGATATTCTATTTCCAAATGTAATCGTCGATTTATTGACATTTAGCCCTTTATAGCTCTCGAGATGTCGATGTTGGTACTTAGCTTATTCGTAGCTTTCATTTTAATCGAGATACATTAATTACAATCGAGATGCCTTTATTATAATCGAGATACGTTAATACTTAACTTATTCGTAGCTTTCTTCCGGTGATTTCGACGATTTGGAGATTTCATCCCCATGCCCAAGCGGCTATCGAGGATCGTTTGGCGATTTTGACGATTCGGAGATTTCATCCCGATCCCCAAGCGGCTATCGAGGAACGTTTGGCGATTTCAACGATTTGGAGATTTCATCCCGATGCCTCAGCGGCAATCGAGGAACGTTTGGCGATTTCGACGATTTGGAGATTTCATCCCGATGCCTCAGCGGCTATCGAGGAACGTTTGGCGATTTCGACGATTCGGAGATTTCATCCCGATGCCCAAGCTGCTATCGAGGAACGTTTGGCGATTTCGACGATTTGGAGATTTCATCCCGATGCCTCAGCGGCAATCGAGGAACGTTTGGCGATTTCGACGATTTGGAGATTTCATCTCGATGCCTCAGCGGCTATCGAGGAACGTTTGGCGATTTCGACGATTCAGAGATTTCATCCCGATGCCTCAGCGGCAATCGAGGAACGTTTGGCGATTTCGATGATTTGGAGATTTCATCTCGATGCCTCAGCGGCAATCGAGGAACGTTTGGCGATTTCGACGATTCGGAGATTTCATCCAGATGCCTCAGCGGCAATCGAGGAACGTTTGGTGATTTCGATGATTTGGAGATTTCATCTCGATGCCTCAGCGGCAATCGAGGAACGTTTGGCGATTTCGACGATTCGGAGATTTCATCCCGATGCCTCAGCGGTAATCGAGGAACGTTTGGCGATTTCGATGATTTGGAGATTTCATCTCGATGCCTCAGCGGCAATCGAGGAATGTTTGGCGATTTCGACGATTTGGAGATTTCATCCCGATGCCTCAGCGGCTATCGATCTATACGATTGCATTAGAGATTGACAAAAGAACTTAGCATTAGATTCAAAAATAAAGGAAAGATTATTACTTTCCGGGAAACGACAAAACAGCTGGAAATATAGACAAACTAAAGAAAATTTCTTAAGTATAGAATTTTCTGAGGTTTCTCCCGTTCCAGGTCCTCTTCACGGGTTCTCCTTCCAACGTGTTTAATCGATAAGCCCCCTTCTTCCCGACTTCGATAACTTTGAAAGGACCTTCCCAGTTGCTGATGAAGGGTATTTTGGCGCTCCGCTTTTCTACAACCATGTCAGATCGAACAATACTTGTCTGAGGAGCTCGAATTCGACCCCAATGTCCAAGTACACAATATATAGACGGACCTGGATCAAAAGTTACTGTTGGGCCGAGCTCTGGTCCAAACTTGTGGGCCGAGTAATGCATGTCTGCGGATGGATCACCTAAACCCCATTTTCGGCTATAAATACCCCAAGCATTTATGACAACAGACACAATTTCCCAGGTGCACTAACTTTGAGACTGCTGCTCGGACTCGCATGAGAATAGTAGTATAGGCTTTCTCATATGTATTTCATCTTTTAGTATGTACGGCATCCTATAATGCTCGAATAGAACTCCAAACACTTGTAATCTGTACTCGATAATTCAGAATACAATACTATTGATCTTTCCTATTTATCGTCTAATATTATTACCGCATTGTTTATCCACCCTTGATCGAACACACGAAAACCCGTAAGATCAATTGGCGCCCACCGTGGGGCCTTATTCGAGTATTAGATCGAAATATGCCTACTACGAGGAGAAATACGTACAACCGAGGAGAACCCTCCCAGGCAGCAGGAGCGCAGAATTCAGTCAATAACGAGCCCGATAACCTATCTCGTGCGGCTCAACAACCAGAGATTCCACCAATAGTTCCCCAGGATAATGTTCCAATCCACACAACTGTTGGTGATCTAAGATCTATCATAGGCACAATGTGCAGGGAATTCCTGAACAGTGGAAGGGCTGATCAATCACCCGTAGACCAACCGGAAAATCACGGGAGACCTGAAATACCTTCTTCGAACATCCAGAAGGAGAACATCATACTGCGATCTATATCGCGTGCCCCAGCTACAAATCCTCTTCGAGCAATGCCCTCGAAAAACAACGCCCGATCGGAAAACCCACCAAGATCGGTACATAATCTGGAGGATTCAGTGGTAGGAGAGAGCCACTCTGCTGGCGTGGTTGGAGCTAAAAAGTCTGCCTATAAGAGAATTACCGAATCAGAGTTAGAAAAGATAGTATGCGAGAGAGTAGCTAAGGAATTGGAAAAAGAAGAAACGATGATAGAGGTCCCCCGTAACAATCAGCTCGTCAGGCGAGGGGAGAATACTCTAACTAGAGGGAACTTACGAGATAGGGAGGTTTCAAACAGTATCATGCGTTGTTCGCCATTTTGCCGAGAGATACGAGAAGCTCGAAACTTAGAAACCGTGCCAACAAGGCTGCCGCGGTATAACGGGACTACCGACCCCGGGGAACACATCAACAGCTTTATTAATGTGATGAACTTGTACGGACATTCGGAGGATTTCTGTTGCAAAATTATGGTCACTACTTTTGAGGGAATTGCTCTCGATTGGTTCGGGAAGCTACCTCCGAACTCCATATTTTCTTTTGAGGAATTCTGTGATAAACTGAAACATCAATTTGCTAGCCAGAGGAAGCCAAGATTGCCAGCAAATCACCTGGGCACCGTAAAACAATTGGAAGGAGAGACGTTGAGGCAATGGCTACCAAGATTTAGTATTGAGCTCCTGAAAGTAGATACCCCGCAGATCGAGTATCTGTCATCCCTGATGTTCGAACTAACCAAAAGCACTCAATTTGGAAATGCTTTGTGTAGGAAACAACCTAAGACCTTTGAACGGATAATGGAAATAGCAGAGAAGTATATGATACAGGAGGAGATGAACAAATTGAAGAGTTCACATGTCGACAAGTCTCATCTCAACAAGAAGCAAGATCGGGCTCCGATCCCAAAACCAGGTGATTATGGGGGATCAGGCAGAGGATCTGTCTGGCAACGAATTAATACTTATAAGCCGCATGTGCCGCCTCAAGCCCCAAATTCATATGGACCTCCATATGACCGGATTCGAGCCCCAAGACTGGGTAAAATGCAGTTTACCGAGCTTAACACCTCAAAGGAAGAAGTGCCAACCGTGTTGGAAGAAGGAAATCTAATCCCCGAAGCTCAAAGGATCACCCATGCCATAGCAGGGGCACCAGGATATGAGCAATACTGTCGATATCACCGTGCTCGGGGACATAGTACTGAAAATTGTTATCAATTGAAAGTTGAGATTGAAAAATTAATTGCCCAAGGAAAACTGAAGAGTTTGTCAAAGGTAACAACTATAACGGTCGTTATAGATCCCGAAGTCCGCGAAAGTTTAATAACCAGCAAAGACAAATTCAAAGCCAAGCAGAAGAGTGTTCGAATGGAGTAATAAACATGATTGCAGGCGGACCAGCGGGAGGTGATAGCAGAAACGCTAGAAAGAGAACTTTGAGATCGATAAAAGCTGGAGTCTCTGCTAAAAAGAGATTTTATCCTTGGAATCTCCCTCCGTAGAAAATCAAGTTATAAGCTTCAGTGAGGCCGACAGACCCTCTGATGTCAATTGGGACACAAGTGAAGACGATCCGGACTTTTCCATGGTGTTGACGTTGAGGATTGCTAACTTCGAAGTAAAGAGGGTGCTGGTCGATAACGGAAGCTCAGCGAACATTATTTCGTCTGAAGCCCTCACAAGAATGAATCTTTGTCACCCACGTCTAGATAAAGTAACCACCCCTTTGGTTGGTTTCGGTGGATCAGAGATCGTCCCGCTCGGAACCATTCTCTTAAGCACGACTCTAGGAACTAAACCAAAAAATGTAACAAGAATGATCAGATTTTTGGTAGTAGATACGGCATTCGCTTATAATGCTATATTAGGGAGACCAGCCCTAAATATCTTCAAGGCAGTCGTATCTACGTACCATCAAAAAATAAAGTTTCCAACCGTGGGGGGAGTGGGAGAAATGAGGAACGATCAATACATGGCATGGGAGTGTTATAACTCGTCTTGAGTATTAAAAAGAAAGTGGAGCCCGAACTCCCGACCAAGAGAAAGATAAGTGATTTAGCGCCTGAGTTGGAAAAGCCAATTCCCGACTGCGAAAAACTCCAAGCAAAGAAAGGAAAAAACGTTGACATGAGCGTACAAGCGACTGACCACAAAAAGGTGACTTTAGTTCCTGGATCCCCAGAAAAGTTCACTAAAATTGGAACGGAATTGAGCGAGGGCATGGAAACCATGCTCATAGAATTTTTGCAGAAGAATGTGGATGTTTTTGCCTGGAGCTCGGATGATATCGTGGGAATCGATCCGCGAGTGATAACACATTCACTAAACATCGATCCGAAGCAAAGCCTGTAAGGCAGAAGAAGCGCAATCATGGTCGCGAAAAGGACAAAATAATTAATGCAGAAGTCGATAGATTGTTAGCAGCAGGATAGATCAGGGAAATCAAGTTCACAGAATGGTTATGTAATGTGGTCCTGGTCTCTAAAGGTGAAAAGGCCGAAAACAAATGGAGAATGTGCAATGATTTCACCGACCTAAACAAATTATGCCCAAGAGATCCTTATCCACTGCCCCGGATCGATATGCTAGTAGATTCCACTGCAGGGTTTGCGTTGTTTAGTATGATGGATGCGTTCCAAGGTTTTTACCAAATTTTCATGAACGAAAGAGACCAGATAAAACAGCGTTCATCACGGAAAGAGGAGTCTATTGCTTCATTGTTATGCCTTTTGGCCTAAGAAATGTGGGTGCAACCTATCAGAGGCTAGTTAACATGATGTTCAAAGAATTGATAGGCGAGATAATGGAGGTCTACGTAGACGACATGCTCGTAAAGAGTATGACGGAGAAGGACCACATTGGCCATCTGGACAGATGTTTCGAAATCCTGAGAAAATATGGGATGAAGCTGAATCCAGCCAAATGTACCTTTGGTGTGCGATCGGGAAAATTCCTCGGATACTTAGTCCACGAAAGAGGAATCGAAGCAAACCCGGAAAAAATTCGAGCAATCACCGATCTCCAGCCACCACGGAAGCTCTCGGATGTCCAAAGTTTGATTGGAAAAATCATTTCATTGAATAGATTCATCTCCCGATCTGCCGACAAAAGTTTACCATTTTTCAAGCTCTACGAAATCTAAGAACTTCAAATGGAGTGCAGAGTGCGATAAGGCATTCGAGAGTTGAAAGTGTACCTGACCTCGCCACCCATGCTGGCCAAACCATCTGAAGGAGAGCCTCTATATCTATACATAGCTGTGTCGGAAGAGGCCATTAGTTCGGTTTTGGTGAAACTTGATAGAACTGAGCACAAACCGGTTTATTATCTAAGTAAGTTATTGCAAGGCGCAGAGAAGAACTACATGGAAATCGAGAAATTCGCACTAGCGTTGGTAGTGGCTGCCCGAAGGCTAAGGCCTTACTTTCAAACATACAAGATCGTTGTCCTAACAAATCAACCTTTGAGACAGGTCTTATCCAAACCGGAAGCATCAGGCAGGTTAATCAAATGGGCAGTCGAGCTCAGTCAATTCGAAATAGAGTATCAACCGCGAGTCGCCATAAAAGCTCAAGTGTTAGCTGACTTCGTGCTCGAATCAACAGGCATATCGAACACCGAAGGAGCAGTTTCCGAGCTAAATATGGTCGAAGAAGTCAAGAGTCAAATCTGGCTAATGCATGTGGACGGGTCCTCAACCAAGGATGGAGGTGGAGCAGGAATTCATTTCCAAGGACCCAACGGTGAGGATTTGAGTTATGCTATAACATTGGATTTCGTCGTGACCAATAACGAGGCCGAGTACGAAGCATTGATCGCAGGATTAGAGATGGCTCTTAAAGCAAAGGTAAAATCAATTGTTGTACTAACAGATTCAGAGCTTGTTCATAGACAGGTGAAAGGCACGTACGAGGCCAGGGAGTTCAATATGATAAAATACTTAGCCAGAACGAAAAAATTGATTTCTAAATTTGACAAGTTCGATATTCAACCAGTGCCGAGAGAGGAAAATTTATGGGCAGATACATTGTCAAAATTCTCAGGTCTGACCGACGGAAATAATGAAAGAATAATCACGTGGTTGCTATCGAATACATCTGCTATCGAACTGGACGCGGCCCCCGCTATCGATATCATGGAGATCGATGAACCGAGCGAATCATGGAGCAACCCCCTTGTTGCCTATCTTAAGGAAGGGAAACTTCCGGAAAATCCAAACGAGGCTCGGAGGATCAAATACAGAGCGCCGTCGTTTGCCCTGATCGGTGATCAACTCTATAAACGATCCTCCTCAGGAATCCTGTTAAAATGCGTCCCTGAAATTCACTACAATGCTATTTTAAAAGAAGTTCATGAGGGGGAAGCAGGAAACCATTGTGGTGCTCGGGCCTTAGCGCTCAAATGCTCGAGATCTGGATATTATTGGCCTACTCTTTTCTCTGATTCAGTTGACTATGTGAAGAAATGCCACCATTGTCAAATTCATTCGAACTTGATTCATCAACCGCTGAACACATGCATTCTATTCCTATTTGTTGGCCTTTTGATAAATGGGGCATTGATATTGTAGGACCTTTTCCAACAGCAAGAGCTCGAAAAAATTATGTGTTGGTTGCAGTCGAATATTTTAGCAAATGGGTCGAATGCGTCGCTCTAACCAAGATCACTCAGTTCCAGGTTATTAATTTCTTATGGAAGAATATTATCTGTCGATTCGGGATTCCTAGGATCTTAATATCAGATAACGGAACACAGTTCGCCGGAAAAAGAATCACGGAATGGTGCGAGAAATTTGGAATACAACAGAATTTTGCATCCGTAGGACATCCCCAAGCCAATGGGCAGACAGAAGTCGTGAACAGGGAAATCGTTCGATCCTTGGAAAAACGCCTATCTGAGGCAAAAGGAAAATGGCTCGATGAACTTCCAGGGGTTTTATGGGCCAATAGGACCACTGTTAAAGCCGCAACGGGAGAAACTCCATTTAGTCTGGTTTATGGATCAGAGGCAGTTATCCCAGTAGAAAATCTCGTACCTTCCCCCAGGGTCGAATTTTACGATCCCGAAGAAAACCGATCCCTAAGGGAGGTGGAAGTCGATCACGCGGATAGTCGAAGGGACCGTGCGAAATTAAAAATCCAGTCCACAAAGTCTAGCATGGAGAAATCTTATAATCGAAACGTTCGAATCCGAACATTCAAGGTAGGGGATTTGGTGCTAAAGAAAGTGGAAGTATCAAGGCACGTTGGAAAACTCCAACCTAACTGGGAAGGCCCTTTTGTGGTCGTTGAAGTGGGAAGAAAAGGTTCTTACAAGATTGCTCATCCTGACGGAGAGGTACTACCTCGAGCATGGAACGCTGTTAACTTGAGAAAATATTATGGAAGATAGTTAAATTCAAGACTACTGCTGCTTAATCGTCTTTGTTTTCTAGTGGTTTAGTAAGTTGCATGTTCAATGAAGGTCTGTTTCGACCAAGTTATTCGAAAGATGTTTATTCCGATTGAGTATTTATTCAATGAAAGTTTATTTCGCCTAAATTCTTATTTATTCGTCATATTCTAGATATTCTCGATCTATATTCATCTATTATCAATCTCTTCTTTATCAATTATTAAGGGTGAAAGCTGTTACTATGACCCTCGAAAATCGACCAAGGGTGAAAGCCGTTGCAACGCCCCTTGGATCGAAAAATAAAAATGGGTGACGACCCTCGAGCTAAAAATGCTCTGATACGACTAAGGGTGAAAGCCGTTGCTATGCCCCTTAGATCGAAATTATTGAAAAGGGTGAAAGCCTCTGCTAAGACCCTCGAGCTAAAAATGCTCTAATACGACTAAGGGTGAAAGCCGTTGCTATGCCCCTCAGATCGAAATTATTGAAAAGGGTGAAAGCCTCTGCTAAGACCCTCGAGCTAAAAATGCTCTAATACGACTAAGGGTGAAAGCCGTTGCTATGCCCCTTAGATCGAAATTATTGAAAAGGGTGAAAGCCTCTGCTATGACCCAAGGGCTAAAAATGCTCTGATACGACTAAGGGTGAAAGCCGTTGCTATGCCCCTTAGATCGAAATTATTGAAAAGGGTGAAAGCCTCTGCTAAGACCCTCGAGCTAAAAATGCTCTAATACGACTAAGGGTGAAAGCCGTTGCTATGCCCCTTAGATCGAAATTATTGAAAAGGGTGAAAGCCTCTGCTATGACCCAAGGGCTAAAAATGCTCTGATACGACTAAGGGTGAAAGCCGTTGCTATGCCCCTTAGATCGAAATTATTGAAAAGGGTGAAAGCCTCTGCTATGACCCAAGGGCTAAAAATGCTCTGATACGACTAAGGGTGAAAGCCGTTGCTATGCCACTTAGATCGAAATTATTGAAAAGGGTGAAAGCCTCTGCTATGACCCAAGGGGCTAAAAACGCTCTGATACGACTAAGGGTGAAAGTCGTTGCTATGCCCCTTAGATCGAAATTATTGAAAAGGGTGAAAGCCTCTGCTATGACCCTCGAGCTAAAATTACTCTGATACGACTAGGGATAAAACCCATTTGCTAAGGCCTTTTAAATCGAAGGCATATCCAAGATCGATCAAGATTCTATTATCTAAAAAAAAAAAAAAAAAGAAGAGAGAGAAGGAGAACATCATTCCAGTCATTCCAGCAAATATTATCATTACAACAAGGATTGTGTTACAACAAGAAAGGGAAATCGTCACAGTAAATATAGTGATACAACAAAAGAAAAATCTTAGCAAGCTCATAATACAAAGGAAAATCAGGAAAACCACAGTATTACTGAACGAAATTATTATCGAAAAGGATCTTTCGAACTTCAGCACTACGATCAGCATACCCGCGGATGTAAGCTTCCCTCTCGCGAAGCTCGGAGTTCCTCTTCTCACGTTCGTAGATATCTTTGAGTTTCTCCAATTCTGAACTTAACTTATCCTGAGACAATCTTTCCTTGAAAAATCTATTAGCTTCCAGTGCGCGTTCCAGCTCGATCTTTTTTCCAATCAGCTCGAGCGAAATAGAAGCCCGTTGTTCGATCTCATGATTGGCCAACGCATAAAGCCTAGAAAAGACTTTGCCAGCCTGAACTTATAAAAAAATACGTCATATCAGAAATAAAGGAATTAGAGAGTCATGATAAAGATGTTAGAAAGAATTACCTGGGCAAGGAATTCCGACCCAGAATGAAACAGGAACGAGGAATATTCTCCAGTCGAGAAGACCGCCTCAGAGATAGAAACATTGGCCCGAAGAAGGCTCAAGTCAGATTTCTCATGTGACATTGTATTAAAAGGAGTCACACCCCTTTTAAGTGAAGGTTCTCCGACCAACGAAGATACGGATTGGAAAAGAGTGCGCCCAGTTACTTCATCCGCAAAAGAAACCTTTTTAATTTTCTTATTTGAGCTCCTAGATTTAAAGCACGAAGAAAAGGCAATAGTCGAAGATTTATTTTCCCCACGAAAGTTTAACTGATCAGAACTAGAGGATTTAATTGGGGATCGGTTTCTTTTCCTTCTTCTTCTACCATCACTTGGTCCGGAGAAAGGCGCAGGAGAAATCACAAGAGCGTTCGAATTTTTATTCATCTCTTGATTTCCAAGCAAAGATTCAACCGAGATGGTTTTCTAAAGCTCCGATCGCCGTGAGCAACATTATTGTGAAAGCAACGCAAAAAGACCTGGGTATTTATAAAGACACGACATCATGCGAACTGTAATAATTGGTAAGTCGCTACTCCCAAGAAAGATTCGATGACGCAAATAAGTATGCAAGAATGACGTTATAAAATTTAGCAAGACAGTCAAATAGGCAAAAGATTAAGCATGGCATTAAGGAAAAATTAAATTTGGGCATCCACCAAATAGACAAAAGCAGAAGACTATAAATATACAAGAACGATGGTTCAATACGTAAATCCTATTACATGATAGTCGTCACTGGCTGGATTCATGGTCCATTTTCCCTTGTTCCTCTGCTTCGCTAGAACCGCTTCCCGAGCCATTGGAATCACCTTTACTCGAGCTGCTCCCTTCTCCATCATTACTTTGTGCATCGGCCACAGGTCTGCTCGAAACGGAAGAAGAGTTGTTTTGCTCCCCCTGATCCCGAGAATCCCCTTCAATATCCACATCTTCATCCTCGGATTGAGCTTCGAGCGCATCAGGATTTGGCATCGGCACTCCAAATTCCTCTAGAAAAGGAGCGACTCATGAGCGGCCAAATCCTCGAGCTTGGGAGGAAGGGAAGACGCTTTATAATCTTCACCAAAGATATTCATACAAGGATTCATGTTAGGAAGGTAGTGATCAAGGGCGCCTTCGATCTTGGCAGCTGTAAGGAGGTGCTGAGCCCCTTTATAGTAAAAGGCTTGATTAATTTCACCCGACCGTAAGGGAACCAAGGCATCAAGGATTGGAGACTCCAGGAACTCCCTTATGGCAGGAAGCCTAGCTTCGGCTCGACCTCGCTCGTAAAGCTGTTCGGCTGACACTTTGGTTTGCTCGAGCTCCAGCTTTAATTTCGCCACTTCAGCCTCTAAGGCCCTTTTCGCCTCCAACTCCTTCTTAATCTTCTCGAGCTCTATCACGACCTCAGACAACTTAGTTTTGGCATTCTCTAGCTGACTGGTCTTTGCAGCTTCGTCCTTCAAAACATTGTATAGGGCTTTCTGTGCCGCCTGAGACTCTTCGCTCAGTACAGCCAGTCGAAGAGCAGTTTGAGTAAACAGGTCTCCGGCCTGCAAAGAAAAAGATATGTAAGACACAAAATAAGAATTATAAGGAAAGGACTAGAAACTTTCAGAATAGACAGTACCCTTTGATGAGCGTGGGCGTAATCGCCTACTATCTCGAAATCCGGCTTAACAAAAGATTGAATAGTATCATCCTTGAACCTTCCGGCCAAGAACATCCGAAGAGATTTATCCACCGTATGCTCCCCCTCGGGACCTAAGTCAGATTCAATTGTCCCACCCTCGGGGTATCCGGCCAATCTGGGCCCTCGCAGATGATCCTCGATGAAGTCAGCCAGATCCGGTTCGGAATGACCACTCCGGCAAGGAATCGAATCGGATCCTTGACCAAAAGGTTTAACTCTCCTGGAGGACTCAGCGACATCGCTACTTCTTTTACGAGCCGTCCTGGCCTGCAAAATCTCCCTGGCACGATTCTCCATCAATGTGTAGTTGCTATACCCTGCGTCATTCGGGTCAGAAGTGCCAGTTGGAAAAACGGACCGAAGGACGTCTGAAGTTCGGAAATTAGGAGTCCCCTCTGCCTCAGCCCGAGAGCGGGAGGTTCCTACTTCGGTAATCGGGGGAATAATCACCAAGGCATTTGAGGTTGGCATGATCCCAACCTGGACCTTGGACTTTTTCGCTTTCCGAGAAGCTGTTGATATTTGAGGACGAGGCCGACCTTTATTACCCTTCGAAAAGGAAGCAACATGTGGACCAGCTACTGATGTACGGAATTTATCAAAAATATCGGCTAACGAGGAAGGGGGGTTAGCGGGATCGATCCGAGCCCTCCCATACTCGATCGGATCGGCTGGAAAAGTGCAATTGCTAAGCTCGGCCAATCGCAAAACCGCCTCCTGAGTCATCAACGCGGTCTGATGAGGGTCAGCACGAAGAGATTGCAGGAATTGATCCGTTATCTCATTCTTCATACTTCCCTCGAGACGGCGTTTACCGTATATCCATGTCTTTGCTCCAGGCCAAGAGAATGGAGTAGGTTCGGGATTATCTTCGGAAGGAGGAGTCTCTGGTCCTCGAACAAAGAAGAACTTTTGCTTCCATCCTTTCAAATTGCTACTGACGTTGGCTGATAAGATTGAAATCTTTGGTCTCTGAGAAAAATATACATAACCTGCGTTCGAAGACGTGGAAGCACTCATCTGGAATATCCGCCAAAAGTTCTGAAAGGCCGCCTTTTTCCCTTTGGCTTTCATCAGCACACAAAAGGCTATAATTAGACCAATCGAGTTCGGTAAAATCTGGCAAGGAGTCAATAGGAAAGCATCCAGAAGGTTTTCTATCAAAGGAGTGAAGGGGATGCGTAGGCCATAATGGAAATGTTTGGAATAAAAGGCTTGACAACCCGCGGGAGGGTCAGTAACCCGTTGGTCGGAGGTAGGAAGTACTATCGAAAAACCGGCGCCTAAATATGGGCCAAACTCTTTTTGCAACTCGCCTAGATCTTTTTCCTGATAGGAACAGACGATCTCGTCTGCCCTCTCCTCAGTCATGTTTAGACCTGCGCTGGTCGAGGGCTCTTCCCAGTCAAAGATCGTGACTACCACATTACAGTTCAATCTATATTTCTTTTGCTCATTTTTCCCCAAGGGAAGGTCCCCATCCTCTACATCTTCCTCATCAGAGACCATTGCTTCACCTGAATTTTCATCGCCGCTATCTCCCGTCTCGGAATTCGATTCCCGCTCCTCCCCGCTGGAATCGGAGGCGGAACTCGAGTTTTGTGGATTCTCGATCTCAGATGATCGAGCTTCCACAACTTCTTTATCTTTCCGATTATCGGCCTCATTCTCATCTAAAGGAGATTTTCCCTTCAAGTCTACTGAACTCGACATTATGAATATACGAAGACTGCTCGAAAAAGATTGCTAGAACTCACTTATCGATCTGTATGCTCCGATCTAAATTTTTCTCCTCAGAATCTTGGATGAACTGCGACCCTCCATAAAACTATATATACAGGGACAAAACGGGAAATTGCAAACCGGTCCCCGAGTAACCGCGGCGGTTGAACTTCCTCAAGGTAAACTTAAAATCATATTTCCGAAAATTACATTTAAGGCCCCATATTTTTCGAAATTCCTAAATTGAAGACCTACACGACAAGCGGCGCATCGAAGAAATGTTAGCTCCGAATCCCCACACTAGCCTATGAGATAATGAAATTCAACTAAACTGCTACGCTAAAATGGCGATGAAATATCCAAATCACAAGCTCCAATTCCCGCAACAAACGACAAGGATAATATCTGGACGGCACAATTACATGTTTTCTCAAAGTATGCACTCTTTTTCCCTAGTTCGGTTTTTATCCCAATGGGTTTTTCCGAATTAGGTTTTTAATGAGGCATACCCGAAGCTGGTGCCTAGATTGGTTCATTCTCCCTGATCGTCCTGGACTATATATATACTTCTTCGAGCTCAAGCTTCACTTTACGCTCAAGAAGTGGGGGAGTATTGATGAGGGGTATTTTGGGGCTCCGCTTTTCTACAACCAAGTCAAATCGAACAATATTTGTCTGAGGAGCTCGATTTCGACCCCAATGTCCAAGTACACAATGTATAGACGGACCTGGGTCAAAAGTTACTGTTGGGCCGAGCTCTGGTCCAAACTCGTGGGCCGAGTAGTGCATGTCTGCGGATGGATCACCTAAACCCCGATTTCGGCTATAAATACCCCAAGCATTTATGACAACAGACACAACTTCCCAGGTGCACTAGCTTTGAGACTGCTGCTCGGACTCACTCGGGAATAGTAGTATAGGCTTTATCATATGTATTTCGCCCTTTAGCATGTACGGCATCCAATAATGCTCGAATAGGACTCCAAACACTCGTAATCTGTACTCGATAATTCAGAATACAATACTATTGATCTTTCTTATTTATTGTCTAACATTATTACTGCATTGTTTATCCATCCTTGATCGAACACACGAAAACGCGTAAGATCACAAGTAGTTCGCTCAGTCTCCTCGATATTTCCCTCATCTCTTAGATTTCTCGAGAATGAGTTCCCTTTTTTCCAACACTTCGAAGCGCTCTTCGCGCGACCACCCCAAAAACACCAGATCTAAGAGGTCCCGAACTGAGGGGCCTTCTTCTGACCCTTCAGAGCCTCGAGCATCTTCCAGCTCGGGAGCGCAGGCGTCTACTGCTACTCCCAGCGGAGTGAGCGGCGTGGGTGATGCCACCACACTCTCAATTTCTACCCAACAAGATTTTCAATCAAACCCCTCTTCTACCACAGATTTATTGAGAAGACCCTCTCCTGGGCGTGTTGCTTTTGGGGATATGTCTTTCGATGAACGAGCTGAGGATATTGGTATTTCGACCTCAGTTCCTTTCTCCGAACATGATCTCCAAAGTCATGCTCAAGTTAATACTACTGTTACTAATCCCACTGCTGACTTTTGTCAGAATCAAACAGATATCAGTGTTGGGCTAATTAGCAGTGGTCCATTTTTGAACCCATCCTTGGATAGTTCCAGTGCGCAGTCTGTTACTCACAGTTTTCCAGATTTCCTGTTTACTGATACGACTACAATGGCTACTTTGGCTGAAGTCGGGACTTCTTCCCTAGGTCGGACCGAGGAAGGGTCTGGTCGGGTAGTTCGTTTTTCTACCTCGGGGAAAGAAGTTCTCATGAGTCCCAATGCAAGGGATTCCCCACTCCCGTTGGATGATCGATGTTGATCTAACCGGTTTTCGTCAGGTTAATTATATCAGTGAATATGTGATATTGGGGATTCTCAATATATATGATTTAAAGGGCTCTATTACTTTATTCCGGATGGATCAATCTCAAGGAAGAATAATTAGATGGAACAATCAGTAATTAAGACAAAATCGTGAATATAATAGTGTAGCAAAAGCTTTTCTATTCAATAATCTTTGATTATTCAGTTTACAGGCGTAAGCTGCATATGTAAAAGCGTGTGTAATACAATCATAAACTATGTATTTATATCAAATTAAACCTAGCTTTACAAGGAAACATAATCCTAATAGAACTCGGCCCAGTTGTCCTTCTTGAGTCCGGATTGTAGTCTGCTTGTTGAGGAGGGTCGTATTCTACCGGGTCGATAGATGATCCCGAACCGACCTGTCTGACCGAACCGATCTTATATAGCTTAGTCGATCCGAATATTAAAAGGGGTGCGAAATAGCCCCCATCAGATGTGTTACCCAGCAGGTCTATGATATCACAGGGTCTGAAACTCCTCGGCACGATAATGTTCCACTCGATTCCGTTCTGCCTGGTTCATGTGAACCTGATGCATTGTCCTGGAACCTTGGTCTTAGCACCATTCTTCCTGGCGAGTTGAAGAGATACGAGGACGTTTCCAACATTTGCCTCGTTCAATCTCTTTTTAAGGTTTTTGAACAGCTACAATTTAATTTAGTCTTCTTTATTATTCGAATTGCTTACTGATTACACCTTTTATTTCTTCAGGGGAAGTATCTTGCCTTGCAACTGGGCGTTCAGAACGATTGAGACTTGGTTCAGCAAAGAGGACATGAGAAATCGTCTGGAGGTGGAGGTGGCTAAAACCAACGGACTCTCTCTTCAGAACGAGCTTTTCAATGATGACATCAAAAAGTTACGTGAGGAAAATTTGGCTCTTCAGAGGGAGAGAGATGACCTTGCTCGTCTGAATGCCAATCTAGAGGGAGTAATAGAGTCTCGGATTCAACAGGCGCGAGAGGAGTCTCGACTTGGTGCGTTCAATGAAGGTTACGATGAGGGTTACCAGAAGCGCCAGGAAGAGTTAATGACATTTTTGGGCACTGCGACTCCGAGGAAAAGTGCCTCTTCAACCAGGCCTTCTAGTTCCGATCAGCCCTAATATTTAGCTGGCTTTTCCCTCTTTCTTTTTTTTTTCTTTTTTTAGGGAATTAAGGAATTTATCTTCCTTGTTAGAAATATTATTCTAATGATTTTGTACCAACGCTATATTTTGGTGTATATAGTTTTGCTGACCTCTATTTTTGTCGATTGTAATTCGAATTGCTTCATCGAGTATACATTAGTCTTCAAGAATTTGAAAGGTCACCCTCCAAATTGGGGTTTCAGAGCGTTTCGTCTCCCCGTCACTCTGACTTTGTAATTATAAAGCTTGCAATAAGTTATCTTTATCAACCCAGAACTTTGTTAGACCTTCCAGAATCATATTCCAAACATTCGCGAGATGATTATCCTTCTTCCCATTGAGCCTTGCGAAGTTCGTTCCTTCATCTTATAGCTTGCTTAGAGTTGTCCTTACGATGAATGAAAGGACTTTTCTAGTATCGATGTGAATGATTAACTTAGTGTATCATATATTACGCCATTGTCGACCTAGACAATCATCTTTATGTTAGGTCTTGCACTATAATTCTTTCCTTTGTCGTGGAGCTGATCAATTTGATTAATGGGTCTACACCCTTCGTTCCGAGTAGTTTTTTTATGAATAAGTTATTCGCTGAGTATCTTTCAGAGTTGGAATAGGCACAATACCTTTGTTGACGTAGACATAAATCTTTATACTAGGTCGTGCAAAACTCTTTTCTTCATCATTGAGTTGACTAACTTTATTTAAGGGTCAGTAATCCTCGTTTCGAGTGGTTTTTTGTGACGTGGGAAAGGGTTTTGCTAGGCCTGGTGTAAAATCCTTCGGCCATTCCCGGTATGATACCTTTGTCGATTACAAAGTTTTTATTTTACGTCGACCATCGTTGTTGGTCGGAACAGGTATGACAGCTCTATCGATTAGACATGAGTCATTTTTGGAATTTGAAAAGTCACTTATATTAATGTTTGCTTGTTTCAATCAATGCGACATTTCTTCTTCTTTTTGTTTTAAAGTTTTCTGGACTTATAAATATGTAGAGGGGGCTTCCCACATTGTCTCAAATGGATTCAAACATTATAATACCAGTTCTTACTTCTGCTCCTGAAGAAATAACTTATGAGGTTTTCTATCGAACCAAATGGCGTGTCAAGTTTCATGAATCTCATCTCTTCATTGGTTTGGGTGGAATTGGAAAAATGGAGGATTTATCCTTTTCTGGGGAATCCATTATATCTAAACCAGCTTTAACGGAAAACTGGTCAATTCATTAAAATGGCCAACACTTCCCTTCCTTGGTATTCCGTTTGCCGATGGCGATTAAGTGTATAGGGGGTGGGTGAAGTGTTGTTATAGTTTACTCTGTCCGGCGACCTTGGAAAAGCCTTTGTTGAAAATGTATGCCCCTTTGGTCGAGGGTGCGTTACTAGGGGGCAGTGTCCTTTTCTGATCAAGGAGGATACTTCATCATCAAGGCGCCTATCTCAAGAAGTACAGCAACTATTCGGAGATTAATCGATGGTAGTTGCAGAATAACACTAGTCTTCTGTAATTGTAAAAACTGATGTAGTAGGAAAGCTTTTCTTATAACATTGTTGAATGTAAGTACCTATTAATAAAAATCGTTCTTTATTCAATTTGTTGTGTTCATTTCGCATCAATGACTTACGAACTTTATCTATCTGTACCGAATTTGATATTTCAAGTTGTTATCAAAATTCTTATCCAACGTTTGATGCTTATCAAGATACAGGATTCGACCTGTACGCCCATCGTTTTAATCGAGATCCGTAGGTTGTTATCCTCCAATTACGAATTGAATCTCGATAATTTGGTTAAGTAGCTCGGCGAGATACTATAACTTAGTCGAGAATTAAAACCCATTATCTTTGTCGGTAGTCGAGCTCGCGAAGGTCGTGGACATGACCTCGTCTTTATCAAAATCCTATATAAGGGCATTCTTCTAAAATATTCTAAGTACGGAATATATTCTTCTAATATAGTAACCCTTACTTTTTCCTTAAGAAATGTATCTTTGTACAGACTGTTATTTTCACCATCCTCAAATAAAGCAACCATTTCATGTATCATGTCATTATGCCAAATACTTGGTAGGGGAGGAATTGGACAATGTAGAACAATTTTTTAGATCCAGCATGCCACGACCTCTTTAAGCAGTTCTTTGGAATATGAGGCGGTGACAAGTTCACCTGTCTTAATGAGAAAAACTGTTGCTCTTAATATGCTGGCAGATTTCTTGGACTCCAAGAACAAAGCTGGATTCTATGTCGTTTAGTTCACATAAATTAATTATCAAAACGATCAACTATTTCGCAATTTCATCATTTTCTCTTTGTAACAAGCTGGAATAACAACAGATCTCGTAGTTTGGGCGGTAATGGTCTGTTCTTGGAAGTATTTTTCTTCATTCCCTGAAGGATTCCCTTTCAATATGGTTTGAGTATCCCCTTTAGGCTAATAAAATGTTTTAATCGACCAATTTATTTATCGAGGATCGATCTTGACATGTCTAATCATTCCGATCTCGTTAATCACCTGTTGCCGAAGGATGTTATCGACCCCAACCGTTGCCGTTCCAACTTACTTGCCATAAATAGGGGAAGTTGAAAAGTTAAGTTTTCTTCCGTTGATTTAAACCTATCAGTAGGATTAACTTCGTCATTCCTATAAAAAGGCAACAACTCATTTACCATTTCTATCCATACCGAAAAGATGGGAAATTCAGTTTCCACTAATTTCATTCAGTTATCACAATCTGTCTTGTCACGATTATATGTTCCTCATCATGCCTAGTGCTGACAAGTCCCATTAACGCCCTACCTAGTACTGACGAGTCCCATGTGACCTCTGCCTTGGTCTTCAATGGGTTGAGGTCCGTGGTATTTGATCAGCACATGGAGGGTTTAGATCTACCTAGCATCCTCGTTTTTGGAGGTTACCTCCGGAGCGCCTCCTTGTCGGGGTGTGCTGGCAGATTTTCACTTTCACGATGTCCCGTCCGGGACCTTGCTTTGGACGAACAACTGCAATAAGCTATCAAGCGGGGTTTCGTTTCGGTCGAATAACCGCTACAAGCTATCAGTCTTTTAGAGGTTGTTTGATTGAAAAGGGAATAGATCTTCCGAGCCTGGCCATCGAACCAAAGAAGTCGACCATCCTGAGCAGCATGCTTCTTAGGTGGTTGAAGAAGAATGTCGAGGCACAAGGGAGGAGATTGGTGTTTCCGTGGACATTGTCGTGAAAACTCCCATCTATCGAATAGGTTTTCCATTTTTGTATTGTAACAACCTGTAAAGCGAGAGATGTATTTGTATATGATAAATCTAATAAAACTTTGATTTTCATCATATCCTTTGCATCTGCTTCTATCTTGTTTTTAGCGAGTATCTTAACATTGTGATTTGATCGTCATATCAATCGATCTAGTTGAGGTCATTGAGTGTTTACCGATCCAACCGGTTCTACTCGTTCTGTACTTAGGTTTTTTTACCAATTATTGGTTTTAACCCTTTAGCTCGTAGCTTTGGAGATCGTTGAATGCTTACCGAATCAATCGGTTTTACTCAATTTATACTTAGGTTTTTTACCAATTACTGGTTTTAACCTTTTAGCTTGTAATTTGGAGATCGATGAGTGTTTACTGATCCAATCGGTTTTACTCAGCTCGTACTTAGGTTTTTTTTTTTATCAATTATTGGTTTTAACCTTTTAGCTTGTAATTTGGAGATCGATGAGTGTTTACCGACCTAATCGGTTTTACTCAATTTATGCTTAGTCTTTTTACAAATTTTTGGTTTTAACCTATTTAGCACGTAAATTGGAGATCGCTGAGTGTTTACCGACCCAATCGGTTTTACTCAATTTAGACTTAGGTTTTTTACCAATAGTTGGTTTTAACCTTTTTTTGTTGTTCGATTTTTCTAGATCGATGAGTGTCTACCGACCCAATCGGTTTTACTCAGTCAATACTTAGGTTTTTTACCAATTGTTGGTTTTTAACCTTTTTGGTTGTTCGATTTTTGTAGATCGACGAGTGTCTATCAACACAATCGGTTTTACTCAGTCAATACTTAGGTTTTTTTACCAATTATTGGTTTTTAACCTTTTTTGTTGTTCGATTTTTGTAGATCGACGAGTGTCTACTGACCCAATCTGTTTTACTCAGTCAATACTTAGGATTTTTTTTTTACCAATTATTGGTTTTTAACCTTTCTTGTTGTTCGATTTTTGTAGATCGACGAGTGTCTACCGACCCAATCGATTTTACTCAGTCAATACTTAGGTTTTTTTACCAATTATTGGATTTTAACCTCTTTAAGCACAAATGGCTATCTTCATAAAAAATGAATCATAATATTGAAACCATACTTTGAAGAATCAAGCAAAAGCTTTTATTACAGCAAACTGTATTGAATAGTTAACTTAATGGAAATAAGAGATAATTACTACGTAATGATAAAACAAAAAATGAAAATTAAGTCTGAGGAGTTGTTTCGTCAACGTCCATAGTATCTTCTTAGGATGACTGCATTCCAAGTTCTAGGTAAGGGTGTTCCATCCATGTGCGCGATTTTGTATGAACCCTTTTTTCCTACACCAACAACGATGTAAGGTCCGTCCCAATTTTTTTGCAATTTTCCCACATGTTTGGATACCTCCAACTTTTTCACTACTAAGTCCCCTTCTTTAAAGGATCGTATATGTACCCTTTGATTGTAAACTTTTTCCATGTTGGATTTGGTGACTTGTAAGCGTACTTAGGCTTTTTCTCTTAATGCTTCAGTCAGATCGATGTCGTCCTTCCTAGTCATTTCATTCTCCTTGCTATCGTACATCTCAATCCTCAGGTTAGGAACCAAAGCTTCGACTGGAATGACAGCCTCTGAACCATAAACTAAGCTGAAAGGGGTCTCGCCGGTTGAGGCCTTAAAAGTTGTTCGATTAGCCCAAAGTACTCCGGGGATTTCATCCAACCATTTTTCCTTTGCTGCCCCCAATATTTTTTCTAGGGACTTAATTATTTCATGGTTAGCCACCTCTGTTTGGCCGTTTGCCCTTGGGTATCCTACCGAGGTAAAGTTTTGTTGAATCCCAAATTTCGAGCACCATTCCAATACTTGTTTTCCCGCGAACTGAGTTCCATTATCAGAGATCAAGACTCGAGGGATGCCGAATCGACATACTATGAATTTCCACAAGAAATTGATAACTTGGAATTGTGTGATTCGTGCTAGAGCAACACATTCAATCCATTTGCTAAAATATTCCACCGCTACTAAGACGTAGCTTTTCTTTGATCTGGCCACTGGGAAATGTCCCACAATGTCTATTCCCCATTGATCAAAGGGCCAGCATAAATGTATGGGGTGCATTTTCTCAGCTGGTTGATGGTTTATGTTTGCATGGATCTTGCAATGATGACATTTCTTCACATAATCAGTAGTGTCCTGGTTCAGGATAGGCCAATAATATTCTGTTCGTAGACATTTTAAAGCCAATTCTCTGGCTCCGCTATGATTCCCTGCCTCCCCTTCATGAATTTCTCAGAGTACCTCTGGGATTTGTAGTCCATAAATGCATTTTAGCAGGATTCCGGAGGCAGATCTCCTGTAATGCTTTCCATCTAGGATCGTGTATCTAGGTGCTCGGTACATTACTTTTAGAGCTTCATTCTGATCCTTTGGTAAGGTTCCATCCAAAAGATATTTCATCATTGGAGTCATCCAGCTTTCTTCTGGTACGTCGATCTCATCACCTCGGTGATGGGCAAGCTATTAATATCAATTGCTGGGGTGTTTGAGATTAGCCAAGTGATTACCCTTTCTGTTCGTCCATCCCTTGATCCTGTGAATCAGGAAAGTTGATCCGCCCATTTATTCTCCGAGCGTGGGACATTCTGAATTTCGAATTTGTCAAATTTTCCCGCGAGTTCTTTTACCTTAGCGAGGTACTTCACCATGTTATACTCTTTTGCCTCGTATAAGCCTTCTATCTGTCATTGGACCAATTCCGAATCAGTTAATACTTTCAGGCTTCTGATGTTTGCTTTAATTGCCATCTCCGTTCCTGCAATCAAGGCTTCATATTATGCCTCATTATTGGTTACCATAAAATCCAAAGTGATTGCGTAGTTTAGATCTTCCTTGTCTGGTCCGGTAAAATTGATCCGGGCTCCACCTCCTTCCCTATTTGAGGCGCCGTCGACATGCATTAACCAAGTGTGATTTTTGACAATCATAATATCATTACCACCACTTGTCGAGTCGTTGGTATTTTCTGGTAAGGTCGGAGTTTCAAAGAGGAAATTGACGAATACTTGAGCCTTTATTGCAGTTCTTGGTCTATACTCGATCTCGAATTCTCCTAATTCGATCGCCCATTTAGTCAATCTTCCAGAGGTTTCTGGTTTCTCCAGAACTTGCCTTAGTGGTTGATTTGTGAGTACGATTATCTTATATGTCAAAAAATAAGGTCGAAGCTTTCGGGGCGGCGACTACTAAGGCCAAGGCAAACTTTTCTATTTCTAAGTAATTTTTCTTAGCACCTTGTATAGAGTTTGTCCTTCCGTTGGTTTGGCTAATAATGGTGAAGAAGTCAGGTATTCCTTTAATTGGTTAAAAGCCTGATCACACTCTTCAGTCCATAAAAAGTTTTTTGCTTTCCGTAAGGTTTGAAAGAATGGCAAACTTATGTCGGCTGATTTGGATATGAACCTATTTAGTGCGACAATCTTTCCGATTAAACTCTGTACTTGGGAGATTGTTATAAGTAGTTTCATTTCAGTTATGGCTCGGATCTTTTCCGGATTTGCCTCAATTCCCCGTTGATGAACCATGTAACCCAAGAATTTTCCCGATTTGACTCCAAAGGTGCATTTTGCGGGGTTGAGCTTCATTCGGTATTTTCACAAAATCTACGTAGACTTCCATTATTTCTCCAATTAATTCTCTAAACATCAAATTAACTAATCTTTGATAAGTCGCCCCTGAATTTCTCAATCCAAAGGGTATTACAAAAGCAGTATACTTCTTGTTCAGTGATAAAGGCGGTCTTTTCTTGGTCTCGCTCATTCATATAGATTTGGTAAAAACCTTGGAAGGCATCCATCATGCTAAAAATAGCAAATCCTGCAGTTGAGTCGACAAGTAAGTCAATTCTCTGGAGCGGTTAAGGATCTCGTGGACATAACTTTTTGAGGTCGATAAAATTGTTACACATCCTCCATTTGTTGTCCTTTTTATCCCCCTTTTCCACTAGGACCACGTTGCACAGCCATTCTGAAAAATGTATCTCCCGAATCGGTTTGGCTTTTAGCAATCTTTCAACTTCTGCTTTGATTATTTTATCTTTCGTAGGCCCATGGTTTCGCTTCTTTTCCTTGCTGGTTTTGCCATTGGATCTATTTTAGAGAATAAGTAATGATTATTGGGTCAATGCCCTCTATGTCATCTGCACTCGATGCGAAGACATCAATATTATTTCTGAGGAAATCTGCTAGCATAACTTCCCCTTCCGGACTGAGTTCAGTCCCTATCCTGGTCGTTTTCAGGGGATCACCTTGCACAAGCATAATATACTTGTGTTCAGGTGGCCTAATGGTTAAATCGACTGTCTCTTTCCCTTTCCGATCTATTCTATCAGTACTGGGGATGTCGATTTCAGCTCTTTCAATGTCATCCTCGAGTTTTCTTTTTGCTGGAGTGAAAGATTTAGTTTGGTTTCCCAACGCCAGGGAAGTATTATAACAATCCCAGACCATGCAATGATCATTCACTATTTCTCCTATGCCTGAGACCGTTGGAAACATTATCTTCTAATGGTAGGTCGACACGACTGCTCGAAAAAGGTTGAGTGCTGGTCGTCCTAGTATCGCGTTGTATGCAAACGGTGTTTCGACGACCAGAAATTTTATCATGTTTACTACTCGTTCATGTCTTTTTCCCAAAGAAACACTTAAGTTGACTGTCCCGGAGGGGACAATTTCTGATCCTCCAAATCCTACTAATGGAGTTGCTACCTTTTGTAGCGTTATCTCTCCTAAATTCACATGTGTTAGGACTTCTCTTGAAATAATGTTAGCAGAGCTGCCATTATCAATTAGTATTCTTTTCACATTGTAGTTCGCTATCTCAAGCGATACCACCATTGGGAAGTCGGGATTGTCTTCTTTCATATCCCAAACGATGTTTCGTGGCACCTCGCTTTCATTAAAACTGATGGGCTGTTCTTTTGGAATTTTGTTTTCGAGAGTCCATACCTCCCTCGGAATTCCAAAACTCCCTTCTATCGATCTGGCGGTTCTTCGGCGGGCATTACGACTATCTCCCCATGCTGGCCCATTGGAGATCGTATGTATGGTCCCGTTCACCTGATCATTATTCATATCTTGAGAGGGATCATTATTAGGGATTCTCCTTGGTGGGGTTCTCCTTCGATTATGATTTCGAGCGCTTCTGGTTCTATTTCTTTTTCTCCCATTTCGTTCGACGTAATCGTTTAATTTTCCTTCTTCAATCAGCCTCTCGATTTCCTGTTTCAGATGGAAACAGTCCTTGGTGCGATGTCCATGAGCCCGATGGTAACGACAATATAAGTTGTAATTTCGAGCTCCTGGCTTAGCCTGTGTAATTTTTTTCGTTGGGGGAATCCAACTATTTTTCTCGAGTAGCACTAAGATTTCTTCCGTAGGGATATTCAATTTGGTGTATTCCACGTGATCTATTCGATTTCTTTGAGGTAGTTCGGCCGATCTAGGTCTTGCATAGACATTGGGTCTTCTATCCCGATCGTTGCGATTATAATCCAATCTCTGGAAGACGTTTCCTTTTCTAAAGGATCGAACATAATCCGTTGGCCTTGAAATGGGTGATTTGTCCTGTCTCTATAGGACAGAGGTTGAAGCTTTACTCATATTTTTAACTTTAAAGGAGTTCATCTCCTCTTGAGTCATGTATTTTGAAGCTAAGGTCATTATATCTGCAAATGTCCTTGGTTGTTTTCGATTTAGGGCATTCCCAAATTGTTTATTTTTGGTGAGGTTGAAAAGTATGGAGATTATGTAGCCAATATTTGGCGAATCGATCTTGAGCAGTTCGATGTTGAATCTTGCTAACCAACTTCTCAAGGATTCTCCTTCTTGTTGATTAATAGTTCCCAGGTAACTCATAGGGAGTTTTTGTCTCTTCTGACTAGCAAATTGTTGAGTCAGCTTGTTGCATAGCTCACGAGAAATGAATATGGAATTGGTGGGTTGTTTTCCAAACCAATCCAACGCCAATCCTTTGAACGTTGTGACCATCAACTTGGCGGTGTGTTTAGCAGAATGTGCATATAGATTCATTATGTTAGTAAAGCTGAATATGTAATCGTCCGGGTCAGTTGTACCGTCGTAGCGTGGTAGTCGTCCCGGAACTTGTCCGGATGACTACGCTTCCTTGATTTCCCTACAGAAAGGGGAACATGCAGCTACGCTTTCCTGGACTTCTGTGCTTCTTGCCCATGGGTGTTGAACAGTCAGTAATATTTGCTCTAGACGTTCTTGTACCATCTTTTCAATGTCTCTTTCCGAGATGCGGACGGTCATCGGTTGATTAGGGGTGGATCGATGATGTCATCGTCAATAGGAATTATAGTATTTTCTTTCGACCCCTAATGCGCAGGATGGGCAGGGAGTTTTGTCCGATTCGTTCTCCTTCGGACCTGGTTGTCAACAGGTTTTGCGTTACTTCTTTGTGGAGTAGCTAGAGATTGCTGGTCGGTCCCCGAACCATCGGCCTGTTCTGATACATGGTCGATCTGCCTTTGAGCTCTCCTGACTGGTTGCGCCTGAGTTGCTCTTGGGTCTCTGGGCTCTTGTTCGGGAATTACTTGGCCCCCTGGATATAGGGAGTTAACCAGTATGTTATATGTCTTAGTTTTTCTTCCCTTTCCGACAATGGGACAGGAATGGTTGCAACCCTAGGACCCACAGGAGCCGGATCAACATCAGCGTCCTGTTGTCCTTGTGGGAGTTGGATGTCGGCCTCTAGGCGTTCTTGCTGATCCGATGGACGGTTGTCTTCTTGCTGATTATCGACCGCGTTGCTGACTGGTTCGTTATTTATCGTATCGTCTTGCAAACCATCCAATGTCACGTATGGGTGTGTCGTCTTACTCCTTGTCTCGTTGCGTGCGTTCTTCCTTGGGCGAGCCATGTGTCTATCGATAATTAACTCAGCCCCACGGTGGGCGCCAACTGCTTTAACCGATTTTCTTATGGTTCAATTAAATCAATGATATTTATGCAGGGTTAAATTATATTCTGGATATAGGGCTTAGTTACTTTATTCCGGATTGATCGATCTCAAAGATGAACAATACGTAACAAGATTAGAGTATGAAGACTATATTGTAAAGATCAATAAAAATAGCAAAAGCTTTTGTATTAGATTAATCTCTGATTACAAAGTATGTAGGCGTAAGATATGATACTTGTCTGTGTGCCCTAATACAACATTTGATCATGGTATTTATATGAGACAATCCCTAGCCGTGCAAGGGAACATAATCCCATTAGGACTCATGGTGTGGTCCATCTCAAACTCGGAGACTAGCTTGGTCGCTGAGGGGCATTGGGTTAGATCAGATTGACCAGTATTGATGACCGAGCTGTGTGGTCGGGTCGATCTATTATCTTCGAGTTCTTACGAGTATTGTATGGGGTATAAAATAGCCCCCATCACCTTACGAATTTAATTAGATTACGAAGTGTTTGTGCGTGACTCGGTTCAGTAGGTTTCAGGGTTTGCTCCCACTATTTGTAGGGATGGGTCCAAGTCTTGGACTTCATCAAGTTCTAGGACATTTCCAATTTCCTTTGATGAGGATTTCATGAACAGAGGAACAGGCTAGCGAGAAACTTTCGTTTCTCATTGTCGTAGAACTGGTATCCAATGGATTTCGTTGGATACCCCACAAATTTTGTACGAATCGAATCTACTATCAAATTTCTCGTACAAGGGTATTATGCCATGTCATAAATGATACGGCGGTGTAAGGACTTAATTCAAAAGGTACTAGTCTAAGTATCATTTGAGGAGTCAGGGGAGGCTATCCCCTAATGTGAATAAGGAAGTTCAGCTAAATCACAACGTGAAATGAACTAAATTTTAACAAAGTTCGATTCCTTCTTTAGTTTGATGCATGAGAATTCTATTCTCGCCTTAGATAATCGAGGAATTAATTGCTTTATGATTCGGCAAGTTTGATTAGATCAAAATGCTTTCGACATAATGCACTTAATTACTTCATTTCCAAAACTTCTGTTGAATATTACAACATTTTAGATTTGTACTTCACAAAGTACATATATGCCTTGAGGATTAAAATAATCGTAAGTATATACGAAGTAACGTCCTATTGAACTAACCCTTTAGTTCTCCACATTTGTCCTTATGGATTTAAATCCATTCGGTTGATATGCTTTGAATGCCTAGCAAACATTAATTTCAGTTATCATTCCTTTGGGACATGATTCGTAAGTTACGAGTTCATCCAAGTTCTATGTTTCAAGAGCATTAGATGAAAACTTCCTTTCGAATCTTTCTTTGGGAAGAATATCCAAAATGTGCATTTCAAGTGTGGATGATTATCTTGTTTGTTTTACTCCTTTTCGATTTAGCATACAGTTTTTCAAAGTTTTTGATTGTTTATCATTGTTTTATTTCTATGCTTTAAAGACAAAGCATCAATATTTGTACAAAGTTAAATAGCTTTAATTAAAGTATTCCATTCATAATGGTAAAGCAATAGTGTCATGTACAAAAATTTGAAATAATACTAAAAAATAAAATAAAACTAAAAACTCATGCTAATACAAAAAACTAAGTAAAACTCCTTTTGCTAAAAAGTAAGGTCGAGATTCTTCTTGACCTAATCCCTGAAGTATATGTCCCTCATGTATCGTTGCAACTCTTGCCTTTTCCTTCCAAGGAACGCCCTCCTTCCAGGGGGCAAGGGAATACCATCATCACCTGCAAACACTTTTACAGATATGACGGTTTTATGAGTATCTTACATCAAACGAAATAACAAGTGTATAACTAAGTCATACTGTTGTTAAGTCTGTTCATGAATTTCTTTCCAGCAAACTTCCTTAGTTTTCGATCATTCTTACACAGGGGGCAATCCCTTCCTTCACTCAGACCCAATCCATGTAGATGGGCTTTCTCATATTTGTCTAACAACTTGTGCAAGTCATTTATTTTATATCCATCACACGGAATAATACAATGTTGCATAAAATGAGAAAATTTATCAGACAAGCCATTGAGAGTAATTTCTATCTCATCTTCTTGAGTCAAATCAGCGCCTAGCTTTTTGATTCGATTCATCATCTTGGTTTGGTAAGAACAATATTCTCTAACATTGTTAAACCCAACCATGCTCGTCTCGTGGAGTGAATTACACACGATTTGCCTCAAAGTGTGTTCGCTCATGATGCATCTCACAGTTCGTTCGTACATGATTGTGGATTTTATATGGCTATATTAAACAATTAAATAGACAACAATAAGCAGACATGTTTAAAAATAATACTTATAATTAACAAAATTTGGACTTTTTATCGAAAAAGTTCTCCCACTATTTTTATCGAAACAATAACCCCTTCTAGTTTCGAGAAATTCTATTACCTAGTAGGTCTTGACGTCCCAACAGCCATTAATTTCACCCACGACTCGTGGCCATACAATCAATTCTCCAGGTAGGTATACTTTTACCAATTGTGTCCCTACACAACCTTCAAGATATTTTGCCTCGGTTTTCGCATTTATCTAGCCTAACCACAATATGTTTTCGATCGGGAGCCTCCTATGCGGACCATCATCGAGCCATTATGTTGGCCCAGTTGGTCAATCTAAAGGGTTCTTAGAGGACCTAGGCTATAACAAAAATAACCATGCATACATGGCCTTCAACTAATGCACACGGGCCTCCATTCTAAACTAATGAAATAGTAAAGCCCTAATCTATTACAAAGGCTCAAAGTGGCCCAAAAACAACTTTAGGCTCGCAGGCCCAATAAAACCAAACGATAAATTAAACCAATCACATCTACCCTAGGGTCAAGGCTCGGGGCGATCGAAAACCACGTAAACAGTTCACGTAGAGCAAGAAACAAGCAAATATCTTTTACATATTTCTTTCTTATTCTTAAAACCCTTTTTAAAAATAAACTACCTATGATTCTTACCTTTTAGTCACTACTAATTATTACAAAATAAATTCTCGGGTTAACAAAACAAGTTTTCTGCACAAAAATAGATTCGTATTTTTCAACTTTTGAAAATTGCAGTTCGGCCCTTCAACTTTTGAAAATTGCACTTTTAACCCCAAAGTTTTAGAAAAGTTACAAAACACCTCCAAAAACAGTTTCGGCCAGAGGACCAGAAAATTTAAAATTTTGAATCCAGAAAATTTTCAAATTTTGCAAACAGACCCCTGAACTTTCAGAAATTACAAAATAGTCCTTCAATTTTCGGAAATAAAAAAAACGACCCAAAATTACTTATGACCAGAATTTCAAAAATAGTCCAGATTTATCAAAAAATTTCCAGTAACAGAAAAATAAATTTTCAGCCCTAATTCTCATGATTTGCGATTTTTAGCACAAAAAGTCCTGAAGTTTCGAAAAACTATAAATTTGTCACATATCCGAAAAAGCAGTTTTACCCAATCATAGATCTAGTCATAACAAGTAAGAATCAAATCACAAACACAATAATCACACGTATTCATATACTTTATTATGTTCAGGCCTTTTCGCATAATAATAATGGAGTTGGCTCTGATACTACTGTTGGGATACCTCGGTTGTCAGAACAGCGGAATTCAAAAATTTTCCGAGGTACCCGTCAGTCCCATAAATCTGTCTCAATATTATATATACGAAAAGGTTGAACCAAGCAATAATTAAAACTTAGAGGGGGTGATATGCGATATACCTCACCACAGCTCGGTGGTGGTTTCCTCCGGGCTTCTTGTCTGATTCACAACGGAATGATGCAACTGTCTCACCTCCAGAATGTATCAACACCAGTTGGATTGTAGCAACGTCTCCAAGTCGCAATCTACGAACTAGATCTTGAAGATTGTCAATGAAGGAACGGGCAGATCTTGATCAGGACTTAGATCTGGGTCCAGGTGAGGAGATCGACTGGAAGAAGACCATGGCCATAGGAGTTGTGCGGCTAGGGTTGGATCAGCCAAGGGCTTCGGCTAGGGATGGCCGAACTTGGGTTGGGGCGATTAGGGTTGGGGAGTTTTTCTTGTGCAATTTTTAGCTCTCTTTTCTTTTCTTGTGTTATGCAAATTATGATTTTCTCATTCCCCTCATTTGTGAAGATATGTGAAGAGATATTTATAAGAGAAGAAGAATCCTACTCTCATCAGATATCTCTTCCCATATTTATCAAATTCTATTCCTAATCAACATAGGAATTGAGATTTGGTAAATCTCTTCCTTGTTCCTTGTCTTTCAAATAAACAAAACTCTCCCAACTTTATGCATGCAAAAATCGCCCCCTATGCCTTATCCATGTAATCTGAAAATTACATGTTTAATTGGTCTTCTATTTTATTAATTAACCACTCAAATTAATTAGAAATTAATGAATTAGATATCCTAATTAATATTCTCCTCCTTGAATTAACACTTTAATTCATGAACTTTGATTTAACTTCTTTAAATAATTCATTTCCTTTTATGACTGTCACTGTCCAACTGTATTGTGTGTGACCCTCTGGGTTCACCATCAATTGGCAGTAGGCCCACGACTTTCGTGATTTAATTAACGAGCAATTAAATGCTCCGATCAATTAAACACTTTTAATTTACCACTCCAGAATTAATTTCCTTATTAATTAAGGAGTACCCACACTTCATGGTCGATGTCTAGCCACAGGCCCATGAAGCCCAACTTCAGGTGAATTGATATTTGTGAACCTCATCTCTTATAATTGTCATGTACATACGGTCCTTCTAAAGACTAATTTCCCGACCGAGACCTAGGTTGTGTGAATTGATCGGCACCTCTAATTATCTCGATTATATATTTTCTAAATCTGGATAATAATTCCAGTTTGACTGCTAAATTTGAAAACCCCTTTCCAAATCCGTCACTGACCATGGCCATGGATTTCTAGGAACATATTATCTAAGAACATACAGGAAATTCTCCCACCTTATCAGGATGAGTCGATAGATCCTTTCTTAATACTAACCACTCGCGTACACAACTATACGTACCCAACTTAGGCACTTTATGGTCAGGCTACGTGACCAGTACCTAAATCTAAGTACGCACACTCATGCACCGAATTTGCCCTAGCACCTCAAGTCTAAGGACTAAATCGTACACTATTATAAGCCTTAAGAAGTATCCCATCACCGATATGCGGCATGCGCTTCCACAATACGTTTCTCTGTTCGGGTCGTTCGATGCATTCGATCTTCTCTATCGAACCACCTAGTCATATGCACTGACATCAAAATTTCTTGTTCATGAAACTCTACAAATTCACTCCATGTGAATCATGCATAATCGTACAAGTCTTAGCGATTCTTTCGATACCCTGTCTCGTTCAGAATCTATGACTTGGAACGTGTTTTAAGATCACGACCTTAGAGAATGTTTCCTGATTGCACTCAATACTGAAGTGAATCGTCCCATAGTCTAATGTGACCTTAGGATTTCATCCAATTGCTTAGATAAGTTCGCGAGAGATGAAGTTGGCCATTGTTTAATTTACATACTATAAATAAACAGGCGTATTAATTATAAACCATAAGAAAATAGTTCTTTAACAAGCTAATTAATATTGGCTTGCTGGGCACTATCCTATCAGAAACTTGATAGGATACTAAACTGGATGTATAAATATGAATATTCAAAACGACCAGAATAAATTGATCCAAATTATACATGTCTCCTTGCAAATCCAAGCAGCTAACAAAATTGTGTTTCTCCCATTGTGTAGTTCGATCCCAACTTTGTTGTAGTGCCCCACGTGTTGCGCCTCTACGGGTTCATACACTACAATATCACGAAATTAATATATCCTAATCGGCTAGAACAAATGATATATTAAGATCTAGGGGTTAGAGAACATCTTAGGAGCAAAAATCGAAAAACGAAAACTCCTCTAAAGAGAGGGAGTGTTCGGCCGAATAGGGAAGAGAGAGAGGGGAGAGAATTTTCTTGACATTGTGGGTTGTTGAGATATGACTTATATACATATATATAGATATATCATTAACCTAATCCTCCTCGGATTAGTACTTTTAAGTCTTCTAAGTCTCCTACATGGGACATGGTCCCTCTTATTTAGAAGATTAAGTCTTCTAATTAATTCATGGCCCATTCCTAATTAATTTAATTAGGGCTTTATTTAATTTCTCAATTAAATGGCCCAATTAATACTTACTCTCCCAATTAATTAAATTGGACTCTAAGTCTATTTAATTAAATTTCCTATAATTAATTAAATCCAATTTAATTAATTAACTTACAAATTAGATTCCAATTTAATTTATAATCTTGATCCAATTTCAATCGGATCACTTTCGCTCAAATTGGGTCGACCCAGTTGACCCACTTGTTCTTTACTTCCTCGCTTTCGCTTCATGTGTATTGTGTATGCCCCCGTAGGTTCACCACATAATTGGCCATGGGTTATAATTAAATATTCATTTAATTACTCGAGCAATAAATACTCTAAATCAATCGAACACTCTGTCGACTGATCATTCCAAAATTAGCACCCCTGCCAATTTGGGAATTTTTCCACACTCCACGGTCAATGTATGGCCACAAGCCCATGGAGCCCAATCACTGGTGATTTAATTCAGTGAACCTTTTAATCATTTACAATTTCCATATACGACATAATCTCTCCATCTATCGATCTCCCAGTTGAGACTTAAGGGTATGGACTTTTCATCGGTTCCCCTTTTTCTTGTCCTAGCCTTATGTATTGTGATCCCGAAATAATTGTCTTTGACTTAATCTTTATGAGCTACTTTCACTTAGCTACTTTCACAAAGTCGTCAGATACCTTGGCCAAGGATTTTACCAGAATTAATTTCTCACAGAAATTCATAGGAGAAATTCCCAACCTATCAAGTCCGAGTCAATGGATCATTTGTTGATGATATGAACCTGCATACGAGTCCTTCTATACCCAATGTGAATCCTCAGAGACTTTCTGGTAATCTCCAGTCGGTTGAAACTCACATCTAAGTATAGACGTTCTCGTACCAAATAACCCTATCACCTCAAGTATTAGGGATCGTTCCTCGTATACTATTGTAAATAGGAATAACTTCAACCACGATATGCGACTACCGCTTCCATGTTGAGTTATTTCCTAATTGGGGTGTTCAGTCCACTTGATATCCCAGCAAACCACCCACTTATGTGTATCGACTATCCCAGTCACGCTCGTGGACCCCAGTATTTTCCAGTTCATCGGAGTATACACATTAGTGAGATTCTAACCGAATCCAACGATGTCCTATCTCGATTGGATTCTACGACTCCTGAATATGTTCTAGATCACGGCCTTGGAGATCAGTCTACGGGTTGTCCCATAGCTCTGTGATCTAAGGACGTCTATCCGTATGCGTTAATAATTATTACATAAGATAAAGTAGACCATATAATAAAGTGCATTTATTAATCTAAATTGAATAGTTCCTTCATTTATTACATTAAATGACAGCCACACAGTTGTCTTGGCGGACACTATTTCTATCAAAATGGAATCAGACTGGTGAATTTCAGCAGACTCAAATCAGATGAGTTGGCTTTTGGGATTAGCCAAGTGTTCATCAGACGAGATGTTTCAATCAGCAGAGTGAATGTTATCAGCAAGTCATCTCAACGGTAATAAACGCACTGATGGAATTAAATGCTGAAGAGGAGGGTAATTTATGGCAAATGATTGAAGAAAACCTCGTATTAGCTTGGTGCATTTAATTCAAATGACATAAATTACAACAGAGTGTACAGTGCAAACATTTGCAGGGAGCCGTTCCTGAAAATGGGAGGACCAGTACTCGAGGAATCAAATTATGTCTCTCTTCAACGGATAGAATTCAAACCTCAAATATAAATAGTCCGTGATTCAAGAGGTAGAGACAAGCAATACACTCTGATAGCATTCCCTAAAGT
Organism: Penstemon barbatus; assembly: GCA_003313485.2. Lineage (NCBI taxonomy): Eukaryota > Viridiplantae > Streptophyta > Magnoliopsida > Lamiales > Plantaginaceae > Penstemon > Penstemon barbatus. The sequence goes on along the minus strand of CM064881.1, from coordinate 53,346,937 downwards.
AGAATTCTTCTATGTCTTAAAACTCAAGAACAAAATACTCATCAGCCTAGTCATCTGTTGACGAAAGCGAAGTTGAGGATCAAAGTTGAACACATTTTTTGAGTGACTTTGTAAAATATAGTGTTGTGAGAAGCTGTTATCCATTTTTGTGAGTGATAAAGCTTTGTAGTATAGGATTTCTGAGTGATCTCGTGTAAAGAACTTATGGCCAATTCATTTGTTGTTTAGAGCAAGCAGGGTATATTGTAATATGTGTAATTATAGTATAACCCAAGGATTTTTATCCGTATAACCACTATAAAAATTATGGTGTTTACATTTGCCTTCTTTCCTTGCATATTTTCAAAAAGCATCTTAAACACTTAAGTTAACTGGAAAAAGATTTTTGAAAGGAGTTTGTGAAAACAGGGGATAAAATCTTTTCCAAGTTAAGAAAATTACTTGTGAAAAACAATTAACCGCTGCAAGTAATCTGTTTAAAACTCTGATTTTCTCAAAACCATCTAAGTCATATCAGAGGAGTGGTCTACTCTGCTGTCAAAGCTTTGTGCGCGATCAGCTTAGTCTGCTCATAGAAAAAAATAGAAAATTTTAAGTTAAAATTTTCAGAGGTCTATCTACTCTCCCCCCTCCCACCTAGACCTCATTTGACCACTTGGGACCAACAAGTGGTATCAGAGCAGGTGGTTCATCTGAATCAGCTACCTAATCAATGAGCTTGATCCAAGTGTTTTTTAAAGGTTTTCAAAGTTGAAAGAGCATATTTTTGATAAAACAAAACTTTTTGAAAATGCATTGTATCAGCCATGTTCCCCACATTGGCGGTATGAGTTTCGAGGACTGGAAGATCCGCATGGAAATCTTCCTTGCTACTTATAATGACAACATGTTTAAATGTATCACTAAAGGTCCTTTTAAAACCACCAAGACCATCAAAGTTAATGAAAAAAAATGGTGGTGAACAAAGAACTCGAGGAGATGACTGCTGTAGAAGTCCAGTTGTTCAACCTTGATAAAGTTGGCCGTTTCATCATGACCAGAGCCCTGGACAATGACCGTTTTGACAAGGTCAAGCACTGTAAAACAACGAAAGAATTGTGGGATAAGGTTCGTGATATGAGCGAAGGAAACGACGCAATAAAAGAGCACAACTTGAGCATAGCTCTTGAAAAGTTGGAAAACTTCAAGATGAAGTCTGGAGAAACCATTGATGAGATGGATACAAGATTCACCAGAACGATGAATGAAGTTTTGAAACTGGGAAATACCTTCACTGATAAGGAGATCGCTGTCAAAGTTTTGAAGGCGTTGCCTCCCAAATTCAACATGAAGACTACAGCTGATGGGGGCTGTTTTACACCCCAAAAGGTAATCGAGAACTCGAGAAGAATTGGGTCATTCCGACTAGCTAATCAACCTAAAATGTGGATCGACCGTGGAGGTCATCTCGACCTAAGATGAGCGTCTCACCGACCTAGCACAGGAGTCCGAGTCCCTTAAGGACATTAGTCTGAGTCCGGTTATGGTTATGTTTCCTTGTATAGCTAGGGAAGAAGATCTATATAAATTCATCACTTACATTGTATTAGGGCACAATACAAAATATCATACTTACGCTTACATACTCTACATACTTTGTAATACGTGATTTAATAAGATAGCCTTTGCTACACATATTACATACTTTTTCCTCTGTTCTTACGTTGGTTGTTTATTCATCCTTGTGTTGATCCATCCGGAGTAAAGTAACTAGCCCTTGAATTATACTCAATCTAGCCTAAATCATATTATTATTGATATTACTGAACTTAACGAAATTCGGTAAAATCAGTTGGCGCCCACCATGGGGTTCAGTTAATTACTCGATACACATATGGCTCGCCCAAGGAAGAACGCACGCAACGACGGAAGAAGCAACACCATGCACCAACCCCCACCGACGGATGGGTTGCACGAAAACCCTGATGGCCAAGGCATCAACAACCCTCTAGTGGTCCATCAACATCAGGAATATGTTCATCCCACAACTTAGGAAGATCACCCGAATTCCAATAGGAAGATCCCATCGGGGCAACAAAACCAGGTGCCAACAGAACCTATAGTCAGATCAATTCCCCCTCCTTTGCCCGAAAGGGAAGAAAATATCAAGCAGTTGGCTCAGTTAGTTAGTTCTTTATATCCCAAACTCCTTGCACAACCTGCACGGAGAACTCAGAGGGCGGTCGATCATATCTCATATCAGGCCGATAGCCCAGGAACCGATCAGCAATCTTTGGCTACTCCACACAGGAGTAACGGAAGACCTATTGAGAACAATATTCGAAGGAGGCCCAATCGGGCAAGAGCTAATGCTCGTCCCGTACAACAGTAGTCAAAAGAAAATACTACTATTCCTATCGATGACGATATGGTCGATCCATTGCCAAATCAGCCAAAAACTGTGCACGTTTCAGAAAAAGAAATTGAAAAGATGGTACAAGAACGCGTAAAACAAAGACTCCTAGCTACCCAACAACCCTGGGCAAGAATTAGAGAGGTTCAAGAAAGCATTGTTGCATGCTCTCCTTTCTGTAGAGAAATTAAGGAAGCACAATCGTCGGGACAACTACCAGGCCGTCTACCTCGTTACGATGGTACCATCGATCCAGATGATTACATATTCAGTTTTACAAACATAATGAACTTATATGCTCACTCAGCTGAGTATACTGCTAAATTGATGGTCACAACGTTTGAAGGATTGGCATTAGATTGGTTTGGGAAGCAACCAACCAATTCAATTTTTAGCTTTCGGGGGTTATGTAATAAACTCACTCAACAGTCAGAAACGACAAAAACTCCATATGAGTTATCTAGGAACACAATTAATCAAGAAGAAGGAGAATCTTTGAGAAGTTGGTTAGGTAGGTTCGATGTGGAGCTGCTAAAGATCGATTCTCCAAACATCTACTACATTATCTCCATATTAGTCGACCTTACTAAGAATAGGCAATTTAGTAATGCTTTAAGTCGAAAACAACCAAGAACATTCGCGGAAATAATGACTTTAGCCTCAAAATATATGACTCAGGAAGAGATGAACTCCTTTAAAGACAAAAACAAGAATAAAGCTTCCACGTCGGGGATGAAACGACAAGATAAAGCTCCGATCCCCAAGATAAGGGATTAGGACTGATCCCTCAGACGAGGAATCGTGTTTCAAAGGTTGGATTACTATCACAATGATTCTGATAAAAGATCTAGTGTCTATGTCAGACCACGATCCGCGTAGCAACTGTAAAGAAATCGGGTAGATCACGTAGAGTATACCAGATTGAATGTTCCTCGGGAAGAAATCCTAGTGATAGGATAGTGCCCAACAAGCCAATATTAATTAGCTTGTTAGAGTACTGTTATCTTATGGTTTATAATTGATACGCCCGTTTATTCATAGTACGTGAATTAAACAATGGCCAACTTCATCTCTCGCGAACTTATCTGTTGGATGAAGATGAAGATCAGAAGACAAGTAATTTAATGTTTAAAGGGAGGTTTTTGTGATTTCCAAAACATCATAACCAGCTAAGCTAGGAAAGCTTAGTTAAAAACCTTAGAAGAATTTTGAGTGAAGCTAAAGTCATATCAGTTATGTCAAAATTCAAGTTGGTCCAAGAAGACTACTGATCTGCTGTTGAAGAAAGAAATCAGACTGGTGAAGATCAGCCGACTCAAATTAGATTTGTTCAAGTTTGGGATCAGCTCTGCTCATCATCAGACTTGTGTTCTCATCAACCAAGTGGAAAGGATCAGAAAGTCTCTCAAACGGTAATAAATGCACTTGGAGTAATAAATGCTGAAGACCGAGGGTATTATGGCAAATGATTGAGGAAATACCTCGTATCAGCTGGGTGCATTAAATGCTGTCTGACAGAAAGTACAGTCTACAATACTGTCACTGTGCAGAGAGCCGTTCGCAAAAATTAAGGACCAGTACCCGAGGAATTTGAATTTTGTCTCTCTTCAACGGACATTTTTCAAACCTGCGAGTATAAATAGTTCAAGAGACGAAGAAGAGAAACAACAACACGATCTCTGAGAGAAAATCCGAAGCAAAATCTTCAAGTCTCAAGAACAGCTCACTCATCAGCTTTGTCATTTGTTGACACAAGCCGAAGTTGAAGATCAAAGATAAATACATTTTTCTGAGTGAAAAACTGTTAGAGTGTTGTGCGAAGTGTAGATCCATCTTAGTGAGTGATCTAGCTTCAGAGGATAGACTTTCTTTGTGATTTCCTATTGCGCACTTGTGGCCATTTCATTTGTTGTTTGGCGCAAGCTTTGTATATTGATTACTTTGTGTTTTCTAGTATAACCCAAGATCTAAGTGACTTGGAAGAGTGGACTAAAGGATTTAAATCCATATAACCTGTTGGTCCCAAGTGGTCAGATGAGGTCTAGAGAGGGAGGGGGGTGAATAGACCTCTGAAACTTTTTAATCAAATTTTAACTTCAAAACTGTTGTTCAAACTTAAAAAGACTAAGCTGTTACCAAACAGTAAGTTTATAAGGCTGATCGCGAACAAATCTGTGAACAGCTTTGTTGACCACTAATCTGATAGTTACTAAGCTGATTTTTGTCAAAATCAGTTTTAATACCAGAATACTTGCAGCGGATTTATAAAGTATTTTTCACAAGTAAACTTAGTAGTTTGAAAATTTAATCCTGTTGGGATTTTGTGGGTATAATTGTCAACTACAACGGTGCGGAATTTAAAATTTTTATATCCACATCACAGGGATCTTATTAGCACATATAAATAATGTTGAATTCATTTCAGGATACAAATACCAAAATAAATTAAAGTGGTAAAATTGCTATTTTACCTCACCACAGGCAAGGTGGTGGTTTCTCCGGTCTTCTTTTTCGGATCACTAGAGCACCCCAAGTGTTGTGCCTCTAGAGAATAGTCCACACCAGCTGGATCTGCAATCACTTCAATCCACAGGCTGAGAACTAGGAGAGAAGCAGTTCAGATTCAAGAGTTGGACTTAGATCCAACTCTAGATGTAGATCGGAAGAAGGAGAGAGGTGCTCGTCCCTTCTCCACAACCACGGCGGCGGCGGATTGGTTGTAGAAGGCGGCGGCGGCTAGGGCTAGTGATGGAGAGGGGGGCGGCGGCTAGTAGAGGAAAGATTAGGGTTTAGGTATTTTTCTTGCTTAGGGTTTTGATTCTCCAAGACTCCTTTTTATAGGAGAGTGCAAACCCTATCCCTAACCCTATCTTCTCTTAGCTAATGGACCATCAGATAAGTTGGCCCATTCCTCTATTTAATTAGTCCTTTTAATTAAATAGCCCAAGTCATTTAATTAACTACTTTAATTAAATGGTCCATTTATTTAATTAATAATTTAATTAAATAAGCCAATAAATCTAATTAAAGATTTAATTAATCAGATAAATCTAATTAATTTTCTCTCTCCAAGAATTAACCCTTTAATTCCTTACCTTGATTTAAATCCTTTAAATCATTTCGTTCTACAACTGACTATCATAGTTCCAGCTTTTGTGTGTGACCCTCTAGGTTCACCATCAATTGACCGCAGGCTCACATTTCTGTGATTTAATTAATGAGCAATTAATTATTTAATTAATCGCTCCGATCAATTAAACTACTTTCAATTGACCACTCCAGAATTAATCTACCATCAATTTAGGAGTACCCACACCTCATGGTCGATGTCTAGCCACAAGCCCATGAGGCCCAACTTCAGGTGAATTGACTTCAGTGAACCTTAAACCTCTTATAAGTACCATGTACATACGGTCCCTCTAACGACTAATTTCCCGATCGAGACATAGGGTGTGTGAATTGGTCGGCACCTCTAATCATCTCGATTCTGTACTTTCTAATTCAGGATAATACTTCCAGTGTGATTGCTAAATCTAGAAACCCCTTTCCAAATCCGTCACTGACCATGGCCATGGATTTCTCGGAATGTATCATCGAAGAATGTACAGGAAATTCCCTCATCCATTACAATGAGTTTGTAGATCCTATTTTGATGCTAACCATCTGCGCATACGACTATACGTACCCAACGTAGGCGCACAATGGACGAGCTATGTGCCCGGCTCCTAAATCAAAGTACGCACACCCGTATACCGAATTCGCCCTAGCATCTCAAGTCTAAGGACTAAATCGTACACTGTTATAAGTCTTGAGAGACATCCCATCACCGATATGCTTTTTACGCACTTCCACAATGGGTCTCTCTGTTCGGGTCGTTCGATGCGTCCGATCCCCTATCGAACCACCTAGTCATATGCACTGACATTAACTATGTCTTGTTCATGAAACAACAACAAATTCACTTTAAGTGAATCATGCATAATCGTACATGTCTTGACGATTCATTCGATACCCCATCTCGATATGAATCTATGACTTGGAACATTTTTGAGATCACGATCTTTGAGACTGTTTCATGATTAATCGCACCCAATACTGAAGTGAATAGTCCCGTAGTCATGAGTGATCTCAGGGTTTCAACCAATTGCTTAAATGTGTTCGCAAAAGATGAAGATGGCCATTTGTTTATATTATGAATTCTCAATAAAATAAACAGTTCGTATTAATTGATAAATTAAAGATTCTTTCAAGATAAAATAATGTTCCTATTACAAGTTATTTTGTTGGCTTGCAGGGCACTATCCTATCAAATCCCCAATTTTATAAAAACTCCTTTAAATCTTTTTCAAACAGTTAATCAAGTGTTTTATGTAGATCTGAAAATATGCAAGAAAAGCTATGTAAAAACACAAGAATTTTTATAGTGGTTATATGGATTTAAATATCCTTTAGTCCACTCTTCCAAGTCACACAGATCTTGGGTTATACTAAGAACACAAAGTAATTAGTACACTCTGCTTGCGTCGAACAACAAATGAAACGACCACAAGTGCGCAATAGGAAATCACAAAGAAACTCCTATTCTACAGAGTCTTATCACTCACAAAGATGGATAAGAGCTCCTCACAACTTTTCTCTCTTACAGATTCCCTCAGAAAATGTTTTCTTGAACTTCAACGGCTTCTGTCAACAAATGACTTTCAGCAGACGAGTGAGTTGTTATTGAGCTTTTGAGACTTAGAAAATATTTTGCTTCGAATTCAATCTCTCAGAAGTTTTGTGTCTTTTCTTCCTTCGTCTCTTAAGCTATTTATAGTCACTCTTTGAATTTTGTCCATTGAAGAGAGACAAAATTCAAATCTTTTGATTTCTGGTCCTTAAAATCCGCGAACGACTCTCTGCACAGTGACAGTACTGCAGATTGTACTATCTGTCAGGCAGCATTAAATGCACCAAGCTGATACGAGATCTTTCTTCAATCGTTTGTCTTTAATAACCTTGTACTTCAGCATTTATTACTTCCAGGGGCAATTTTTACAGTTGGGTAGACTTCTTGATTCTTTCCACTTGGCTGATCGAAAGTACAAGTCTGATGATGAACATAGCTGATCCCAAACTTGAAATGATATGAGTCGGCTGATCTTCACCAGTCTGATTTTTTCCTTCAGCAGATCAATAGTCTTCTGACCTTGAATCTTTGACCCTTCTGATAGTCTTCTTAATTGGTCAAAATTCTTCTATGGGATTTTACAACTAAGTTTTTCATACTTAGCTGATCTTACGTTTTGGAAATCATCAAAACCACCATTTACTAATTGTGTAATATCCCAAATTTTAAACAAGAGTAAAATAAATTTTTAGTTAAGTTTTAAGTTAAATAGAAAACTAAATTAATTAGGTTTGGAATGAGACTTATAGGACTTGAATGTTTTCTAGAAAGAAAATGTGATTCATTTAATTAATTTATGATCAATTGAATAAATCATTAATAGATGATGGTATTATAAAAGTCAAAATAAAATTATGGACCTAATGTGAAATTTGTAGTTTGATACTAAAATTAGTTGTAAGCTTATCCATCTAGATATATATATAGTATGGTACCAAACTACTTCAATATTTTAATTGAACATTAGAAATAAATTGGAGTGTCTAATCATAGTAGAGGACTAAAGTGAATGTTTTAAGATATATAGTAGACTTTAACAATTATATTTAAAAGTTAAAGAAGTCAACTAAATTAATTACAGGCTATAGATTGTATAATTGAAGCTTTGGGGTTAATGTTTAATTAACTTAAGTCAAGGACTTTACATGATAATAATAATACAAATTCTATAAAGTATATGTATTCTCTATCTATAGTAAATTAACTGGAGTAGCTAATGGAAAAGTAAAACAATTATCATCATCAATTCAACATTACACACGGCCACATAAAATTGAAAGAAAAGTGACTCTTGGTTAAATTAGGCACGTGTACCCTTCTCCTTTTTATTGAAGTTATAGATATTTAATTTTATACACACACATTTTTACACTATATAAACTAAGCATTTCATTCACATTTTATAACATATTAATGAATATATATTATACTTTTACATGTAAAAAGAAAGGAGTAATAATTATCTCATCCTATGTCAAAGCCTACACCTGTCAATAAATTAGAGGAAAGCTGATGACTATTGGTTTGAATTGATACTTGTCCTCTTCTAAGTTAAGGTAGATACCCTTTCACACACACCAAATAGGGAAAGTCTCACTGTGTGCATTTTACACACAATCGAGAGAGAGAAACCAGAGAGAAAGAGAAAAGGAAACCGTGGGAGAGAGAGAGAATGAGAAACGGGAGAAGGAGAGAAAATGCTCGGTGGTGGTGGTGGAGAGTGTTAGGGGAGTTTCGGACGGAGAGAGGAAAAGAAAGAGATGAAACATTGATGGTGGTACGATGGTTGTAGTGGTGGAGGTGGTGGTGTTTGGTTGACAGCGGCGGCGGTGGTAGGAGCTACGGAGATGGAGAAAGAAGAAGCAACTAAGGAGTGAGTACGGCTGGGCTGGGTCTTGGGTTATATAGAATTGATTTGGGGATGATGGAAGATTTCCGGTGGAGTACGGCGGCGGAGAAGGAGCGGCAGTGGCGGAGGAACAGTGACGGCGGCGGCTATGGTTTTTGGGGGAGTGGAAGAAGAGGAGTTAGGATTAGGGTTGGGGTGTGATATTGGACTATAAGGGTTTTGGGCTTTAATTGTGATTTAGTTGGGTTGGGGCTATGTGGTTAGATTTAGGTGGGCCAATTGGAATTGGGTCAATTTAATTGCAGGTAATTTAATTGGGCTTTAGTATTATTAGGCCTTTGTCTTTTGGCCTATATTATTTGGATTGATTTAAATTTGTTAGTTTGGTAATAGATTTGGGGTTAAGTGTATGTGACTTTTGGACCAAGACTGAAATTAAATTTGAACTTAAATTAGTTTAAAATAACTATTAATCATAATTATTCAAATTAATTATATTAATTAGTTAGTGTTGGACGTAAACATATATGTATAAATATTAGTTCTACAATAGTTAATTGAGTAAGAAATTTAATGGACTCTATTGGAACTAAATTGGACTTGGAAATCATTGGACCCTTAATTGGACATTTGAATTGCATTAAGGTTATAGTTAAAGTAATTCAATTAAGTATTAATTTACAGTTATTTAACTACTAATGATTATTAGTTTAATAAGATGAATTTGTGAGATACAATATTAGGATGATGATGTTAATGTGAATTGAATAATTCTTATAAGTTGTTTTAATTAAGATAATGATTTAATAATCAATCTTTTCTAGTGTTAATATTGAATCACGTTACCTTTTATTAATTAGTTGTTCTTAAAGTAAATTGGTAGTACCATATAAACTTTGTGTACGTCTGTCCATTTGAGGCTTGCTTTGGTAAATTCGAAATCATAGCTAATTATTTTAACTGCAGTAGTTGATTTTAAAAATAATCAAGTAATGGCGGGGTCGTCTTATTTAATTAAACTTAATTAAATTACTTTAATAGACGTTTTATATAACAAACAAGACAATAAATAATAATAGAGCAACGTATGGAGTTTGAAGAATGGTTGATCCTAGAATTCTTATTGATAGAGTTTGGGACATTGACTGCAGGTAACTCGAGAATAATTGGCGTGATTCGACTATTGAATCAAGACACGAAATAAATGTGATAGAGGTCATTCTACTACAAAGCCATGCTAGAAGGCTTAAATCCAATAGCAGGACTTGAGACCATCTGTCTACCGTTGAATAGCATCTCTAGCCTGAGAACGGTGAGCGCCTCAAAAAAATGTTTTTAAAACTGAAATAGTTTCTAAAGAAAATCATATCATATATATGTATTTCTCATTTGATATGACTACAGTTATTATATCTCTGTTTATAATTGTCTGCAATGCTTGCAGCATGTACTACTTCTTCATAATAGAACTGATAATTCTATACTTGTTTGCATTTCTCGTATCATATGACATTGGTTGAATAATGGGGTGTAGTACTTTATCTCACCTCATATTAATGAATGGTACCAAGGTGTAGTACTTTATCTCACCTAAGTACCAATTGCTTGTACATGATTATTTGCGCGCTCATCAGCTCTCGGTTGATGGTATTCTTTGGATAATTCTGGGTAGCTGGGGGCTACAGGACTACCAGATCTCTGCCATTGACCGGACTCACAAAACCAGGGATTAGAGCCCCTTGGGGAGTGATTCAAATTATTCGGCAAAGACATGTCAAGGCCACTTTAAAGGGACGGGTAGCGCCTCAGCCCTTATCTAACCGGCGTGCTAACTATTGATCACATCCTGATCTTTCTGTATCCTTTTTGAGGTGGAGGAGTTCTTTATCCCGTGTTGACGGGTAATTGATTGTGATATCATTTGTGATATTTACGTATCTGCTATACTAGTCTTAAATATCAATTACTTTGTAAGTTAATAGGCAGTACATGAATTTCTAAATCGTTTTCTGCATAAAACTCAATTTCACACCTGCACTGGCCTCACTAAGTTGTTTTTACAACTTACGCTTTCAAATTATTAATCTTTCTGAACCTCATTGAAGGGCAAGATGGACCACATGAGACTAAGGGATTTCGGTTGGGCGTCGACCATAGAGTTTCTAGATGTTGTCAAGTGAAGGTCTGGTTTGTAATGAAAGTTTTAAAGTAATAAGTTAGTTGGAAAAATTAATGTATTGTAATAGATAGTTAGAGCTCTGAACTGCAATTATTGAAAATTTATCAAGGTTATTTTATTATTTATTTATGTCTTAGCAGACAGGTGCCGGTTTCGGGCCGTTACATGTGGTATCAGAGCATTAAGTTGTGTTAGTGCTATGTTAGGATAGGTTCCTTTGACTGTGGGTTGTTATACCAAAGAAATTCTATAGAACCCTTAAGATTTTCAATCGAGTCATAGGAACCCTTAGTACCCAATTGTCGTGAATCACTATTGGGGCGCGCGACCAACATGTGAATTATTACAATTATGGTACTGAGATAGGTTTTTCTTGGCAGGGTAAATTTGTAATAGAAAGGTTTAACCTAGGAAGTGGTCTAGACCTGTAACAAATCAAGTGAGTTAAGATCCTACCTTCCCATTTTCTATTCAACAAGATCGTTGGAACCTTTGGTTTCTTTTTAGAACAACTAAGTAGTAGTGAGATCTTCTCGAATGTCTATCGAGTCATCTGACATTGCTCCAAATGATTGCTTTTCTCTTCAGTCCCCATACTCATAATTTAATATCTCCAGAGTTGATTTGAATCCGAACTTTTATAAGTTCTTTGTACACTAAGGTATTGACTTGAATTTGATGGACATATGTTGTAGTTATCCTTAGGCCTATGTTGATTTCAATTGGCTTTTAGGAGTAGTGCTAAGCTTGAGATAATAAAATAAAATGAGAAATCCCTATTTGAGTTAGAATTATTGAACATTCACTTATTTAACTGGGTTTGGACTTGAATTAAGGAAGACAGAATTTCATTTTAGAAAATCAAGCCATGGATCGGAGATAGTCGCAGTTACAAACCGTAAGAGTCGACAACAAGTTTACGTGATGAAGAACTCGTGGAGCAGACACTTTTATTGTTTGGATGGGGAAGATATTACGATCACCGAGAATCGAACGTCGTGCTCTAGAATCAAGTTTTGGATGTACCTTAGAAAGTTAGTTAGATACTTATCCAATTAAGTTATACTATATAGATATACCACCCATTATAAATTATGAAATATGAAACTTCGTTAGCTAAGTTGGATTAAAATATTCGGTGAGTTGGTCTACTCATTGTCTTGCTACGATGAATTTGAGGAAAGTCAATCGAGAAAGTGAGAAAGACTTAGGTGTCCTATTGAAAGTGACAAGAAAACATCGGGGTAAGTTGAAGGTAGCAAATTTTTTTTCTTTAATGAGTTAAGCGAATGTTTATAATATTTGAATTTGAGAGATAGTTGAATAAATTCTCTTAACTTTCACATCCATAAAGTCATGTTTCTGAAACACGTCCTTCTTTACTATGACCATACCTTTCAAACTTTTCCCTTACCTTTCCAAATTATTATAAGTTTAACCAAATGTCAAACACACGTGATTCGAAACCTGTGATCCTTGGTAAACTACCTATCGCAACTTACAAGTTGCAAAGTTATAGTGTTAGATTGAAACTTCCGATTAAACCTTGTCTAGAGTATATTAAGTGTCTTACTTTCAAATTACTCTTATACCACTTAGAAATCTATAATTTCACTTCTTTCAATCACTTTCACTATTATGCTAATTCAACTCTATTAATAGGATCTTCTGCAACACATTAATTTCATGCCAGAAATGGCTAGACCTATTTCTTTATTCAAAACTTTATATGTCGTTCTACTTGGACTTTCTGGTGTTAAAAATCTAAATCTAGTCATCTTACACTAGAGTTCTTATAAGATTCATACGAATTCATAAAGTTGTAATGACCTTATTGACATACATGATGTCAATTCTTGCCATTTGTATATTCTTTCAATGATTAGTTTTAGGATGCTCGATCTGGATTTAACATGTTTAACATGTTCACATTTAGTCAACCTTTTGAGAGACTAGAGTATTTGCATATCCTATATTTTAATCTGCCAATTCTTATATTGGAGTCTCTTCTTTGATTGGATTAGTACTCGTTCTTGCTGATCATAAACCTTTAAAAATATTTTACTCTATCTTTTTATCTGATAACTTATCGAGCCATATTATTTAAAACCAGGGTTCAAATTGTATAATTATTACTACTACTCTTTCTTCCATCAATTCTTATCATAACTAGAACCAAATAAGTGAGAGAGAATTTGGGGGCCAAATTCTTTGAAGGAGGGGTGAGTGTAATATCCCAAATTTTAAACAAGAGTAAAATGAATTTTTAGTTAAGTTTTAAGTTAAATAGAAATCTTAATTTATTAGGTTTTGAATGAGACTTATAGGACTTGAATGTTTTCTAGAAAGAAAATGTGATTCATTTAATTAATTTATGATCAATTGAATAAATCATTAATAGATGATGGTATTATAAAAGTCAAAATAAAATTATGGACCTAATGTGAAATTTGTAGTTTGATACTAAAATTAGTTGTAAGCTTATCCATCTAGATATATATATATATATATATATATAGTATGATACCAAACTACTTCAATATTTTAATTGAACATTAGAAATAAATTGGAGTGTCTAATCATAGTAGAGGACTAAAGTGAATGATTTAAGATATATAGTAGACTTTAACAATTATATTTAAAAGTTAAAGAAGTCAACTAAATTAATTACAGGCTATAGATTGTATAATTGAAGCTTTGGGGTTAATGTTTAATTACCTTAAGTCAAGGACTTTACATGATAATAATAATACAAATTCTATAAAGTATGTGTATTCTCTATCTATAGTAAATTAACTGGAGTAGCTAATGGAAAAGTAAAACATGATCATCATCAATTCAACTTTACACACGGCCACATAAAATTGAAAGAAAAGTGACTCTTGGTTAAATTAGGCACGTGTACTCTTCTCCTTTTTATTGAAGTTATAGATATTTAATTTTATACACACACATTTTTACACTATTATAAACTAAGCATTTCATTCACATTTTATAACATATTAATGAATATATATTATACTTTTACATGTTGTAAATAGAAAGGAGTAAAAGGAATAATTATCTCATCCTATGTCAAAGCCTACACTTGTCAATAAATTAGAGGAAAGCTGATGACTATTGGTTTGAATTGATACTTGTCCTCTTCTAAGTTAAGGTAGATACCCTTTCACACACACCAAATAGGGAAAGTCTCACTGTGTGCATTTTACACACAATCGAGAGAGAGAAACCAGAAAGAAAGAGAGAAAGAGAGAAGGAAACCGTGAGAGAGAGAGAGAATGAGAAACGGGAGAAGGAGAGAAAATGCTCGGTGGTGGTGGTGGAGAGTGTTAGGGGAGTTTCGGGTTCTATTCTTTTACTTTATTCAGACGGAGAGAGGAAAAGAAAGAGACGAAACAGTGATGGTGGTACGATGGTTGTAGTGGTGGAGGTGGTGGTGTTTGGTTGACAGCGGCGGCGGTGGTAGGAGCTACGGAGATGGAGAAAGAAGAAGCAACTAAGGAGTGGGTACGGCTGGGCTGGGTCTTTGGTTATATAGAATTGATTTTGGGATGATGGTAGATTTTCGGTGGAGTACGGCGGCGGAGAAGGAGCAGCAGTGGCGGAGGAACAGTGACGGCGGCGGCGGCTATGGTTTTTGGGGAGTGGAAGAAGAGGAGTTAGGATTAGGGTTGGGGTGTAATATTGGACTATAAGGGTTTTGGGATTTGATTGTGATTTAGTTGGGTTAGGGCTATGTAGTTAGATTTAGGTGGGCCAATTGGAATTGGGTCAATTTAATTGCAGGTAATTTAATTGGGCTTTAGTATTATTAGGCCTTTGTCTTTTGGCCTATATTATTTGGATTGATTTAAATTTGTTAGTTTGGTAATTGATTTGGGGTTAAGTGTATGTGACTTTTGGACCAAGACTGAAATTAAATTTGAAATTAAATTAGTTTAAAATAACTATTAATCATAATTATTCAAATTAATTATATTAATTAGTTAGTGTTGGACGTAAACATATATGTATAAATATTAGTTCTACAATAGTTAATTGAGTAAGTAATTTAATGGACTCTATTGGAACTAAATTGGACTTGGAAATCATTGGACCCTTAATTGGACATTTGAATTGCATTAAGGTTATAGTTAAAGTAATTCAATTAAGTATTAATTTACAGTTATTTAACTACTAATGATTATTAGTTTAATAAGATGAATTTGTGAGATACAATATTAGGATGATGATGTTAATGTGAATTGAATAATTCTTATAAGTTGTTTTAATTAAGATAATGATTTAATAATCAATCTTTTCTAGTGTTAATATTGAATCATGTTACCTTTTATTAATTAGTTGTTCTTAAAGTAAATTGGTAGTACCATATAAACTTTGTGTACGTCTGTCCATTTGAGGCTTGCTTTGGTAAATTCGAAATCATAGCTAATTATTTTAACTGCAGTAGTTGATTTTAAAAATAATCAAGTAATGTCGGGGTCGTCTTATTTAATTAAACTTAATTAAATTACTTTAATAGACGTTTTATATAACAAACAAGACAATAAATAATAATAGAGCAACGTATGGAGTTTGAAGAATGGTTGATCCTAGAATTCTTATTTATAGAGTTTGGGACATTGACTGTAGGTAACTCGAGAATAATTGGCGTGATTCGACTATTGAATCAAGACACGAAATAAATGGGATAGAGGTCATTCTACTACAAAGCCATGCTAGAAGGCTTAAATCCAATAGCAGGACTTGAGACCATCTGTCTACCGTTGAATAGCATCCCTAGCCTGAGAACGGTGAGCGCCTCAATAAAATGTTTTTAAAACTGAAAGAGTTTCTAAAGAAAATCATATCATATATATTTATTTCTCATTTGAAATGACTACAGTTATTATATCTCTGTTTATAACTGTCTGCAATGCTTGCAGCATGTACTACTTCTTCATAATAGAACTGATAATTCTATACTTGTTTGCATTTCTCGTATCATATGGTATTGGTTGAATAATGGGGTGTAGTACTTTATCTCACCTCATATTAATGAATGGTACCAAGGTGTAGTACTTTATCTCACCTAAGTACCAATTGCTTGTACATGATTATTTGCGCGCTCATCAGCTCTCGGTTGATGGTATTCTTTGGATAATTCTGGGTAGCTGGTGGCTACAGGACTACCAGAGTTCTGCCATTGACCGGACTCACAAAACCAGGGATTAGAGCCCCTTGGGGAGTGATTCAAATTATTCGGCAAAGACATGTCAAGGCCACTTTAAAGGGACGGGTAGCGCCTCAGCCCTTATCTAACCGGCGTGCTAACTATTGATCACATCCTGATCTTTCTGTATCCTTTTTGAGGTGGAGGAGTTCTTTATCCCGTGTTGACGGGTAATTGATTGTGATATCATTTGTGATATTTACGTATCTGCTATACTAGTCTTAAATATCAATTACTTTGTAAGTTAATAGGCAGTACATGAATTTCTAAATCGATTTCTGCATAAAACTCAATTTCACACCTGCACTGGCCTCACTAAGTTGTTTTTACAACTTACGCTTTCAAATTATTACTCTTTCAGAACCTCATTGAAGGGCAAGATGGACCACATGAGACTAAGGGATTTCGATTGGGCGTCGACCATAGAGTTTCTAGATGTTGTCAGGTGAAGGTTTGGTTTGTAATGAAAGTTTTAAAGTAATAAGTTAGTTGGAAAAATTAATGTATTGTAATAGATAGTTAGAGCTCTGAACTGCAATTATTGAAAATTTATCAAGGTTATTTTATTATTTATTTATGTCTTAGCAGGCAGGTGCCGGTTTCGGGCCGTTACAGGTGGTATCAGAGCATTAAGTTGTGTTAGTGCTATGTCAGAATAGGTTCCTTTGACTGTGGGTGGTTATACCAAAGAAATTCTATAGAACCCTTAAGATTTTCAATCGAGTCATAGGAACCCTTAGTACCCAATTGTCGTGAATCACTATTGGGGAGCGTGACCAACATGTGAATCATTACAATTATGTGATTTAGCCGGATTTCGTCGGGTTAATGGTATCAGTGAATTTGTGATATAGGGGTTTTCAATATATATATTTTATAGGGCTCTGTTACTTTATTCAGGATGGATCAAAACTCAAGGAAGAGCAATATCATAAAAACAAAAAGTAAATATCGTAACCAACGTAAGAAAATAACACAAATATGAAGAGAAAGCTCTCTTTTATTGAATAATAGTGAGTTGTGCAGTTGATGCAGAATTTAATGGCGTATTTGCCTTATGATTCAGAGTTGTTTAATACAGTGATTGACTAGGCATTTATATCACACTAAACCTAGCGTTACAAGGAAATATAGTCCTAATAGGACTCGGCCCAAATATCCTTCCTGGGTCCGGAGTATAGTCTTCTAGTCGAAAAAGAGCTGTATTCGGCGGGTCGATAAGATGATCCCAACTTGTCTGATTTGGTCGAATCGATCTTATGTTCTTTAGTCGATCCGTACAGTATGCAGGGTGCAAAATAGCCCCCATCAGTACTCCCTCACTTCTTCGAGCGTATAGATAATAGAAGCTCGTAGAAGTAGATAATTCTTTACGACTGTTTATATTCTATGAATGGAGCCTCGTTAAAAACCTTTCTTAAGAAAAAACCCTGTGGGAAAAAATCTTAAGTAAGGAAAAGAGTGCTTCATATCATAGATAGTCGTTTTCTCTTTCCAATTACGAATCGCCACGCGTCTATTTGGGAGGCTTTTCATCTCCTTCCGTTTTTGGCGGGAATGCGATTAGTTGTGATGAGTTCGAAACGTCTTTTCTCATCTTATTATAAATAGGTGACTTTTGAGTTCGTCATTTTTCCTTTATACTTGCTTATAGTTCGTAGTCATTTTCTTGCTTAGTCGTTCATCCTATAAAGTTTTCCTTTTATCGACTTATATCCTTCGATAATCTGAAAACATGGCCTCTTTAAGAAAATCTTTTTCTTCCTCGAGGGAGAATGTTGCTCCTAATAACGAGGAGGAGTTGCACTCTAATCTTTTGGGCGAACAAGCTGCAGTTTCTGAATTCGTCGTTCCTGTAGAAGATACTTTTAAGGTACGGATCCTTTCTGATGCGGATGTTGCTGCCCGAGCCAAAAAGGGCAAAGGTACTGTTCCTCAGATTTCTGAACCAATTGAGGATCTAGCTTGTGCTTATATGGTGGATACTTTCCAAGAGGTTGTGAACAATTACGCCAAATATTTTCCGGAGGGTTCCGAGATAATTCTTCCTTCCCCTTCTGATAGGGTCACATCTCCACCGGAAGGATGTCGCGCCTTTTACACGGCTCACTTCAATAGCGGCCTGCATCTTCCGTTGTCTCCCCTCTTCCTTGATATCCTGAAAATATTTAGTGTGTCCTTGACACAATTAGTACCAAATTCAGTGGCCTTCCTGGTTTGCTTTTCTATCTTGATGATCGCGAAAGGGTTTAAACCTTCCTTTCGTAATTTTACGCAACTTTTCCGGTTCTATATTTCCAGTTCTTCTAATCGCGGGTATTTTTTCGCTAGTCAGAGGCCTAGTCGAGCAATCTTTGATGCCCCCGTTTCTAGCAATCCTTCTTGGAAATCTCATTTCTTTTTTGTTCGTCCTCCATCTCGTCTTCGTTTGGCGGATGGTTCGATTGTGCCCTTCTCGTGGGATCACGACTCTAACTGGGTTCACGGAGGTCGCCTGCCAACTGGCGAACTCATTCCTGATGATGCTCAGTTTATTGGTGAAATCCTCGCTATGCGTGAAAACAAATATCAGAGTGCTCTTCTGATTGGGGAAGCTTTCTTTCGTAAAGCGGGATTGAGTGCTCATACTTTTCCAATCAGTTCATCATCTGAATCACTGGGTAAGCGCTTCACGGGCCTGGTCACTGCGACCCCCTTTGTGAGGAGGTACCCCTTCTCCCGAAGTTACGGGGCTATTTTGCCGAGTTCCTTAGAGAGAGTTTAGCTTAGGGTTATGATGATATCTTCTATATAGAGAAATTAACTTTCATCTTGTTTCTTTTTCAGCTCATATGGTAGAAACTTCACGACATTCTTCAAAGGGAAAAATGGTGTTGTCCAAATCCTCCAAATCCATTGAGAATGTCCCTATCGAGCAGAGAGCGTCTCGAAAAAGAAAGCTAGAGTTGAGTCATAGCTCCGAGGAGAATGGAGAGGAATCTCCAGATTCTTCACAAGATTCCCCTATTCGTCAAAGGACTGGATCCGGTTATCCCCCTCTCCAGCTTAGGACCTCCTTAGGCATTCGTGGATGTCGCAGTTGGTCGATGCCTCATCCTAACGATAATCCGGTGGAGAGAAAGAGGAATTACTATGGTCGTTCTGGTAACGATCTCTCTTTACCTGACGACAATCATCCAAAACCTACTTTGGTCGAAATGATTGAGGATCATTTAGAAAGAAAGAGGGCTGCTGGTTATTCTGAGAAAGATTCTCTTGTCCATGATGAGAGCGAGAACGCAGTTGATAAGGCAACTCGTGTTCTTTTGTCAGGCGTTTTTACTCGCGATCTGAATAAGCTTTTTCGAAAGGATCCTCTGGAGAAATTTCAGCGAGCTTCTCTGTATGCTGAAAAGGTAACCTCTTTTTAAGTTTGCTTTATAGGATATCTTCCTTCGAAGGTCTTTTTATTTTGCTGACTTATTTTTTTGTTTTACTCCTTTACTTTTTCAGACTAAGACTTGTTTAGCCTCATATGCTTATGAAACTGCTCTCTGGAAACAACAATGTGAGTTTCTGGATGAGAGATACAAAGCTTTACTTCATAAGTCCTCAGGTTCGGAGGTAGGCCCATCAACGTCTTCTTCCGTTCCGGTTGTAGAGACTAGGGCTACTGGGACCGAAGACCAGGAGATTATAAACAGGGTTCTGGAGTCTTCCCGTGCTCAAGAGCAAACCGAACAAATGGCTAAAAAGTTAGAGGAGTTACAGTTTCAGAGTACTACTCGGATTAGCGAGTTAGAATCTCAAGTGTCAAGTCTTCAAGCCTCTTTAGAGGAGTATGAGAGGGATATTCCTCTTAGTGGACTTAGGGATCGTTACGGCCGGTATCCCGACGAGAAAGTAATTCGTGAATTCCTCAAATCTCCTGTTCATACAGCGATTGTATACGAGATGGTCGGTCCTCTTCTGGAGAGTACTTTTAAGAAGGCGGTTCATCAGTTGGTCGCCTTTGAAATGATCGAGGACCGTCGGAAGGAATATTTTGAGGCGGCACATATTCGGTTGAACCGTTATGGCGAAGTTTATTCTCCTTCCGAGCTTCCAGATGTCGTATATCAAAGTTTTCCTTTGGCTCACCTTGTCAAAGAGTTCGGAAAACCATTGCCGATTCCTCTTTCTGATGTTAACGATGAGCTTGATGAAACTTTTATCGATCGAGAGGAAGAGGAAGAGGCTTTTGAGCCAACAAAAGGAGAAGACGTCGTTAACGAACAGACGATTCCGGAGGGCGATCAGGCCGCGTGATTCATTGATTCATGAAGATACTCTTGTAACCATTTACTGTAGGTTTAAATGTAATTTTACACTTTTAACCTTTTGTACGCCAAACGTTTCATATTCTGACAGTCATGTCCTTTCATCTTCGCCGTAATTATTCAGATAAGTCATTAACTTCGCCGTAATCATTATGCGTGTGTCTTTTCAAATTCTAGTGTTTATTCCAAGGTCAGCTTTACTATTTCGCGCCCTTTCCTTGGTTTGTCGCGTCTTCTCGCATAGTATAAAAGGTAAAAAATTTGTCTCGCTATTTACTGCTTTGTTTACCTCTTTAACAGAATACTCTTCCTTTACCAGATCGATAAGCCTTCTCGATATTTTCAATTTACTTATTGAATTCCGATCATGACTAATCTTTTTGGTAACACGTCGAAGCGTCCTTCCCGTGAGAACACCAGAAATTCTAGATTAAAAAAGTCTCGAACAGAAGGACCCTCGATGGAACCTCCTCGTTCATCTTCTGTTAGTAGGTCGGTGAGCGATAGCCTTGTCGTCCCCTCCGAACCTTTTTCTGTAGTTAGCTCATCGTTTTCAGAACCAATCTTTTCTTCTTCCACTCAAGTTGGAAGTATGCCTTCCCCTGGTCGGGTGGCTTTCGGCGATATGTCCAATGAGGAGCCGACTTATAATATACCCGTTACTTCAGGTGCTTCTTCCTGTGAGGGTGCTTTTCACGGAGAGGTTCCTAATAGCTCCATTTCTTCCTCTCTTTCTGCCGCCCGGCTTGTCAGCGGACCCTTAAGGGGAGACGATGCAGGGGCAGTTGGCGGAAATCCTTTTATGACACAACATGTGTCCCATGATTTTTCTGATTTTTTATTCCATGATACAACTATTGTTAATGCCTCCTTTGAATCTGGCGGACCTTCTGGAGGTCGAACCGAGTCAAGGCCTGGTCGCCGGACCGTCATATCTGCTTCGGGTAAGGAATCCTCAGTTAGCCCCGATGAGAGGGGTTCTCCCATCTTTTAGATGATCGTTGTATTCTTGAGCAGGTTAAGGATATCTTGCGGGCAGCGACTCCCCGCCCTGACAACGTCCCTCTTCTTAGTGAGCTACCGGGTTGTGTTGAGCCCGATGCTTTGTCTTGGGATCTGTGTTTGAGCACTATTCTGCCTGGAGAGTTGAAGAAGCTTGAGGGTACTTCCAACGTACGCCTTGTTCAGTCGCTAGTGAAGATATGCGAACAGGTGGGCAAATCTTTCATTGTTTTATTTGTTTTTATTTTGACTGCCTTGTTACATAAGGACTTGTTTTCGTTTTCCAGGCTAAGTACTTTGCACTCCAGCTGGGTGTGCAAAACGATGATCTGTGGATAAGTAAAGGTGCTTATCAACGTCGTTTGGAGTCGGAGTCGGCGAAGGTTGCAGGGCAGTCTCTCCAGCTGCAGCTTGCCCATGATGATTTGAAAAAATTGCAGGAGGAAAAGTCTGTCTGGGAGAAAGAGAAAAGTGACTTGGTTCAGGCTGCTGCCCTAGCAGAGGAGTCTCGACAGCGGTCCTATGAGGAAGGATATGACGCCGGTTATCTAAAGCGTCAAGAGGAGTTGATGGCGTTTGCTGGCAACTTGACTCCTCGGAGGACAGTTTCTGCTAGTCGTCCTGCTGGCGATTCTTCTCAGTGATCTTTGTCTAATTTGGCAGGCTTTGGACTGTCTCTTTTTTTTTTTTTTTTTTTTTTTGTGCCCAACTTTTGTGTAGCTGTTTGGGCTTAATTTTTGTACTAGGAGAACGACTAAATTGGAAATTATGATCTTTTGTAGGCAGATCCTTGCCTTGATCAATTTTATTTTGTAGATATATTTTGTTATGCACATTTTGCTTTTATGCATAAATATAATCATCATGAAATAATCAGCATAGATTAGCATACTTATCTGATATTCATCTTTGCGGAGAATATCCAGAATAGAGAAAAGGTAGCTTAATCTTGCTCGGTCACTTATTTAAGTAACTGAATGGTATAATATTTGCTCTGCAAATCAAATTTTTTGTTGATCAACCCAGTATAGTCCCTTGGCTTATATCCAAAATCACGTTGTTCGTCAGAACGTAGACAGTAGGTCATTCGTATCGGTAAACGATTGAATAGTTGTTAAAGATTGCTCAGCATCTTGGTCGATGTTCAGTCCATGCCTTGTAAATTTGTCTTTCTGTGATGTATATCTTATATAAGGAGGCTATTGCCCCTTCTGTTGAACTCCGCTTTTTCTTTTCATCAGACTAAGAGGAAATATCCCTTTCAGTATCTTCCAAAGCTTCATGTTTCCCAGCATTAACTTTGAACTATATGTTCCTCAGCCAGTGTATCATTATATCATTTCCTTGATATGGGAGGAATTGGAAAATGTAGGAGCTTGGCCAGATCTGACCTGTTCAGACCTCCTTCAACAATTCTTTGGTATGTTAGGCAGTGACTTCTTTGCAGTTTCGAATAAGGAGGACTATTCTCCTGATTTCTATGTCAGATATCTTGGACTCCAAAGGAGTTCTTGTATGGCTTAGTTAATGGTTACCCATATGATGTATGATGCAGTGACGACCCTCGTATGGTAGAAGGTTTGGTCTTTTATCTCTAGGCGACCAAGTATCCTTTTTGCAATGGTTTAAACTTGCATGCCTTTGTTGAGGATCTTAAGCTTTCTGTCGAGCGAGTATCATATATGTGTGTGCAGACCTTTCTGGTCCGGAGCTTCTTTAGGTACGCTTTGAGAGTTCTTTGATCGCTTCGATCTAAGTTTTCTCTTGTTATCGATTCGTTGATTGGAATAGTGGGGTGCCGCTCCAACTTTCTTGCATTAAATACGGGAAGTCAAGAGGTCGCATTTCTGTCCGTTGATCAGATACTTTTTCAGCCGTTGGATTGCTTAGATCTATCCCTATAAATAGGGGGGGTGGTTTGCATTCTTCATTTGCAATTTCTCAAAAAGGATGGAGATCTCAGTTTCCTTAAATTTTATTTTGCCTTCAGATCCCATAATATTCAAAAAGTCACATTATCGTGATTCATACCATAATAGCTTGATGTTCTTCTGCCTTGTACTGACGGGTCCCATGGAAGCCCTACCTTGTACTAACGGGTCCCATGAGGCCTCAAATGTTGTTTTCACAGATTTGAGGTCCGCGGTTTCTGTTTGCACATGGAGGGTTCATATTTGCCAGTCACCCCCGCTCTTGGATGTTACCTCCGGGGTGATAGACCACCGGGGTGTGCTGGTTAATTTTTCTTCTGCGACGGTCCCGAAGAGATGCTGCTTTAGGATAAAATATTAACTCCTAAAGTAGAAGCAGTATCTCGTTGTGGGTGAATGAGTGTTGCCGGTCATCTGGCTGGTAACGATCATTTCCTCTGGAAGAGCATTTGATCTTCAGAGCCTGGCCGTCGAACCAAAGAAGTCGACCATCGTGAGCAGCATGCTTCTTAGATGGTTTATCATAATCGACGAGGTACTAGGGAGGAGATTGGTGTTTCCGTGGACATTGTGGTGAAGATCGCTGATCTATAAGATCTTTTTATCTAAACCATTGTATCGATGTTTAAGTAGTATGTAGACCTTTGTAATGTAGGACTTTTGTATGTAACTGATTTGATGAATAAAATATTACTTTTATCCCTTGCGTTCTCCTTGTCTTTTGATTTTGTCATAATTTTATTTATGAGGAGCATTTTCAAAGCAGATGGATTCATACTCGATTCATCTTCAAGACTTGGTTGTATTAGCAGATCTTTTAGATCGATGAAAACATATCGAGGAGTGTTTATTGAGCGGATCAATGTATACTCGACTCTTTTATAATTTAGACTTAGGTTTTTATACCAGAAGTCAACTAATCGTTGATAAATTGATCGAGGAGTGTTTATTGAGCGGATCACTGTTTACTCAACTCGTTTTATAATTTAGACTTAGGTTTTTATACCAAAAGTCAACTTAATTGTTGAAACATTGATCGAGGAGTGTTTATTGAGCGGATCAATGTTTACTCAACTCGTTTTATAATTTAGACTTAGGTTTTTATACCAAAAGTCAACTTAATCGTTGAAAAATTGATCGAGGAGTGTTTATTGAGCGGATCAATGTTTACTCAACTCGTTTTATAATTTAGACTTAGGTTTTTATACCAAAAGTCATTTAGATCGTTGTAAATATATCGAGGAGTTTTTATTGAGCGGATCAAGGTATACTTAACTCTGTTTGATTATTTAGACTTAGGTTTTTATACCAAAAGTCATTTAGATCGTTGTAAATATATCGAGGAGTTTTTATTGAGCGGATCAATGTATACTCAACTCTGTTTGATTAGACTTAGATCGAGGGGTGTTTATTGAGCGGATCAATGTATACTCAACTCTTTTTTGAATAGACTTAGGTTTTTGACCCAAAAGTCTTTTAATTGTCATGAGTAAATAGAGGAGTGTTTATTGAGCGGATCAATGTATACTCGACTCGTTCGTTTGGACTTAGGTTTTCAATCCCTGAAGTCTTTCAATCGTTGTAAATATATCGAGGAGTGTTTATTGAGCGAATCAATGTATACTCGACTTGTTTTTACTTAGACTTAGGTTTTCAATACCAAAAGTCTTATAATCTTTGTAAATATATCGAGGAGTGTTTATTGAGTGGATCAATGTATATTCGACTCGTTTGTTCGGACTTAGGTTTTCAATACCTGAAGTTTTTCAATCGTTGTAAATATATAGAGGAGTTTTTATTGAGCGGATCAATGTATACTCAACTCTTTTTTTTTATTAGACTTAGGTTTTTGACCCAAAAGTCTTTTAATCGTCATGAGTAAATCGAGGAGTGTTTATTGAGCGGATCAATGTATACTCGACTCGTTTCTTTGGACTTAGGTTTTCAATACCTGAAGTCTTTCAATCGTTGTAAATATATAGAGGAGTTTTTATTGAGCGGATCAATGTATACTCAACTCTTTTTTTTATTAGACTTAGGTTTTTGACCCAAAAGTCTTTTAATCATCATGATTAAATCGAGGAGTGTTTATTGAGCGGATCAATGTATACTCGACTCGTTTGTTTGGACTTAGGTTTTCAATACCTGAAGTCTTTCAATCGTTGTAAATATATCGAGGAGTGTTTATTGAGCGGATCAATGTATACTCGACTCGTTTTTACTTAGACTTAGGTTTTCAATACCAAAAGTCTTATAATCTTAATGACCGAGGAGTTTTTATTGAGCGGATCAATGTATACTCGACTCGTTTGTATGGTCGGATCGAGGAGTGTTTATTGAGCGAATCAATGTATACTTAACTCCTTTTGTCCCGATCTCAACCAATATGATAGTAGAATCCCTAGGAGTGTTTACCGAAACAATCGATTTATACTCGATCTTGACTTTATATTTAAAGTTGCTAAAATCTTTAATAATTGAACTGTAGGCTAAGGCCTTTATTACAAAGATTAAAACTTAATAAAATAAAATAAAACAAAGCAGCATAACCTGCAATTTATTTACCATAGTATTTCCTAAGGTTAACTGTGTTCCAGGTTCTTGGTAAGGCTGTTCCATCCAAGTGTGCAATTTTGTATGAACCTTTCTTTCCTACGCCAATGACAACGTAAGGTCCATCCCAATTTTGTTGTAACTTTCCCACATGCTTGGATACTTCTACCTTCTTCAAGACTTTGAAGGTTCGGATGTGTACCTTTTGATTGTATGCCTTTTCCATATTTGCTTTAGTGGCTTGCAGGCGTACAGCGGCTTTTTCTCTCAAAGCTTCTGTTAAATCGACGTCACTTTCTCTTGTCTTTTCATTCTCCTGATCGTCGTACATCTCGATTTTTGGTGTTGGGATTAGAGTTTCAACAGGAATAACAGCTTCCGAACCATATACCAAGCTAAATGGGGTTTCCCCGGTTGAGCTCCTGACTGTAGTTCGATTAGCCCAAAGTACTCCTGGGAGTTCGTCGAGCCATTTTCCTTTGGCCGCTCCTAATCTTTTTTCCAAGGATTTTATTATTTCTCGGTTTGCTACTTCGGTTTGTCCGTTCGCTCTAGGGTGCCCGACCGAAGTGAAATTTTGTTGAATCCCAAGTTTCGATCACCATTCTATTACCTGTTTTCCCGCGAATTGGGTTCCATTATCAGAAATTAGGATCCTTGGGATGCCAAATCGACAAACTATGAATTTCCATAGGAAGTTGATCACTTGGAATTGAGTTATTCGTGCGAGGGCGATGCATTCTATCCATTTGCTGAAGTATTCTACGACGACCAGGACATATGCTTTCTTGGATCTAGCAGCTGGGAATGGTCCCACGATGTCCATTCCCCATTGATCGAAAGGCCAACATACCGGGATTGGGTGCATGTTTTCTGCTGGTCGATGACATATATTAGCATGGACTTGGCAGTGATGACATTTTTGGACATACTGAGCGGCATCCTTATTGATGGTGGGCCAATAATAACCCGTTCGGAGGCATTTTAAAGCCAATGCCCTTGCTCCGCTGTGATTCCCTGCGTCTCCTTCATGTACCTCTCGTAGAATATCAATGGTTTGTGATTCAGAGATGCATTTCCGAAGAATTCCTGATACCGATCTCCAGTAGAGTTTTTCTTCTACCGATGTATATTTTGGAGCTCGATATTTTATTTTCCGAGCTTCATTCTGGTCAAGCGGCAGTTTTCCCTCTCGAAGATAGCCTATCATTGGAGTCATCCAGTTTTCTTCAGCTTCTTCGATTTCCATTATATCGACTGCCGGTGTTTCATCGATATCGATCGCTGGTGTATTAGAGATTAACCAGTTGATCACCCTTTCAGTTTTTCCGTCATGGGCTCCTGTGAACTTAGATAGTTGATCGGCCCATTTGTTTTCCGAACGTGGAATGTTCTGTATACCGAAGCTGTCGAATTTCTCAGCTAGTGTTTTCACTTTGGCGAGGTATTTAACCATATTAAATTCCTTAGCCTCGTACAGGCCTTCTATTTGTCTTTGCACTAACATTGAATCGGTTAATACTTTAAAGCTCTTTATGTTGGCTTTGATCGCCATTTCCATTCCTGCGATTAATGCTTCATATTCTGCTTCATTGGTTGTTACGACGAAGTCCAACGTTATCGCATAATTTAAATCTTCTTTATTTGGTCCGGTGAAGTTGATTCCGGCGCCTCCTCCTTCTCGGCATGAAGCACCGTCAACATGCATTAACCAAGTTTGATCTTCTATGATCAAGATATCGTCGTTGAGGCTGTTCGATAGTTCGGTTGCCTGTGTCGGGGTTTCCAATAGAAAATCAGCTAGCACTTGGGCCTTAATTGCAATTCTTGGTTTGTAATCGATTTCAAATTGGCCGAGTTCGATCGCCCATTTGATTAGTCTTCCGGAGGCTTCCGGCTTTGCTAAGATTTGTCTCAGTGGTTGATTCGTTAAAACCACGATTTTGTAGGTTAAAAAGTAAGGTCGAAGTTTTCGTGCAGCCACTACTAAGGCCAGAGTGAATTTCTCAATTTCCAAATAATTCTTCTCCGCCCCTTGCAGTAATTTGCTTAAATAATAGACAGGCTTATGTTCTGAACCTTCTATCTTAATTAGTACTGAACTAACGGCAGCGTCGGAGATCGAGATGTAGATATACAATGGTTCTCCTTCCGTTGGTTTGGCCAACATCGGGGGTGTTGTCAAATACTCTTTGAGTTGTTCGAAGGCTCAATCGTATTCTTCGGTCCAAACAAAGTTTTTTGCTGTTCGAAGCGTTTGGAAAAAGGGCAAACTTCTGTCTGCTGATTTTGATATGAATCTGTTCAACACTACGATTTTCCCAACCAAGCTTTGTACTTGGGAGATGGTTTTGGGAGGTTTCATTTCAGTTATGGCTCGAATTTTTTCTGGGTTGCTTCTATTCCTCGCTGGTGTACCAAATAGCCCAAAAATTTTCCTGACTTAACACCGAAAGTGCATTTTGCGGGATTTAACCTCATGCAGTATTTTCTCAAGATCCGGAAACATCGATCAAGATGTTTTACGTGATCCGCTTCGTTCATACTTTTGACTAACATGTCGTCTACATAGACTTCCATTATCTCTCCGATTAACTATTTGAACATTAGGTTTACTAATCTTTGGTAAGTAGCCCCGGCATTCCTTAAGCCGAATGGCATTACTATAAAGCAATATACTCTCTGCTCAGTTATGAACGCAGTCTTCTCTTGGTCCCGCTCATCCATGTATATTTGACAAAACCCTTGAAAGGCGTCCATCATGCTGAATATCGCGAAGCCAGCGGTTGAGTCAACTAATAAGTCGATCCTTGGAAGGGGATATGGGTCGCGTGGGCATAATTTGTTAAGGTCGGTAAAATCATTACACATTCTCCATTTGTTGTCCTTTTTATCCCCTTTTGCTACTAGAACAACATTACGTAGCCATTCTGAGAAGTGTATTTCTCGGATTTGTTTTGCTTCAACTAGTCTTTCTACCTCGGCTTTGATAATTTTGTCTTTTACTGGCCCATGATTTCTCTTCTTTTGTCTGGCGGGTTTTGCCAAAGGATCAATTTTTAGGGAATGCTTGATTACTCGAGGATCAATTCCTTCAATGTCATTCGCGCTCCAAGCGAAGACGTCGACATTATCTCTGAGGAAGTTGATCAACATTACTTCCCCTTCTTTGCTCAATTCAGTACCTATTCTTGTTGTTTTGGACGAGTCCCCTTGTACTAGAATTACATCCTTATGTTCTGGTGGTTTTAAGGCTAAATCTAGCGGTTCTTTTCCCTTTTTATCTATTCGATCAGTACTAGGGATTTCAACCTTGTTTCTAACGAGATCGTCTTCGAGTTTTCTTTTGCTCGGGGTAATTGATTTGGGGTGATCTTTCAAGGTTAATGAGGTGCTGTAGCAATCCCATGCCATACAGTGATCATTCATTATTTCCCCGATACCTCTATCGGTCGGAAACTTTATCTTCTGGTGATAAGTAGAGACAACGGCTCGGAATTGGTTGAGGGCTGGTCGTCCTAATATTGCGTTATAAGCGAAGGGTGTTTCTACCACTAGAAATTTTACTAGCTTCACTGTCTGGTGCGGCTTTTCCCGAGTGATACACTTAAGGTTATTGTTCCGCTGGGGACGATTTTGGATCCTCCAAACCCTACTAACGGCGTAGCTAATTTCTGTAGATTTATCTGTCCCAAGTTCATCTGGGCTAAAACCTCCCGGGAGATGATATTCGCTGAGCTCCCATTATCGATTAGGATTCTTTTGAAATTATAATTTGCTATTTCTAGCGACACCACCATCGGGAAATCGAGGTTATCCTCCTTTGTATCCCAAACAATGTTTTTAGGTACTTCGCCTTCGTTAAAGCTGATCGGCTGGTCGTTTGATGGCTTGTTTTCCAGAGTCCATATTTCTTTTGAGTATTTTAAGCTTCCAATTATGGATCTGGCTGTCCTTCGTTGGGCGTTACGACTATCCCCGCCTGCGGGTCCCTCGGATATTGTATGGATAGTCCCATTGATCTGGTCATGGTTCAACTCCTGCGTAGGACCATGTTCGGGTGACCTTCGACGAGAACTCCTTCTTTGATTATTATTCCGAGGGCTTCTACTTCTTTCCCTTTTGTGGTTATCTCGCTCTATATAGTCGTCTAGTTTTCCCTGTTCGATTAGTTTTTCAACTTCTCTTTTAAGGTGAAAACAATTTTCCGTTCGATGTCTGTGTGCCCGATGGTATTTACAGTATAGGTCATAGTTTCGAGATCCTGGTCTGGGCTGAGCGATTTTCCTCGCTTCAGGGATCCAATTATTACTTTCTAGTACTTCCAATATTTCTTCCATCGGAGCTTTTAACCTTGGGTGTTCTACTTGATTAACCCTGCCTCTGATCGGTAGTTCGGGGTTTCTTGGTCTTTGGTAGAAATTAGGTTGCCTTTCTTGGTCGGCTTTGTTGTATTCCAATCGCTGGAAAACGTTGCCTTTTCTAAAAGATCGCTCATAATCCATGGATCTTTGGGCAGGAATCCTATCATGCCGTTTGGAGCCTGAAGTTGTGGCTTTGTTTTTGTTTTTATCTTTAAAGGAATTCATCTCTTCTTGGGTCATATATTTAGACGCCAAGCTCATGATGTCGGCAAACGTTCTCGGTTGTTTTCGACTGAGGGCATTTCCAAACTGCCTATTCTTCGTGAGGTCGAAGAGAATAGAAATTATGTAATCGATATTTGGGGAATCGATTTTGAGTAATTCCACGTTAAATCTCGCCAACCAGTTTCTTAGGGATTCTCCCTCTTGTTGGTGTATGGTTCCTAAGTAGCTCATCGGGAGTTTTTGCCTCTTCTGACTGGCAAATTGCTGTGTCAATTTATTGCATAATTCCCGAAAACTGAATATGGAGTTGGCAGGTTGTTTGGCGAACTAGTCCAATGCGAGTCCTTCGAATGTTGTCACCATTAACTTGGCGGTGAATTCCGCCGAGTGGGCGTATAAGTTCATTATATTCGTGAAGCTAAAAATATAATCATCTGGGTCAGTGGTTCCATCATATCGGGGTAGTCTACCCGGGACCTGTCTAATTGACTGTGCCTCTTTAATTTCTCTGCAGAAGGGAGAACAGGCCGCAAGGCTCTCCTGGAGTTCCGTGGTTCGGGCCCACGTGTTTTGAACAGATCGTAGGCGTTGTTCGAGTCGCTCCTGTACCATCATTTCGATTTCTCTTTCCGAGAATCGAGTCATTCGTGGTCGATCTGGGATTGCATCATCTAAGTCATCCTCGATAGGTATTATCGTACGTTCCTTGGACCCACTGCGCCCCGGCTGTGGTTTTCTTTGTCCTGGTTTTCTTCGGGGATGGTTATCGGATGGTTTTGAATTGCCCTGCTGCGGACTGAGTAGCGAGCGCCGCTCGCTTGCCGGGCTGTCAGCTTGTTGAGAGGCTTGATCGTTTTGCCTTGGCGCTCTTTGAGCAGGAGTTGCCCTGGCAGCCCTAACGTTTCGAGGAATTTGATCAAGTACGAGTAATTCTTCTGGAGAGAGTGATTTAAAGAGCATTGCGATCTGTCGCAGTTTCTCCTGAGCGCCCGGGAGAGGAACGGGGATCACAGGGACTTCCGGTTCTTCCTGTATTGTACCGGGAAGACCTCCTTGGGGTTCCTGCTGACGGGGGTTGGTATCCTTCAAATTCTCGTTGGTGTTGGGAGCGTTATTATCATTGTTGTCCTGTAGATCTTCAGATGTGTTATGACCGGTGGTTGTGTTACTTCTTGCTCCAATACGAGCGCTTTTCCTTGGGCGAGCCATGTGTCGAACGAATAATTAACCTAGCCCCTCGGTGGGCGCCAACTGATTTAGCCGGATTTCGTCGGGTTAATGGTATCAGTGAATTTGTGATATAGGGGTTTTCAATATATATATTTTATAGGGCTCTGTTACTTTATTCAGGATGGATCAAAACTCAAGGAAGAGCAATATCATAAGAACAAAAAGTAAATATAGTAACCAACGTAAGAAAATAACACAAATATGAAGAGAAAGCTCTCTTTTATTGAATAATAGAGAGTTGTGCAGTTGATGCAGAATTTAATGGCGTATTTGCCTTATGATTCAGAGTTGTTTAATACAATGATTGACTAGGTATTTATATCACACTAAACCTAGCATTACAAGGAAATAGAGTCCTAATAGGACTCGGCCCAAATATCCTTCCTGGGTCCGGAGTATAGTCTTCTAGTCGAAAAAGAGCTGTATTCGGCCGGGTCGATAAGATGATCCCGACTTGTCTGATTTGGTCGAATCGATCTATGTTCTTTAGTCGATCCGTACAGGATGTAGTGTGCGAAATAGCCCCCATCATTATGGTACATAGATAGGTTTTCCTTGGCGGGGTAAATTTGTAATAGAAAGGTTTAACCTGGGAAGTGGTCTAGACCTGTAACAAATCAAGTGAGTTAAGATCCTACCTTCCCATTTTCTATTCAACAAGATCGTTGGAACCTTTGGTTTCTTTTTAGAACAACTAAGTAGTAGTGAGATCTTCTCGAATGTCTATCGAGTCATCTGACATTGCTCCAAATGATTGCTTTTCTCTTCAGTCCCCATACTCATATTTTAATATCTCCAGAGTTGATTTGAATCCGAACTTTTATAAGTTCTTTGTACACTAAGGTATTGACTTGAATTTGATGGACATATGTTGTAGTTATCCTTAGGCCTATGTTGATTTCAATTGGCTCTTAGGAGTAATGCTAAGCTTGAGATAATAAAATAAAATGAGAAATCCCTATTTGAGTTAGAATTACTGAACATTCACTTATTTAACTGGGTTTGGACTTGAATTAAGGAAGACAAAATTTCGTTTTAGAAAATCAAGCCATGGATCGGAGATAGTCGCAGTTACAAACCATAAGAGTCGACAACAAGTTTACGTGATGTAGAACTCGTGGAGCAGACACTTTTATTGTTTGGATGGGGAAGATATTACGATCACCGAGAATCGAACGTCGTGCTCTAGAATCAAGTTTTGGATGTACCTTAGAAAGTTAGTTATATACTTATCCAATTAAGTTATACTATATAGATATACCACCCATTATAAATTATGAAATATGAAACTTCGTTAGCTAAGTTGGATTAAAATATTCGGTGAGTTGGTCTACTCATTGTCTTGCTACGATGAATTTGAGGAAAGTCAATCGAGAAAGTGAGAAAGACTTAGGTGTCCTATTGAAAGTGACAAGAAAACATCGGGGTAAGTTGAAGGTAGCAAATTTATTTTCTTTAATAAGTTAAGCGAATGTTTATAATATTTGAATTTGAGAGATAGTTGAATAAATTCTCTTAACTTTCACATCCATAAAGTCATGTTTCTGTAACACGTCCTTCTTTACTATGACCATACCTTTCATACTTTTCCCTTACCTTTCCAAATTGTTATAAGTTTAACCAAATCTCAAACACACGTGATTCGAAACCTGTGATCCTTGGTAAACTACCTATCGCAACTTACAAGTTGCAAAGTTATAGTGTTAGATGTTAGGGATAGTGGTTGGGATGCCTCGATTGTCAGAACAACGACAATGCGGAATTTAAGAATTTTTCGAAGCACCCAAGGTCCCATATTAATTCTCCATATTAATTATACGTAAGCAAGAACAAAAACACACATAGTAATTAAACAAGGGGGTTTTTGCGATATACCTCACCACAGGCAAGGTGGTGGCAACCTTCGATTCTGATTCTTAAACTGGATCTGGATCTGGAACTGGTTCACAGAAGTGATCCAAGTGTCTCACCTCCAAAGTAAGTCCGCACCAATTGGATTCTGGTAACACCTCAAGATCTTAGCCTCAGAACTGGATTCAGGAGGTTTGTCGAAGCAGGATTGTGTAGATTCTCTTGACAGGTCAAGATCTAACACAGAGAAACAAAGGGAGAGAGGCGGCAGCACAAGAGCAGCCCACGGCAGCAGGTGGCGGCGTCTCTTGGTGGCGGCGGCGGCGGCTAGGGTTTCTAGCACTGGGGGCCGGCGGCTAGGGTTGAGAGGAGAGACTAGGGTTTTCTTCTTAGGGTGTTAGCTTTTTGAGCTCAAGTAGAACCCCTTTTATAGACTCCCTCTTGACCTAGGTTTTGCAAGACTTCTTATGGGCTTTTAATTAAAGGCCCATGTCTTACAAGCCTTTTCATTTAATTAATTACTTAATTAAATGCCAGTCCAATTAAATCATTATTTCTTTTATATAATTAATTAGCAACTCAATTAAGTATTTAATTAATTAAGTTAGCCAATTAATTAATCTCCCACTTGAATTAAATACTTTTAATTCATTTAATTGATTTAATTACCTTTAAATCAATTAATTTCTTTAGTATCCTTTTCAACAGTCACCGTCCAATTTTATTGTGTGTGACCCTCTGGGTTCACCATCAATTGGCAGCAGGCCCACGAATTCCTCGTGATTTAATTTATGAACAATAAATTGCTCCGGTCAATTAAACAACCTTTAATTGACCACTCCTAGAATCAATTCCTCTATTAACTCAGGAGTACCTACACTTCATGGTCGATGTCTAGCCACAAGCCCATGAAGCCCAACTTCAGGTGAATTGATACTTGTGAACCTCGTCTCATATA
The DNA here is from genome assembly GCA_003313485.2 of Penstemon barbatus. Lineage (NCBI taxonomy): Eukaryota > Viridiplantae > Streptophyta > Magnoliopsida > Lamiales > Plantaginaceae > Penstemon > Penstemon barbatus. The sequence goes on along the minus strand of CM064881.1, from coordinate 53,312,221 downwards.
ATTACCATGTACATACGGTCCTTCTATCGACTAATATTCCTGATCAAGACTTAGGGTGTGTGAATTGATCGGCACCTCTAAATTTGCGATAACTATACTTTCTAATTCAGGATAATATTCCAGTGTGACTCCTAAATTTGGAAACCCCTTTCCAAATCCGTCACCGACTACGGCCGTAGGTTCCTTGGATATATTATCTAAGAATCGTATAGGAAATTCTCTCACCCATTACAGTGAGTCAATAGATTCCATATCGGTACTAACCATTCGCGTACATGTCCATACGCACCCAACCTAGGCATGTTATGACCAAGCTACGTGGCCTATACCTAGATCTAAGTACGCACTTCCATGCACCGAATTCGCCGTAGCACCTCAAGTCAAAGGACTAAATCGTACACTATTATAATCCTTGAGAAACATCCCATCACCGATATGCGACATGCGCTTCCACAATGGGTTTCTCTGTTCGGGTCGTTCGATGCGTTCAATCCTCCATTGAACCACCTACTCGTATGCACTGGCCACAAATGCCTTGCTCATGAAACGCTACAAATTCACTCCATGTGAATCATGCATACTTGTACAAGTCTTGGCGATTCCTACGATACCCCGTCTCGTTCGAAATCTATGACTTGGAACAGTTTTAAGATTACGACCTTTGAGACTGTTTCATGATTGCACTCAGTACTGAAGTGAATCGTCCCATAGTCAAATGTAATCTAAGGGTTTCATCCAATCGCTTAAATGTATTCGCGAGAGATGAAGTTGGCCATTGTTTATCCTTATACTCATATAAATAAACGCGCGTATTATTATAAAATCAAAAGATTGTTTCTTACAGAATAGACATATTACAAGCTAATTGAACTGGCTTCCTGGGCACTATTCTATCAATCTCCCACTTGCCCTAAAGCCATTCACCTATGGTTCTAAGACCCATCTTCTCTAGATGACTATCGAACGCCTTTTGTGAAAGTGGCTTAGTTAGTGGGTCAGCTACGTTGTCTTCCGATTTGACATACTCCATGTGCATGTCACCTCTACCAATGATCTCCCTGATCACATGGTATTTCCTCTCTACGTGTTTGGATTGATGGTGTGATCTCGGCTCCTTTGCTTGAGCTATCGCCCCATTGTTGTCACAGAAGACGACTACAGGTTCAGCAATGCTAGGAACAACTTCCAATTCTTGGATGAAGTTTTTCATCCATACACTTTCTTTTGCCGCATCTGATGCTGCGATATATTCTGCTTCGGTGGTTGAGTCGGCAGTGGTAGACTGTTTACAGCTTTTCCAACTGACCGCTCCTCCATTGTTGCGGAATATGTATCCAGAGTTGGATTTGAAGTCATCCACGTCAGACTGGAAACTTGCATCAGTGAATCCTTCAAGTTTCAGTTCTCCACTACCACCGTAGACCAAAAACATATCCTTAGTCCTTCGCAGGTACTTTAGGATTGCTTTTACGGCAGTCCAGTGCTCTTCGCCTGGATTTGACTGATAGCGGCTCGTTACACTTAGAGCGTGTGCTATGTCTGGTCGAGTACACAACATCGCATACATTATGCTCCCTATAGCAGAGGCATAAGGTATGAGAGACATTCTCGTCTTTTCTTCGTCAGTTGTAGGGCACATAGATTTAGAAAGAGAGATACCATGTCTCATCGGAAGCAATCCTCTCTTGGATTCTTCCATTTTGAATCTCTTCAAAATAGTGTTGATGTACTGAGATTGGGAGAGTCCTATCATCTTCTTCGATCTATCCCTATAGATACATATTCCCAATACGTAAGATGCGTCTCCCATATCTTTCATGGAAAACTGCACGGATAACCACGCTTTAGTCTGCGCTAACATCTTGATATCGTCTCCAATTAACAAAATGTCATCGACGTACAAAACAATGAATTGTATCGAGCTCCCACTATTCTTCTTGTACACACAAGGTTCATACACGTTTTTGATGAAGCCAAAAGCTTTGACTGTCTCATCAAATCGTATGTTCCAGGTTCGGGACGCCTGTTTGAGGCCATAAATTGACCTTTGAAGTTTACACAATTTGTGCTCACTTCCTTTGGACGCAAATCCTTCAGGTTGTTGCATAAAGATCTCCTTGTCAATGTCTCCATTGAGAAAGGCGGTCTTTACGTCCATTTGCCATATTTCGTAGTCATGCCACGCGGCTATGGCAAGTAGTATCCGAATGGATTTCGACATCACCACGGGAGAGAAGGTTTCCTCATAGTCTATACCAGGCCTTTGAGAATACCCTTTCGCCACTAAGCGAGCTTTATGAGTTAATACCTCTCCATGCATTCCAAGCTTACGCTTGAAGATCCATTTGCATCCTACAGGGATAGTTCCCTCAGGTGGATCGACCAAGGTCCAAACCTTGTTGGAATGCATGGAATCCATTTCGGAATGCATGGCTTCGAGCCACGCACCCGAGTCTATGTCTAACATCGCTTCTTGATAGGTATTTGGATCACTATCATCTTTCTCGTTTTCGTGAATGAAACCAAATCGCTCTGGCTCCTTACGAATTCGATCAGACCTTCGAAGAGTAGGTGTACTAGTAGGTTCAATAAATTCTGGTTCAGCTCCCACTGTTTGTGGGGATGGGTCCGATTCTTGGACTTCATCAAGTTCTACGATTGTCCCATTTCGGTTGGTGAGGAAATCCTCTTCCAAGAAGTGGGCGTTCCTAGATACGAACGTATTACGTTCTTTAGGATCGAAGAACAGGTATCCAATGGATTCATTTGGATACCCCACAAATTTGCACAAATTAGATCTACTATCTAGCTTATCTCCCTTTTTGTTCTTTACATACGCAGGAGATCCCCATACTCGTAGATACGAATACACGGGTGCTTTACCATACCATACTTCGTGCGGTGTAGTTGGCACTGACTTCGAAGGTACTATGTTTAGTATCTTCGATGCAGTTAATAGGGCTAAGCCCCAAAACGAAAAGGGAAGGTCAGCGAAGCTCATCATGGAATGAACCATGTCTAACAATGTTCTGTTCCTCCGCTCGGACACTCCATTGAGGTGGGGCGTCCTAAGGGGAGTTCGCTGGGCGAGAATTCCATTCTCTTTTAGATAATCAAGGAATTCTTGGCTTAAGTACTCACCACCTCTATCAGAACGAAGTGCTTTAATACTATGTCCAAGTTGATTCTCAACTTCCATTCGAAACTCTTTGAATTTCTCAAAAGTTTCGGATTTGTGTTTAATAAGATACACATATCCATAACGACTAAAATTGTCGGTGAATGTTACGAAGTAAGAGAATCCTCCTCTCGCATTGACACTCAATGGTCCACAAACGTCAGTATGGATTAAATCCAATGTTTGCTTGGTTCGCTCGGGATTCCTGGTGAAGGGTGATTTGGTCATCTTTCCTTTGAGACAAGACTCGCAAGTTGGGAGTTCATCCAAGTTCTTTATTTCAAGAGCCTTAGAGGAAACCAGCTTTTGAATCCTACTCTTGGAAATATGTCCAAGTCTAGCGTGCCAAAGTTGTGGAGTTTGATTATCATATTTTCTTTTTCTAGATTGAATGTGCATGACGTCGGAATTTGTAGGTTCTAAGGAATACAGACCATCTATCAAAGTACCACAAGCATACATTAAACCACCTTTAAATATGCAAAGAGCTCCATTTTGAATGGAAAAATTAAAACCATCAATATCCAACATAGGAATAGAAATGATGTTCTTAATAATGTTTGGTACGTACAGACAATCCCTTAAAATTAAAGTAAAATTTCCTAAAACCAATTCGACGTCCCCAATAGCCTCAGCGGCGATCCTAGCTCCGTTTCCAAAACGCAGGATTCTATCCCCGGGCTTCAGGTATCTTACTGCTCCCATCACCTGCAAATCATTGCAGATATGAGAACCTGCTGCGGTGTCTAACACACACGATGCACAGTTAATAGAAATATTAACTTCAACCAAGTTAATACCTTTGGCTACCAGTTTCATCTTTAGGTAGTCTGGGCAGTTCCTTTTCCAGTGCCCTGCTTTCTTGCAGTGGAAACATTCGTCTTCTGGGCTTTTGCGCTTCTTTTCAACCACCTTTGTGACTGCCTTCGAAGAAAATACCTTCTTCTTCTTCCTACCTCTCTTGGGCTTTGCAGCCTTCGATTGGTGTGCAATCATTACCGGCTTCTCTTTCTTGAGAGTCGATTCTGCCGTTACCAACAAATTGGTCAGTTCGTGAAGAGCGAGGGTTCTATCCTCCATGTTGAAGTTCAACACGAACTGGTCAAAAGAACGGGGCAGCGTATGGAGAAGGAGGTCAGTGCTAAGATCAGCGTGCAAGTCCAGTTCCAATCGCCCTAGTTTTTCAACCAGGTTGATGAAACGCAGACAGTGATCCTTGACACTGCTTCCCTCAGCCATCTTGAGATGAAACAACTCCTTAGTGGTTGCGAACCTTTCGGTACGAGACCTCTCTCCAAACATCTGCTGGAGGTGGAGAAGTATCTCTCTAGCAAGCGGCATTGCAGCATGCTGTTTCTGCAGTTCATTCGACATCGAGGCTAACATGAGACATCGAACCTGAAGATCATCATCAACCCTTTTAGCATGGGCGGTTCGTTGTTCCTCACTAGCTCGTGCTGCGGGTGCAGCTGGCATGGGTGTGTCGAGCACATAGCTTCGTCGCTCGGAGTCGAGGACGATTCTGAGATTTCTCAACCAGTCAACGAAGTTTGATCCATTCAACTTGTTTGCGTCGAGGATAACAGATAATGGATTCTTAGACATTGTACTTAATATCTACAAATGGAAAGAAGATAACACTTAGCTAACTGATCTTATGTCTAATACTTATAATTAACGAATTTTGGACTTGTTTTCGAAAAAGTTCTCCCACTATTTTATCGAAATAATCACCCCTTTGATTGCTCGGGAAATTTAATTCCTAGTAGGTCTTGACGTCCAGCAGCAATTAATTGCACCCACGACTCGTGGCCATACAACCAATTCTCCAGGTAGGTATACTTTTTACAAATTGTGTTACTCCACAACCTTCAAGCTATTTTCCCTCGGTTTTCGCACTTATCTAGCACTGCTACATCATAAGTGTTACTAATTGATAAGTCTAACCCATCAATCATGATGAGCAACGGGCCCGGTCGTGAGTTCTCCGTAACTAGTTATCGGTCGATCCTCACATCCCGACCAGTCCTCACCCTTGTCGTGTTTAGTTAAAAACAAGAGTCAAGGAATTTCACGTATTGTCCCTTTCTTCGACTCGGGTGCCAGACTCTGGATCACCTCTATCGATAAGTAGACAACATACGTTAGTCCCTATTGATGGAAGGCTTGGATTTATATAAATACTTCATTTTATTTTAATCCAATATGACTTAATATTTAATTCGAGAGTCTGGTTTTGAAAGTTATATTAACTCTCCTCGAGATCTGACCGATTCAGTTATGCTTTATCTTTTATTACGATCTAGATTCTAGCGCGCATCTCATACAAGCTAAATATAAATCGACAAAATAAATAAAAGCCATACAAGCCTAGCATGCATACTACCACAATATGTTTTCGATCGGGAGCCTCCTATGCAGGCCATCATCGAGCCAATGATGTTGGCCCTATTGGTCAATCTAAAGGGTTTGTAAATGGGCCTATGCAATTACACAATGTACCACGCATACATGGCCTTCATATCTTCTTGGGTTCCCACCTTGCTTGTAAACGGGCCTCCATCCTAAACTAGGAAAGCAATAAAGCCCTATTCTATTACAAAAGCTCAAAATGGCCCAAAAACATAATAGGCTCGCAGGCCCAATAAAAACCAAACAATAAATTAAACCAATCACATCTAACCTAAGGTCAAGGCTCGGCTCGATCGAAAACCACGTAAACAATTCACATAGAGCAAGAAACAAGCAGACATCCTTTACCTATTTCTTTCTTAATTTTAAAACTACCTTTTAAAACTAACTTCCTATGATTCTTACTTTTTAGTCACTACTAATTATGACAAAATGAATATTCGGGTAAACAAAAATAAATTTTCTGCTCAAATTCAGATTCTGTTTTTCAACTTTTGAAAATTGCATTATCGCCCCTCAACTTTCGAAAATTGCACTTTGACCCCAAAACTTTTTAAAAAGTTACAAAAACACCCCTGGGCAGATTTGGGCAGCTACCAGAAAATAATATTTTGAATTCTGAAAATTTTTGATTTTTCAAATTGGCCCCTCAAGTTTCGGTAATTGCAAAACAACACCAAAGTTTTCGGAAATTACAAATTGACCCCAAAACCCGTGCGACCAGATTTGCAAAAACGGTCCATGATTTTGAAATTTCCAGTTCTCAAAAATTTGAATTTTTCAGCCCACAAAAACCCTAATCTCGATTTTTAGCATAAAAGTCCTGAAGTTTTCAAAAACTATAAAAACGGCACAGATCTAAAAAAGCAGTTTTACCCAATCATAGATCCAGTCATAACAAGTAAGAATCAATTTACAGAACATAATTATCACGTGTTTACATATACATAATTAAACATATACTTTGAAAACACATTATGTTCAGGCTTTTCGTATAATAATGATGGAGTTGGCTCTGATACCACTGTTGGGATAGTGGTTGGGATGCCTCGATTGTCAGAACAACGACAGTGCGGAATTTAAAAAAAATTTTGAAGCACCCAAGGTCCCATATTAATTCTCCATATTAATTATACGTAAGCAAGAACAAAAACACACATAGTAATTAAACAAGGGGGTTTTTGCGATATACCTCACCACAGGCAAGGTGGTGGCAACCTTCGATTCTGATTCTGAAACTGGATCTGGATCTGGTTCACAGAAGTGATCCAAGCGTCTCACCTCCAAAGTAAGTCCACACCAATTGGATTCTGGTAACACCTCAAGATCTTAGGCTCAGAACTGGATTCAGGAGGTTTGTCGAAGCAGGACTGTGTAGATTCTCTTGACATGTCAAGATCTAACATAGAGGAACAAAGGGAGAGGGGCGGCGGCACAAGAGCAGCCCACGGCAGCAGGTGGCGGCGTCTCTTGGCGACGGCGGCGGCTAGGGTTTCTAGCACTAGGGGGCGGCGGCTAGGGTTGAGAGGAGAGGCTAGGGTTTTCTTCTTAGGGTGTTAGCTTTTTGAGCTCAAGTAGAACCCCTTTTATAGACTCCCTCTTGACCTAGGTTTTGCCAGACTTCTTATGGGCTTTTAATTAAAGGCCCATGTCTTGCAAGCCTTTTCATTTAATTAATTACTTAATTAAATGTCCAGTCCAATTAAATCATTATTTCTTTTATATAATTAATTAGCAACTCAATTAAGTATTTAATTAATTAAGTTAGCCAATTAATTAATCTCCAACTTGAATTAAATACTTTTAATTCATTTAATTGATTTAATTACCTTTAAATCAATTAATTCCTTTAGTATCCTTTTCAACAGTCACCGTCCAATTGTATTGTGTGTGACCCTCTGGGTTCACCATCAATTGGCAGCAGGCCCACGAATTCCTTGTGATTTAATTTATGAACAATAAATTGCTCCGGTCAATTAAACAACCTTTAATTGACCACTCCTAGAATCAATTCCTCTATTAACTCAGGAGTACCTACACTTCATGGTCGATGTCTAGCCACAAGCCCATGAAGCCCAACTTCAGGTGAATTGATACTTGTGAACCTCGTCTCATATAATTACCATGTACATACGGTCCTTCTATCGACTAATATTCCTGATCAAGACTTAGGGTGTGTGAATTGATCGGCACCTCTAAATTTGTCTCGATAACTATACTTTCTAATTCAGGATAATATTCCAGTGTGACTCCTAAATTTGGAAACCCCTTTCCAAATCCGTCACCGACTACAGCCGTAGGTTCCTTGGATATATTATCTAAGAATCCTATAGGAAATTCTCTCACCCATTACAGTGAGTCAATAGATTCCATATCGGTACTAACCATTCGCGTACATGTCCATACGAACCCAACCTAGGCATGTTATGACCAAGCTACGTGGCCTATACCTAGATCTAAGTACGCACTTCCATGCACCGAATTCGCCCTAGCACCTCAAGTCAAAGGACTAAATTGTACACTATTATAATCCTTGAGAAACATCCCATCACCGATATGCGACATGCGCTTCCACAATGGGTTTCTCTGTTCGGGTCGTTCGATGCGTTCAATCCTCCATTGAACCACCTACTCGTATGCACTGGCCTCAAATGCCTTGCTCATGAAACGCTACAAATTCACTCCATGTGAATCATGCATACTTGTACAAGTCTTGGCGATTCCTATGATACCCCGTCTCGTTCGGAATCTATGACTTGGAACAGTTTTAAGATTACGACCTTTGAGACTGTTTCATGATTGCACTCAGTACTGAAGTGAATCGTCCCATAGTCAAATGTAATCTAAGGGTTTCATCCAATCGCTTAAATGTATTCGCGAGAGATGAAGTTGGCCATTGTTTATCCTTATACTCATATAAATAAACGCGCGTATTATTATAAAATCAAAAGATTGTTTCTTACAGAATAGACCTATTACAAGCTAATTGAACTGGCTTGCTGGGCACTATTCTATCATTAGATTGAAAGTTCTGATTAAACCTTGTCTAGAGTATATTAAGTGTCTTACTTTCATCCTACTCTTATACCACTTAGAAATCTATAATTTCACTTCTTTCAATCACTTTCACTATTATGCTAATTCAACTCTATTAATAGGATCTTCTGCAACACATTAATTTCAAGCCAGAAATGGCTAGACCTATTTCTTTATTCAAAACTTTATATGTCGTTCTACTTGGACTTTCTGGTGTTAAAAATCTAAATCTAGTCATCTTACACTAGAGTTCTTATAAGATTCATACGAATTCATAAAGTTGTAATGACCTTATTGACATACATGATGTCAATTCTTGCCATTTGTATATTCTTTCAACTATTAGTTTTAGGATGCTCGATCTGGATTTAACATGTTTAACATGTTCACATTTAGTCAACCTTTTGAGAGACTAGAGGATTTGCATATCCTATATTTTAATCTGCGAATTCTTATATTGGAGTCTCTTCTTTGATTGGATTAGTACTCGTTCTTGCTGATCATAAACCTTTAAAAATATTTTACTCTATCTTTTTATCTGATAACTTATCGAGCCATATTATTTAAAACCAGGGTTCAAATTGTATAATTATTACTACTACTCTTTCTTCCATCAATTCTTATCATAACTAGAACCAAATAAGTGAGAGAGAATTTGGGGGCCAAATTCTTTGAAGGATGGGTGAGTGTAATATCCCAGATTTTAAACAAGAGTAAAATGAATTTTTAGTTAAGTTTTAAGTTAAATAGAAAACTTAATTTATTAGGTTTGGAATGAGACTTATAGGACTTGAATGTTTTCTAGAAAGAAAATGTGATTCATTTAATTAATTTATGATCAATTGAATAAATCATTAATAGATGATGGTATTATAAAAGTCAAAATAAAATTATGGACCTAATGTGAAATTTGTAGTTTGATACTAAAATTAGTTGTAAGCTTATCCATCTAGATATATATATATATATATATAGTATGATACCAAACTACTTCAATATTTTAATTGAACATTAGAAATAAATTGGAGTGTCTAATCATAGTAGAGGACTAAAGTGAATGTTTTAAGATATATAGTAGACTTTAACAATTATATTAAAAAGTTAAAGAAGTCAACTAAATTAATTACAGGCTATAGATTACATAATTGAAGCTTTGGGGTTAATGTTTAATTACCTTAAGTCAAGGACTTTACATGATAATAATAATACAAATTCTATAAAGTATATGTATTCTCTATCTGTAGTAAATTAACTGGAGTAGCTAATGGAAAAGTAAAACAATTATCATCATCAATTCAACTTTACACACGGCCACATAAAATTGAAAGAAAAGTGACTCTTGGTTAAATTAGGCACGTGTACTCTTTTCCTTTTTATTGAAGTTATAGATATTTAATTTTATACACCCACATTTTTACACTATTATAAACTAAGCATTTTATTCACATTTTATAACATATTAATGAATATATATTATACTTTTACATGTTGTAAAAAGAAAGGAGTAAAAGGAATAATTATCTCATCCTATGTCAAAGCCTACACCTGTCAATAAATTAGAGGAAAGCTGATGACTATTGGTTTGAATTGATACTTGTCCTCTTCTAAGTTAAGGTAGATACCCTTTCACACACACCAAATAGGGAAAGTCTCACTGTATGCATTTTACACAGAATCGAGAGAGAGAAACCAGAGAGAAAGAGAGAAAGAGAGAAAGAGAGAAGGAAACCGTGAGAGAGAGAGAATGAGAAACGGGAGAAGGAGAGAAAATGCTCGGTGGTGGTGGAGAGTGTTAGGGGAGTTTCGGGTTCTATTCTTTTACTTTATTCGGACGGAGAGAGGAAAAGAAAGAGATGAAACAGTGATGGTGGTACGATGGTTGTAGTGGTGGAGGTGGTGGTGTTTGGTTGACAGCGGCGGCGGTGGTACGAGCTACGGAGATGGAGAAAGAAGAAGCAACTAAGGAGTGGGTACGGCTGGGCTGGGTCTTGGGTTATATAGAATTGATTTGGGGATGATGATAGATTTCCGGTGGAGTACGGCGGCGGAGAAAGAGCGGCAGTGGCGGAGGAACAGTGACGGCGGCGGCTATGGTTTTTGGGGGAGTGGAAGAAGAGGAGTTAGGATTAGGGTTGGGGTGTGATATTGGACTATAAGGGTTTTGGGCTTTGATTGTGATTTAGTTGGGTTAGGGCTATGTGGTTAGATTTAGGTGGGCCAATTGGAATTGGGTCAATTTAATTGCAGGTAATTTAATTGGGCTTTAGTATTATTAGGCCTTTGTCTTTTGGCCTATATTATTTGGATTGATTTAAATTTGTTAGTTTGGTAATAGATTTGGGGTTAAGTGTATGTGACTTTTGGACCAAGACTGAAATTAAATTTGAACTTAAATTAGTTTAAAATAACTATTAATCATAATTATTCAAATTAATTATGTTAATTATTTAGTGTTGGACGTAAACATATATGTATAAATATTAGTTATACAATAGTTAATTGAGTAAGTAATTTAATGGACTCTATTGGAACTGAATTGGACTTGGAAATCATTGAACCCTTAATTGGACATTTGAATTGCATTAAGGTTATAGTTAAAGTAATTCAATTAAGTATTAATTTACAGTTATTTAATTACTAATGATTATTAGTTTAATAAGATGAATTTGTGAGATACAATAATATTAGGATAATGAAGTTAATGTGAATTGAATAATTCTTATAAGTTGTTTTAATTAAGATAATGATATAATAATCAATCTTTTCTAGTGTTAATATTGAATCACGTTACCTTTTATTAATTAGTTGTTCTTAAAGTAAATTGGTAGTACCATATAAACTTTGTGTACGTCTGTCCATTTGAGGCTTGCTTTGGTAAATTCGAAATCATAGCTAATTATATTAACTGCAGTAGTTGATTTTAAAAATAATCAAGTAATGTCGGTGTCGTCTTATTTAGTTAAACTTAATTAAATTACTTTAATAGACGTTTTATATAACAAACAAGACAATAAATAATAATAGAGCAACGTATGGAGCTTGAAGAATGGTTGATCCTAGAATTCTTATTTATAGAGTTTGGGACATTGACTGTAGGTAACTCGTGAATAATTGGCGTGATTCGACTATTGAATCAAGACATGAAATAAATGGGATAGAGGTCATTCTACTACAAAGCCATGCTAGAAGGCTTAAATCCAATAGCAGGACTTGAGACCATCTGTCTACCGTTGAATAGCATCTCTAGCCTGAGAACGGTGAGCGCCTCAATAAAATGTTTTTAAAACTGAAAGAGTTTCTAAAGAAAATCATATCATATATATGTATTTCTCATTTGAAATGACTACAGTTATTATATCTTTGTTTATAATTGTCTGCAATGCTTGCAGCATGTACTACTTCTTCATAATAGAACTGATAATTCTATACTTGTTTGCATTTCTCGTATCATATGATATTGGTTGAATAATGGGGTGTAGTACTTTATCTCACCTCATATTAATGAATGGTACCAAGGTGTAGTACTTTATCTCACCTATGTACCAATTGCTTGTACATGATTATTTGCGCGCTCATCTGCTCTCGGTTGATGGTATTCACTGGATAATTCTGGGTAGCTGGGGGCTACAGGACTACCAGAGCTCCGCCATTGACCGGACTCACAAAACCAGGGATTAGAGCCCCTTGGGGAGTGATTCAAATTATTCGGCAAAGACATGTCAAGGCCACTTTAAAGGGAAGGGTAGCGCCTCAGCCCTTATCTAACCGGCGTGCTAACTATTGATCACATCCTGATCTTTCTGTATCCTTTTTGAGGTGGAGGAGTTCTTTATCCCGTGTTGACGGGTAATTGATTGTGATATCATTTGTGATATTTACGTATCTGCTATACTAGTCTTAAATATCAATTACTTTGTAAGTTAATAGGCAGTACATGAATTTCTAAATCGTTTTCTGCATAAAACTCAATTTCACACCTGCACTGGCCTCACTAAGTTGTTTTTACAACTTACGCTTTCAAATTATTACTCTTTCAGAAACTCATTGAAGGGCAAGATGGACCACATGAGACTAAGGGATTTCGGTTGGGCGTCTACCATAGAGTTTCTAGATGTTGTCAGGTGAAGGTCTGGTTTGTAATGAAAGTTTTAAAGTAATAAGTTAGTTGGAAAAATTAATGTATTGTAATAGATAGTTAGAGCTCTGAACTGCAATTATTGAAAATTTATCAAGGTTATTTTATTATTTATTTATGTCTTAGCAGGCAGGTGCCGGTTTCGGGCCGTTACAAATTGACTTCAGTGCTTTTCATCTTCATCTTTATCCAACAATTTCCCCCTTTTTGATGATGACAAAACTTCAGCTAAGTACCTGTTTTACCTATACTAAAGTTTTGATCCTCAAAATTTTCTGAGATAGAAAAGATGTGTTGGAAACAGAACTTGTACTTTTTATTGATAATATGATAATGATTACAAGTTACAATTTTTGTTCAGATAAGATGACTTAAAAAGAAGTAAAGATAACTGATTACAATAGATTTGCCTATACTAACTATCAGCCTCTTCATCATCTCCTTAAAGCACTTCTTCATATTCATATGAAGATTCTTCTTCATCATCATCTTCAACTTCATCAACATCATCATCTAAGAGTAGATTAGACTTAGCAGCTTCCATCTTATCCTTGATTTCCTGCTCTTTTGCTGACTCGTCTATCTTTCTCTTGATCCTCTCTTCTTTGTACTTGGTATAGGGCTCTGATTTTTCTCCATCAGAATCCTTGGATTCTTCAGCAGCTTCGTCTTTGCCTTCTACCTTTCCAGTCTCTTCAGCAGCTTCAGTCTTTTCAGGTGCAATTGCAGCAGCTTCCTCAGCTTTTTCTTCTTCCTTCTTCTCTTCCCCCTTTTTGTCATCATCAGAATTGGTGACACTAGCAGGTCTGATAGGAGGGTTGAGTGCAACCGACTGAATCTTCAATGCCGCACATACAGCCTTCAAGTTCTGATTAACTACATCATGGCTGGCAGTTAGGTGATTGAGAGAGGTGCTGATGGTGTCATTCTGATCATTAAGACAATCAATGTTGAGTTGCATAGTGGTAAGTTCTTCACGTATAACATCTCTAGCTTTATTAACTTCCTGCAACAAACCATCATTAACTTCTTTCTCTTCGTCGCTGATTTTGATGAAGGTGATAGGATAGTGCCCAGCAAGCCAACAAATATAAGCTTGTTTAGGAACTACCTTTAGAAGCAATCTTATGATTCATAAGATAATACGCCCGTTTATTCATAGTACGTGAATTAAACAATGGCCAACTTCATCTCTCGCGAACTTATCTAAGCGATTGGTTGAAACCCTGAGAACACTCATGACTACGGGATTATTCACTTCAGTATTGGGTGCGATTAATCATGAAACAGTCTCAAAGGTCGTGATCTCAAAAACGTTCCAAGTCATAGATTCATATCGAGACGGGGTATCGAATGAATCGTCAAGACTTGTAGGATTATGCATGATTCACATGAAGTGAATTTGTTGTCGTTTCATGAACAAGGCATTGAATGCTAGTGCATATGACTAGGTGGTTCTATAGGGGATCGAACGCATCGAACGACCCGAACAGAGAGACCCATCGTGGAAGTGCGTTAAGCATATCGGTAATGGGATGTCTCTCAAGACTTATAATAGTGTACGATTTAGTCCTTTGACTTGAGGTACTAGGGCGGATTCGGTACACGGGAATACGTACTTTGATTTAGGAGCAGATCACATAGCTTGGTCATTGTGCGACTACTTTGGGTACGTATGAACGTGTGCGCGGATAGTTAGTACTAATAAAGGATCTATCGACTCATCTTGATAAGATGAGAGAATTTCCTGTACGTTCTTAGATAATAAATCCGAGGAATCTACGGCCGTAGTCGGTGACGGATTTGGAAAGGGATTTCCAAATTTAGCAGTCACACTGGAATTATTATCCTGAATTAGAAAGTACAAAATTGAGATAATTAGAGGTGCCGACCAATTCACACACCCTAGGTCTCAATCGGGAAATTAGTTGATAGAAGGACCGTATGTACATGGCATTTATAAGAGGTGAATGTTCACGAAATCAATTCACCTGAAGTTGGGCCTCATGGGCTTGTGGCTAGACATCGACCATGAGGTGTGGGTACTCCTGAATTAATAAGGAAATTAATTCTGGAGTGGTCAATTAAAGTGGTTAATTGATCGGAGCAATTAATTACATATTAATTGCTCACTAATTAAATCACGAAAGTCGTGGGCCTGCTGCCAATTGATGGTGAACCTAGAGGGTCACACACAATACAGTTGGACAGTGACAGTCTGAAAGGAAACAATTGATTTAAGAAATTAAATCAATAAATGAATTAAAATATTAATTCAAGAAGAAGAATAATTAATTAGAAGTAACTAATTTATTAATCAAGAATTAAAGTGTTAATTCAAAATGGAGAATCATTAATTAGGAGTAACTAATTAATGAATCAATTGGAATTTCTGATTGATTAAACCCTCAATTAAAGTGTTAATTGAAAAGATTAATTAATTAATAGTGGATTAATTAATTAAGTACATGGGCCGAAAATTGTGATGAAGGGAAGTTAATTAATAGTTGATTAATTAATTGAACTACATGGGGCCAAGTTATGATAAGGATTGGTTTCCTATTCATGGCCGATTACACACAATTGAAAGAGAATATTGATTGAATTAATTTTGGATTAATGATAGCATATGGGCCGATGGTTATTTAATCATATTTAACATGGTCACTACATGCTAAAGGAAATTCATTAATCTAATATTGAAAACAATCATGGCCGATTTTAATGAGGTTAGTTAGGAAAGATTTTTCTTGTGAAGAGATATGGCATATCTTGTGAAGAGATATAGCATATCTTGTTTCCTTAGGAGATAAGGAAAGATATGCAAAGAGATATATCTTATATCTAGAAGGACTCTTCTAAATATAAGAGATATATCATAATCTCTTCAAGATAGCAAGAAAATCTCAACAAACTAACAACCCCATTAAATAGGGAGAAGAGGATGAAAATTTTCAGCCAACTAATTGAAAAAAAAAAAACGATTTCTCTCCCCGTTCGGACCTCTCTGAAATAGCCCCAGCCTGTGAAAATTTTCTCCAATTTTTTCTTCTCTGGATCTGAATCCAATTCCTGACGAGACAATTCCTTAATCCTAGTTCTGAGCCTGGGGATTTCGCGAAGTCACTCAAATCCATCTGGTGTGGACTTTCTCTAGAGGCACAACACTTGGGGTGCTCTAGTGAACAACTGAAGACCGGAGAAAAACCACCACCTTGCCTGTGGTGAGGTAAAATAGCTTTTACCAATTATTTATTTTAGTATATGTTTGCTGAAATAAATTCAACATTTATTCATATGTGCTAATAAGTGTTCCCTGGGATTTGGTGTATAAACAAAAATTTTAAATTCCGCACTGTTGTAGTTGACAATTATACCCATAAATCCCAACAGTGGTATCAGAGCCTAACTTATTATGCACATATGAAAAAGGCCTGAACACTTCAAATTTTTGTGAATATGTTTATTTGTCGTGTTCTATGCATGGATCTTGTTGATTATGATTAATTATGTGTTCGGGTAAATAGCATAATCTATTTGGACCAGATCTGCAATTTACGAATTTTATAGGACTAAAATTACAATTTACGATTTTTTATAAAATCTGGACAGAATCTGAAATTTTATTTTTCTGGGAATTTTGGGCTGAAATTGAAAATCTGTTTTTCTAAGCGATAGGGGTCTGTTTTGCAATTTCCGTAAGTTGTGGGGCTGTTTTGCAATTTACGAAAACTTCAGGGGCTGTTTTGTGATTAATAAAATTTTCTGGAAATAAAATATTAATTTCTGTTTTCTGGGCCAATTTGCAAGTTCTGGAATTTTTGGGGCTGATTTATCATTTCCGAAAGTTTTGGGGCCAAAACGTAATTTTCGAAAATTGAGGGACCAAACTGTAATTTTCAAAAATTTGAAATTTCCAGAACCTGAATTATGTTTAAAAGGTGTTTTATTATCCGAAGGATTAATTTTTCATAATTAGTAGTGGACTAAAGTAAGAACCATGAGATATTTTAAAAGGAGGTTTTAAAATAGAAATAGTGATTTAATTTTAAAAGGGGTTTTTAAAATAAAATCAAAGGGTCATTTTAAAAGGGGGTTTTAAAATGATAGTTAAGAGATTGTTTTAGAAAGGGATTTTTAAAACTAGAATCTAAAGTTATTTTAAAAGGTAGTTTTAAAATAATATAAGAAATAAGAAAATTATAATTTTGCTTGTTTCTTGCTCAACGTGAAATTGTTTACGTGGTTTTCGATCGCGCCGAGCCTTGACCTTTAGGTTAGATGTGATTGGTTGATTTTAATCTTATTTGTTTTATTGGGCCTGCGAGCCTTAAGTTTTTGGGCCACTTTGAGCCATTGTAATAGATAGGGCTTTACTGTTTTATTAGTTAAGGATGGAGGCCTGTTACAAGCAAGGTGGGAGCCCAAGAAGACTAAAGGCCATGTATGCATGGTAAAATATGTAATAGAGTAGGTCTATATGAAACCCAATAGATTGACCAATAGGACCATCGTCTTTGGCTCGATGGTGGTCCGCGTAGGAGGCTCCTGATCGAAAACATACTGTGGTAGCATGCATGCTAGGTGTGAATGTTTTATTTTTATTTGTTGATTTATTTTTGGCTTGCGCACTAGAATATAGATCACTAAAATAAATCATAAAGCATAATTAATGCGGTGAGATCTCGAGGAGAGTTACCTCAAACTTTCTAAAATCGAAAATCCCCTCTCGAATTAAAATATTAAGTCATATTGGGTAAACTATGAAATGATGTTTTATAGATCCAAGCCTTCCATCAATAGGGACTACTGTATGTTGTCTACTTATCGATAGAGGTGATCCAGAGTCTGGCACCCGAGTCGAAGAAAGGGACAATACACGAAATTCCTTGATTCTTGTTTTTAACTAAACTCGACAAGGGTGGGGACTTGTTGGGATGTGAAAATCGACCGATAACCAGTTACGGGGATTTCATGACCGGGCCTGTTGCTCATCAAGATTGACTGGGTTAGACTTAAACGAGTAGTAACATCTATGATGTAGCAGTGCTAGATAGATGCGAAAATCGAGGCAAAATAGCTTGAAGGTTGTGGAGTAACACAATTGGTAAAAGTATACCTACCTAGGGAGTTAATTGTATGGCCGCGAGTCGTGGGTACAATTAATGTCTGCCGGGACGTCAAGACCTACTAGGAAATAGAATTTCCCGAACAATGCAAGGGTTATTGTTTCGATAAAATAGTGGGAGAACTTTCTCGATAGAAAGACCAATCTTCGTTAATTATAAGTATTATCTTAAATATGTCTGCTTATTGTTGTCTATTATTTATATTTAGCCATGCCAATATTCACTGTCAATTGCGAACAAACGATATTGCAAATCTGGATATCATCACTCCACGATAAAGGCATGACTGGGTTCAAAAATATTAGTGAATATTGCACTTACCTGATCAAGAGGCTAAATCGAATCAATGAGCTTGGAGCTAAATTGACTCTAGATGATAAAATGGTAATCATCACAAATGGCCTGCCTGAATCATTCTCTCATTTTATCGATCATTGTGAAGTTCCAAGTAAAGGAATTGAGACCAATGATTTGCATAAGTTGTTAGACAAATATGAGAAAGCCCTCGAAAGAGGACAAGGATTGATCGAAGGAAAGAATTGTCCCTTATGTAAGAAAGATGAGGAACTGAGGAACATGACTGATGAGGAATTCTGAAACATACTTGACCAAGGTATAACCTAAGTTATTTCCTTTTGATGAAAAACATCTTAAGATTTTCTTTTGATGTAAAACATCTAACATTTCTGGTTTCTGTAAAAGTGTTTACAGAGGATGACTGGAACGTGCTGCATGTAACCAAGTTTGGGTTTCGACTGCACATGAGGGAAACATACTTCAGGGAATGGGTCAAGGAGCATCTGGATTTCTCTTATTAGCATATGTTTTTCTTTAATTCTGGATTTAAGCATTAGTTAGAGTTTTTTTTTTATTTATTTCGAACTTTGTACGAAACTTCTTAGCTTTACCATTATGAATGGAGTTATTTTAATTAAAGCTTCTAATTCGTACATAATTGCTTTACTGTTGTAAATAAAGCAAAGAAATAAGCATTGATAAAACTTAAACAATTATGCTAAATCAAGAAAAGAAAAACAAATTAGATAATTATCCACATTCTATCATAATTCCTAAAAGAAGGAATCGATGGATTGTTTTCCATCATGGCTCTTGAAATATAGAAGATTGATGAATTCAAAACATGCGAGTCCTGTCTGAAAAGGAAAAATAATCGATTAACAAGGTATTTTAAATACCAAGTGTTTTAATGGATAAAACCGTTAATACACATGTGGATCACTAAAGCATTAGTGCGAGTAATTAATTGCTTCATAAAGTATCCAGACAGCATCTAGGATACGAGTACTTTGGAAGGTACAAGTTTTTGGAAACGTCGAAAGGTTCAAAGTGTTTCATAAAGGCACTAAGTAAAGTGCAAGTATGAAAATGTTGAAAGGATTCAAAGGATTCAAAAACCGAAGCAATTAAGGGCATTAAAGTATGATCATTCGATTTAATCGAAGTGGTTAATACATAAGCCCTAAATTACTCAAATTATCTAAATCAAGAATAGAATTCTTAAATAGCGAGTTAAATCTAGTAAAAGGAATCGAACTATGAAAGACTAGATTCATTCCTTAAACTAGTATTGCTAAAACTCCTCAATCAATTATGGGGTTCAACCACATGACTCTGGAAGGATACTTAGACTTGTAACCTTCTTAAGTCAATTCCTACGAAAACTGTACTAAATCAAGTATAGTGTTTCATCCATGAATGATAAAATTGGATAGTGGATCCAATTGAGAAAATTTGTAGGGTATTCAACGAAATCCATTGGATACCTGTTCCATGATCCTAAAGTTACTAAAGGATACCCAATTCTTACAGGGCGATAACATCGCAAATAGAAATGGGATTTTACCATGGAACTTGATGAAGTCCTAGACTTGGACACATCCCTACAAATAGTGGGAGTATATTATCCAACCTACTGAACCAAAATTTTGTACACCAAATTTCGAAGATTCGATCAAATTCGAAAAGAACTGGTAAGTTCACGAATATGATCGATCGGATAGTGATCCAAGGACTTTCGAAATATCTATATATAACATAGATTCGGGCACATAGCTTAAACGCCATGTGATCTAAGTGGATTGTAAATAATCCGTTTGGAAACAACGAATCATAGAAGCTTCGTATGACTGCGAAGCATATCCATTGGATTTAAATCCAAAGGTGAATCTATAATTCTAGACCAGTATCCCGAAGCTGGAACATGCAACTAGATGAGACAGTCAAGGCAGTTGACTTTATCAAAATTGCATGTAAATCTCAATGTACAAAAGAATCATTGGGAGTTTTTGCATTGTTCGTAATATAAACACTAAAGTTGACATAGATGATGTAAGAGTGTTAAACGCAGACGAAAGCGTGTTCATTCATGAAATTTTTCATTAAAAGATTTAAGGGATACATCTCACGTATTGGCAGTACGTATCTATTGTGATAGATTAGAGAGATGTTTGAAATCCCAAATCTTAGTACATGGACAAAACTGAATAAAATCAGTATGGAAAGTCATAGTGAGGACAGTTTCCATAGAAATATAAAATCTCTCTCAAAGTCAATGAGCCCTACATTTGATGAGTAAAGAGGATAATATCTCTAAACACCTTCCAAACTAGAAGGTGGCATAGTATATGCAATGTCATGTACACGACCAGACTAAACAGAAGCTATGAATATCATAAAGCTACTGTTTGTCGAACACCAGTAAGAAGTACTGGATTACCGAAAAGAGCATTCCTTAAACAACTCTGGGAGTTCTGAGGATATATTGCTGGTCAACGGTAATAATGAAGAATTGAAACTCAAAGGATTTAGTGATTCGAGTTTCCCGTCTGAAGTGAATATAATATTCTGGTTTTATGGGGCAACGATGATTTGAAAGAAGTTCAAAAGACAATCGATGCCGGGATAACCACTAAAACAGAATATTTCACAGTATTAAATACAGCGAAAGAAAGTGTTTGGACGAAAAACTTCTTCCAATAAATTGGAAGAAGTACCTAGCATTGCGAGGCCTATAGTTATCTTCAATGATAACTTAAGGCAATTGCTTTAGCAAAGGAAGCGAGATCTCACCCATGATCTAAACACAAATATACAATATGATCTGGAAAATAATAGGTAGAATAAGACGTGGGGGCACGTCAAGAGACAACATAGCAGATCCACTAATTAAGTCACAATCACAAAAGGGTTCGACGGACATCTGGAGTGAGATGGGCCTTAGAAACGTATGTGGTTGGCTTTAGGGCAAGTGGGAGATTGATAGGATAGTGCCCAGCAAGCCAACAAATATAAGCTTGTTTAGGAACTACCTTTAGAAGCAATCTTATGATTCATAAGATTATACGCCCGTTTATTCATAGTACGTGAATTAAACAATGGCCAACTTCATCTCTCGCGAACTTATCTAAGCGATTGGTTGAAACCCTGAGATCACTCATGACTACGGGATTATTCACTTCAGTATTAGGTGCGATTAATCATGAAACAGTCTCAAGGTCGTGATCTCAAAAACGTTCCAAGTCATAGATTCATATCGAGACGGGGTTTCGAATGAATCGTCAAGACTTGTAGGATTATGCATGATTCACATGAAGTGAATTTGTTGTCGTTTCATGAACAAGGCATTGAATGCTAGTGCATATGACTAGGTGGTTCGATAGGGGATCGAACGCATCGAACGACCCGAACAGAGAGACCCATCGTGGAAGTGCGTTAAGCATATCGGTAATGGGATGTCTCTCAAGACTTATAATAGTGTACGATTTAGTCCTTTGACTTGAGGTACTAGGGCGGATTCGGTACACGGGAATACGTACTTTGATTTAGGAGCCGATCACATAGCTTGGTCATTGTGCAACTACTTTGGGTACGTATGAACGTGTGCGCGGATAGTTAGTACTAATAAAGGATCTATCGACTCATCTTGATAAGATGAGAGAATTTCCTGTACGTTCTTAGATAATAAATCCGAGGAATCTACGGCCGTAGTCGGTGACGGATTTGGAAAGGGGTTTCAAAATTTGGCAGTCACACTGGAATTATTATCCTGAATTAGAAAGTACAGAATTGAGATAATTAGAGGTGCCGATCAATTCACACACCCTAGGTCTCAATCGGGAAATTAGTTGATAGAAGGACCGTATGTACATGGCATTTATAAGAGGTGAAGGTTCACGAAATCAATTCACCTGAAGTTGGGCCTCATGGGCTTGTGGCTAGACATCGACCATGAGGTGTGGGTACTCCTGAATTAATGAAGAAATTAATTCTGGAGTGGTCAATTAAAGTGGTTAATTGATCGGAGCAATTAATTACATATTAATTGCTCACTAATTAAATCACGAAAGTCGTGGGCCTGCTGCCAATTGATGGTGAACCTAGAGGGTCACACACAATACAGTTGGACAGTGACAGTCTGAAAGGAAACAATTGATTTAAGAAATTAAATCAATAAATGAATTAAAATATTAATTCAAGAAGAAGAATAATTAATTAGAAGTAACTAATTAATTAATCAAGAATTAAAGTGTTAATTCAAAATGGAGAATCATTAATTAGGAGTAACTAATTAATGAATCAATTGGAATTTCTGATTGATTAAACCCTCAATTAAAGTGTTAATTGAAAAGATTAATTAATTAATAGTGGATTAATTAATTAAGTACATGGGCCGAAAATTGTGATGAAGGGAAGTTAATTAATAGTTGATTAATTAATTGAACTACATGGGGCCAAGTTATGATAAGGATTGGTTTCCTATTCATGGCCGATTACACACAATTGAAAGAGAATATTGATTGAATTAATTTTGGATTAATGATAGCATATGGGCCGATGGTTATTTAATCTTATTTAACATGGTCACTACATGCTAAAGGAAATTCATTAATCTAATATTGAAAACAATCATGGCCGATTTTAATGAGGTTAGTTAGGAAAGATTTTTCTTGTGAAGAGATATGGCATATCTTGTGAAGAGATATAGCATATATTGTTTCCTTAGGAGATAAGGAAAGATATGCAAAGAGATATATCTTATATCTAGAAGGACTCTTCTAAATATAAGAGATATATCATAATCTCTTCAAGATAGCAAGAAAATCTCAACAAACTAACAACCCCATTAAATAGGGAGAAGAGGCTGAAAATTTTCAGCCAACTAATTGAAAAAAAAAAAACGATTTCTCTCCCCGTTCGGACCTCTCTGAAATAGCCCCA
The DNA here is from genome assembly GCA_003313485.2 of Penstemon barbatus. Lineage (NCBI taxonomy): Eukaryota > Viridiplantae > Streptophyta > Magnoliopsida > Lamiales > Plantaginaceae > Penstemon > Penstemon barbatus. Next base: position 53,289,093 of record CM064881.1, on the reverse strand, counting down.
GCCTGTGAAAATTTTCTCCAATTTTTTCTTCTCTGGATCTGAATCCAATTCCTGACGAGACAATTCCTTAATCCTAGTTCTGAGCCTGGGGATTTCGCGAAGTCACTCAAATCCATCTGGTTTGGACTTTCTCCAGAGGCACAACACTTGGGGTGCTCTAGTGAACAACTGAAGACCGGAGAAAAACCACCACCTTGCCTGTGGTGAGGTAAAATATCTTTTACCAATTATTTATTTTAGTATATGTTTGCTGAAATAAATTCAACCTTTATTCATATGTGCTAATAAGTGTTCCCTGGGATTTGGTGTATAAACAAAAATTTTAAATTCCGCACTGTTGTAGTTGACAATTATACCCATAAATCCCAACAGAAGGTTGCATTGAGATTAGCTATGTTGTTTTCAGCTCTCTTTCAGGCAGTATGAAGATGGTTGACATCAGCCTTCACATCTTCAATATTTTTGTTCAGCTCCACAACACTCTGAGTCATCTGCCTGATATGATCCTCAGGCAGAGGAAAATTGTCAATTGCATTCTTGATTGTTCTTGCAGTAAGTAATTGCATGTGCTCAAGTTGTAATCTGTTAGACTCTACCAATTCTTGCTGCAATTTCTTCAACTGCGTGCTGTTCCTTTCTTCCATTTCCTTCATTGAATTTTCCATTAACAGCTGGAAGGCTTCCATCCGTGATGAATGCAAATCAGCTGATGAAGCAGAATGAGCAGCAACTTGATCTTCTTCACTATCCTTGTGGACAGGAGCATCCTTCAGGTCAGTCTCCTGATCAGCTTTGGACTCCTTAGCTTTCCACTCAAGTGCTAAGGGTTCATCAGCAGCTTTGGGCTGATCAGTTACATCTTCAAAGACTTTACTTATGATTTTGCCATCATCAGTAAAGGTTGTTGTTTGACGAATTTGTCTCACAACAGGCCATAGCTGTGGAGCAGATGGCTTTACTTTAGGCATTTCATAGTAATCTCTTACTTCTTTGCCAAACGTCATATGTTGAATGCTTGGCAGCGGGGGCAGCTCACTTGACGAACCTTGCTGATATCTTGACTTAGCAGCCCATTTCTTCAAGGCAGTCATAACAGCAATCTGAATGGCCCTTTCATCAGCATCATCAGATTTTCTTCTCTTTGCAGGCAAAGTATTCTCAATTATCTTGGCCTCCTCTGTTGCAAAATCCTTTGCGTATTGATGCATAGCATCCCTTACGAAATCAGGATCCAAGGCTTGTTGAATGGAATCAGTCTTTAGCCATTGAAGAACCCACTTTTCTTCATCAGCTAGATCCTTCCAACTCTGATGCTCTTCAACAGACTTGTTCAATCTATAGTCTCTCCACTTCATGTACCTCGACTTCTCATGAGTGAACAAAGTTTTGAGCATAAGTTTCTGATCAAGATAGGCTAAGGCTTTCTCAAACCTATTGAAGATAGATTTATCAGAATTGATAATGTCAAATTATCGTCTAACATCAAACTTAGCCTTTGGCTTGATAGTGCCAGCAGTCATCTTTGGCTTGGTGATATTAGATCCTCCAATTGTATCCCACCAGCATGAACAGGTCCATGAGCATCTGTTTTTCTTATCTCAAGGACCATAGCAAGTTCAGCATATTCAGCAGCCTTACGCTCTGCTTCAGTCATTTTTCTTCTTTGTTCGTCTTTTGCTGCTTGAATCTTGCTAAGTTCTAGGACCCTCTTCTCCTCCTGTTCATCTCTTTTACGCTGCTCAACCTCTTCTCTCTTTTTCTTGTCAGCAGCAGAGATTTTCTTTCTTCTGATAAGGAATTTTCTCTTTCCCTTATCAGCTGGGCCAGGTTGAGGGGCAGGACCAGCAGATGCAATGGGTGCAGCTGCTATGGGGCTGATGATCATCATATCTTGATCATCTTGAGGTTTAGCTACCTCAGCTGTTGGTTTTTCTTGAGCTGTCTGTTGCGCATCAATCTGTTCAGCAGCAGACGTTTCCTCAGCACCAACAGGCCTCTCCGCTGAATTAGGGCTTTCTCTTACCAGATCTATTAACTCAGTGGGTGAGTCAATAAAAGTCATCTTCTTTCTTATGGTCTTCCTTACTCTTCCTTCTTGAACAGGCAATGAAGCACCTGTATCACGAATTTGACTTCTGGTCCTGTGAGCAACATTCTCATCAGGACGTTCAGCAGACGGAGTTCTTGAAGAAAAAGCAAGAGAAATATTTTGTATTTCCACTGTAGTCTGATTTATGATGGCATCAACTACCTCATTTGCTTCAGACTTATCTGTTCTGGCTTCAACAGCTGGCTGGGCTGTTTGAACAGAAGTCTTGACTTTCTTCTTCTGAGCCATTTCTTTAGGCTCATCAGCTTTCTTTTTATTTTCAACAGCAAGCTGAGCTGTTTTCACCAATCTCCTTTGCTTTTTGGCAGGAACCTCTTCCTTAGGTTCCTCCAAATCTTCATCAGCCTCGACCTCATCAGTTTTCCTCTTCAGAACAGGCACATACTTTGCCATTGCCTTAGCAGTATGGATCTCCTTTCCGTTTGTCAATGTACAGCCCAGTTTGTGAAACATATAGCTTAAGGTGATTCTGTGATTTGTCTGTTGAGAAGACTTCTTGCTTTTTTTCTCATGAAAGTGAGCCAGTATGTACCAGACTGTTGGATGAAGATGAAGATGAAGTGCAAAGAAGTAAAGAAGTTAAGGGATGGTTTTGATGATTTCCAAAACATCATAATCAGCTAAGTATGGAAAGCTTAGTTCCCTTTGAAGAATTTTGAACAAGTAAAGAAGACATCAGAAGAGTTCAAAGTTCAAAGCCCAGAAGACTAGTGATCTCATGCTGAAACAGCAATCAGAAGGGTAGACCATCAGCTGACTCAAATCAGATTAGTTCAGTATTTGATCAGCAGAGTATCTATCAGCAGAGTTGCTGCGATCAGCAGAGTAGAAGAGATCAAGAGATTAGTCCAACGGTAATAAATGCACCTGGTGTAATAAATGCTGAAAGAGAAGGGTAGTAATGGCAAATGATTGAAGAAAACTCTCGGATCAGCAGAGTGCATTTAATGCTGCTACAGGAAAGTACAGCAGAGAAAGGACTGTAGCAGGTAGCCGTTCTGATTTTCGGGCTAAGACTATGGATTTGAAGATTTGATTTCCTTCAACGGTTATATTTTCAAATCCAAGTATAAATAGAGCTGATTTCGAAGAGAGAGACACACAACAACATTCTGAGATTTCGCATTCGAAGCAGAAATTTTTCTAAGTCTCAAGAAGCTCGAACAGCTCACTCGTCTGGTGGAAGTCACCTGTTGACAGAAACCCAGTTGAAGAAAATAGAAAAATACAATATGAGTGTTTTGTATTAGCTGAATGTTGTGAGAAGTTTAAATCCGTCTTTGTGAGTGATTTAACTTCAGAGGATAGGTCTTCTTTGTGATTTCCTATTGTGAGCTTATAGCCTTTTCATTTGTTGTCTAGGTATAAGTGGAGACATATTGTAAACTTTGTGTTTATAGTATAACCCAGAATCTGAGTGATCTGGAAGAGTGGACTAAAGGATTTTTATCCATATAACCACTATAAAAATTCTTTGTGTTATTTCTGCATTTAAAGTTTTCTTGCATATTTTGAAGTTGCATAAGATTACACTTTGAATTATCAAAAGATTTTATAAGGAGTTTTTAAACTGGGGATAAAATCTTTTTAAGGACTTAGTCTACTTGTGAAAAACACTTTCAAACATCCGCTGCAAGTATACTCTTGATAAAACTGATTTTCACTGAAATCAGCTAAGTAAACTGTAAGAAGAGTGGTCACTCTGCTGTTCAAGATTTGTTCACGATCAGCATAGTCATCTTACTGTTCTTCATCAGCTTAGTCTGCTGACAGAAGAGTGAAAAGTTTTTAAGTCTAAAATTTTTAGAGGTCTATTCACCCCCTCCCCCCCCTCTAGACCTCATCTGACCACTTGGGACCAACAAGTGGTATCAGAGCAGGTGGTTCAATAGAATCAGCTGCCTGATCAACGAGCTTGATCCAAGTGTTTTTCAAAGGTTTTTCAAAACTTTTCAAAAGAGCATCTTTTTCAAAATTAAAACTTTTTGAAAAATGGACTGTATCAGCCATGTTCCCCACATTGCTGTTATGTCTTTTGAAGACTGGAAGATCAGAATGGAGATCTTCTTAGCTGCCTACAATGACAACATGTATACATGTATCATTAAAGGTCCATTCAGATTCACAAAGACCATAAAGATAAATGAAGTTGATACGGTTGTGGAAAAAGATCTTCATGAGATGACTCCAGAAGAAATAAAGCTATTTAATCTGGATAAAGTTGGAAGATTCATCATGACTAAAGACCTGGATAATGATCGGTTTGATAAAGTCAAACATTGCAAAACTGCAAAGGAAATGTTGGATAAAGTCAGAGATATGAGCGAAGGAAACGACGCCATTAAAGAGCATCAGCTGAGTGTTGCTCTGGGAAATCTGGACAATTTCAAGATGAAATCTGGAGATACCATAGATCAGATGGATACCAGGTTCACCAGAACTTTGAATGAAATCTTAAAGCTTGGAAAAACCTTCACGGACAAGGAGATAACCATCAGAGTGCTGAAGGCTTTACCTCCAAAATTAAACATGAAGGTGACAACAATGGAAGAATCAAGAGATTTGGGAAAAATCTCTATTACAGAGCTGTTCTCAGTACTCAAGGTGTATGAGTATAAACTGCCTAGAATGGGAATTGAAGAAACCTCAACTTCAGGACCCACATCTGCCTTAGTTGCTGCTGAAAACACCAGAAGACCAGCACAGAAAAGTAAAGAAGTGGATTCATCTGATGAAGCCACTCTACTCAACAAAAAGGAGTACACAGCTGGAGATGTAGCATTGCTGATGAACAATTTCAAGAAGTTCTACAAGAGAAAATTGAAGAACAAATACAACAATGCTTCTACTTCTAAACCTAACTCTTCTTCTCAAGAAAAAGATGATTATAAAGCAAAACTAATGTGTTATAACTGCAGGAAATTGGGACATTTCATCAGAGACTGTCCTTATCCAAAAGCAGAAAAGTACACTGAAGAAGAGAAGAGAATCAGGAAAGAAAGAAAGCATCAGAGAGGCAAGGCAATGATGGTTGAAGCAGAGAAGCTGACTGCTGTCTACTCTTCTGATTCAGATTCAGACACGTCTGATGAAGAATCATCTGATGAAGAAAAACCTGCTCTCCTCTGTCTGATAGCAAAGGAATCTGATGACTCTGAGGATGAGGTAACTCCTCTTGACAATGAATTATTTAATTCATTTGAACAAATGATGCTCAACAATACTAGCATTGCTGATGCATTTAAAAAGCTTAAGGAAGAGATGATATTGCTAAAATAGCAATACAGTTCACTGAAACTTAAAGCTGAAAAGCCAAAAGAATCAACTAAATATAAACTGCTTGAGCAAGAGAATGAATCTCTGAAAGCTGAATGTGAAGTTTATAAAGGAGAAATCATGGAACTTGAGAAAGTTATTGAGTCTCATGAAAAATCATATGTTGCATCCACTCATATGTCTAGTAAATAGAAGATGCCTTTAGAACAGGATAAGCAAGAATTGAACCATACTGGGAAATTTATATCTGCTGACAATAGAAAGGTCATTCTGTATGTTCAAACTGCTAGACCTGCTTCACCTGAGAAAGTGGTAAAGGAGAAGAAATCTTCTAAGGCTAAAAAGAGCAAAGAGCCTAGTGTAGGTAAACAGACTAGTAAGACCAAACAGCAGAGTCCTAAGAAGTCTGCTGATAAAGCTAAAGTCAATCAGACTAGTGGTAAAACTAAGTCGTCTGATAATGAGCAAGCAACTAGTAAACCAAAGAAGCATAAGAATAAGAGAAATCAAAATGCTTGGTATGGAAATGAGTCCTATTACGTGCAACCTACTGCATATCATCCTATGTATCATGCACCTCAATTTCCTGGTTACTATGCACCATATCCTGCTCATCCAATGCATGCATTCCCTGCTTATCATGCACCTTACCCTGCTTATGAACATTATTCTTATCATACTGATCATCAACATGACTTATCTGATAATTTTGATAAAAATGAAACTGTTCATGCTCCTGTTAAAACTCAGAAGCCTAAGAAGCCTAAGACATCAAAATCTTGGGTTGTCAAAGGTGGAACTAATCCTTCAGGACCCTCCCAATAAGGGTACCTAAAACAATTTTATTTTTGTTTTGTAGGATAGGATTAGGAGTAGGAGTAAAGTAGAGAAGATTTGGTACTTGGACAGTGGTTGTTCAAGACACATGTGTGGAAGCATACATGAGCTGACTGATGCAGTTGTTGTGGATGGTCCAAAGGTTACTTTTGGAGACAGCAAAGAAGGCAAGATTAAAGCTAAAGGGAAATTGATCAGAGGAAACATAGAGATATCTGACGTCTCATATGTTAAAGGCCTCAAATATAATCTACTGAGCATAAGTCAATTTTGTGACAAAGGATACTCAGTCATCTTCTCAACAGAAAAGTGCCACGTTGAACAGATTGGTACAAAGAAGGTAATTTTATCTGGAAGACGACAAGGGAATGTCTACATAGTCGACTGGAATTCTGCTGACAAGAATTTTAGTGTTTGTTTGGTGGCATCAACACCAAGTGAAATTAGCTGGCTATGGCACAAAAGGATGAATCATTTAAACTTCAAGACCATCAACAGATTAATAAAGAATGATTTGGTAGAAGGGATTCCAAAAACAGTCATGAGCAAAGACAAGCTATGTGACGCCTGTCAGAAGGGTAAACAAATCAAGTCATCGTTCAAAAGCAAGAAGCACCAATCTTCTGAAAGAATCTTGGAGCTGCTACACATGGACTTATTTGGACCCATTGATCTAGTCAGCAATGGTGGAAAGAAATACTGCCTAGCTGTTGTGGATGATTATTCAAGATATACTTGGGTGATATTCATGAAAAAGAAGAGTGAAATCAAGGAACATCTTACCAATCTGATGGAACTGATCCAGAATGAGAAAAGTACAAAGATATTGAAGATCAGATCAGATAGAGGGACAGAGTTCACAAACTCTACTATTCAAGAGTATTGTAATATCAAAGGAATACATCATGAGTATTCAGCTGCTAGAACCACTCAACAGAACGGTGTTGCTGAAAGGAGAAACAGAACACTGAAGGAAGCTGTCAGAACCATGATAGCTGAAGCTAAGCTGCCACAAAGATTTTGGGCAGAAGCAACAAATACAGCCTTCTTTACCCAGAACAGATGCATGATCAACAAAAATCAGAACAAGACTCCATATTAAGTTTGGAACAACAGAAAGCCAAACATTCATTACTTTAAAATTTTTGGTTGTAAATGCTTTGTTTTAAACAATGGGAAAAATCACCTTACTGCATTTGCAGAAAAGGCTGATGAAGCTGTTTTTGTAGGATACTCTACTGTTAGTAAGGCTTATAGAGTTTTTAACAAAAGAACATTACTAATAGAAGAATCCATTCATGTAGTATTTGATGAGCCAAGTCAATCTTCTGAAAATAATCAAATTACTAATCAAGATCTGTCTACTGATTTACAGAAGTTGAATATTGGAAAGAATGAAGAATATGTTCCCATCATACTGCCTGATCTCAACTCAGCTGCCAACTCAAGTGCTGTTCAAAATCAGATCACTGATTGTCTAACAGACGAGTTACCAACAGCTGACAGACCAGAGACTGTTCAACAGACTACTGGAACTCCAACAGTAGTGTTGCAAGATCAAGATAGAGGACAACATCCAGACCTGCAACCTGATCTCAGATGGCTCAGGAATCACCCACCAGAATTAGTGATTGGTGATCCTTTGGACAGAGTGAAAACAAGAAGAGCTGCTGCACAAGATGCCATGTTCACTAGTTTTCTATCTCAAATAGAGCCTAAACAAATTGAAGAAGCTCTAAATGATTCCTTCTGGATTGAAGCTATGCAAGAAGAGTTAAATCAATTTGAAAGGAACGAAGTATGGTACTTAGTTCCATGACCAAGTCCTCAAAGGGTAATTGGCACTAAATGGGTTCAGAAATAAGATGAATGAAGATGGTATTGTTACCAGAAACAAAGCTAGATTAGTGGCCAAGGGTTATTGTCAAGAAGAAGGAATTGACTTTGATGAAACATTCGCACCAGTAGCAAGACTTGAAGCAATCAGACTGTTTCTAGCCTATGCTGCTTACAAGAACTTCACTGTGTATCAGATGGATGTGAAGTCTGCCTTTCTCAATGGAGAATTGCAAGAAGAAGTATATGTTGAACAACCTCCTCGATTTGAAGCTTATCAACAAGAAGACAAGGTGTATCGTCTAAAGAAAGCCCTCTATGGACTGAAACAGGCTCCAAGAGCATGGTATGATACCCTATCTGATTTTCTTTTAATTAAAGGATTTCGTAAAGGTAAGGTAGATAAAACCTTGTTCACAATTGAATGGAAAAATCATATATTGATTGTGCAAATATATGTGGACGATATTATCTTTGGTTCAACTAACCAACAGATGTGTGACAAGTTCTCCAAGCTCATGCAGAATAAGTTTGAAATGAGCATGATGGGTGAACTCAATTATTTTCTTGGTTTGCAAGTTAGACAGTTGCCTGATGGAATATTAATCAACCAAGCAAAATACACAAGAGATCTGTTCAAGAAATTTGGTATGGAAACTAGCTCTACTGCTACTATTCCTATGTCTACAAGTCTTCGTTTGGATAAAGATGAAGATGGCAAATCAGTGGACATGACCAAATACAGAGGCATTATTGGGTCACTGTTATACCTAACAGCAAGCAAACCTGATATCATGTACTCAGTTGGGGTTTGTGCAAGATTTCAATCAAATCCCAAGGAATCTTATCTCTTAGCTGCCAAGAGGATACTGAAATGTATTAAGGGCACTCAAGAATTGGGATTGTGGTATCCTAGAAGATCTGGATATGAGCTTATTGGTTATTCAGATTCAGACCTTGCTGGCTGCAAGATTGACAGAAAAAGCACAACATGTGCTTGTGTTCTTAGGTAGTCGTCTGATCTCATGGATGAGTAAGAAACAAACCTCAGTCTCTATATCTACTGCTGAAGCTGGGTATATAGCTGCTGGAGCTTGCTGTGCACAGATACTATGGTTGAAGCATCAACTAGAAGATTACAATATCAAGATCAGTGGAATTCCAATCTACTGTGACAATACTAGTGCAATCTCACTTACTCAGAACACTACAAGTCATTCAAGGACTAAGCATATTGATATCAAGCATCACTTCATTAGAGATCATGTGGAAAAAGGCAATGTTTTGATTGAGTATGTTCATACTGACAATCAGATTGCTGACATCTTCACTAAACCTTTAAGTGAAGTAAGGTTCTCAACTCTAAGAGCTGAGCTAAGACTACTTAATTTGGATGCATAAGCTGAGGGGGAACCTTTCAGAAGACTGAAGTTCAACAGCTTAGTTATCCGTTATTCTATTCAAGGATTAACTTTCAACAGACTAGTTAACTTATAAATTCTTAAAGTCAGGGGGAACGTGTAAGACTCGCGGTACTTCTGATTAAAAGATGAAATTTGTTAATGTCATTAGTTGAAGTTATGTTATCAGAAGATCTGTTCTTAATTCTTGAAGACTGAAGATTATTTTACCTTGCTGGATTGACAAACAGCAGAGGAAGATTACTAGCTATTGGCTTTCTCTAGTAATATCAGATAAAAGATCACTCGTCTGTCAGATAAGTTAAACTCTACTCATCTGATATCTTATATGAGCATGGTTATAAATCGTATCTTTAGAAACACGCTTTTATAAGTAACAGATTAGTGACGATAGAGTTTCCCGCCCGTCTGACACTAAAATAATAAAATTGAAATCCGCAGCTCCCACCCACACGATTAATAAACTGTCAGATTAATCCAACGTCTCAGATTAATCACGATAACCTAAAACAGAGGGAAACATATAAAATCCGATCTGAACAGTACAGTCGTCTTACGCACACTTAAACTCTCAAATTTTCTAACTCTCAAACTCTCTTGCTTTCAAAACTTTACTGCTTTCACAGATTTCTACTCAGTAATCCCAGAAATGGAGAAAATTATTGATGGAAGGTACTTGAACTACAGCAAATTCCACTTCTCTGGTACTGATCTGATGCGCTCAATCATGGAAAAAATCAAAGAGGCATCTTTAGTTCCAGTTCTGGAAGCCCACGAAGACAGGGTTTACTTAGAAGACATTGATCACTTCTACAAGACCAGGAAATTCACTAAAAATGACACTGTTATGTCGGCTGTCATTGGGGGTAAGAAAATCGCTGTCTCTGCTGCTGTTTTAAGTGAGATTTATAAACTGAAAAATGAAGGAGGAGGCGTAACAGACCTTGAGTCTGAAAAAGAGGAAGAATTTTGGGCAATTTGTGCTAAGAAGGGAGAAGAGATGACTGAGACTCTGATGAAAACTCAGTTAAAAGATGAGTATCAGAGGTTCGCAGACATCATTGCGAAGGTACTGGATTGCAGTACGAGCTCTTTGGATGGGTTACCAAGAAAAAGGTTTCACACCATGATCTGCATCTACTATGGACTGAAGGTGAACTGGGCAGTTCATGTCTATGATCTGCTGAGTGACAAGAGGACTTCGCATGCCATCTTGCTTAGTCATCTGTTCATGTCACTAAGCTGTCCTATGGCAGGTGGGAAGGTTACCCACGCCAGTAAAGAGTTTAAGTTGTATGAGCCAGTAAGGAGTATGGCTGCTCCTAAAAGAAAGGCTACTGCAAAGTCTACGAAGACCCCTTCTAAGAAGAGCAAGAAGGAGGGTCAGACAAGTCAATCTGCTGATCAAACAGCAACCCCTGCTGTTGAAGTTGGATCAGCACAGCCTGAAGCTGTCATTCCTGAAAAGGTGATTGATGACTTCACCAAAGAGATTGAACAAATGGAGACTGGATCATCTCCAGAAAGAACAGATTCTGAGGAAGCTGTTCCTGTTCGAACTAAGAAGAGAATGAGGATAAGGAGTGCTGCAAAAGGACCTCCTAAGTCCCAACCTGAAGAATCAAAGAGGATTCCAAAGTCTAAAGCAAAAAGGAAAGTAACATTCTCTGAAGAATCAAAAGAAACAGTAAGGGAAACAATAGCATCAGCAGAGAGACCAATTATCATTGAAGAACCTTCTACTGAAACTGCTGTTGAGTCTGCTGCAAACCCTGCTGTTGGAGAGTCTGCTGAGGAAAGAGTTGAATAGCAGACTGGCACAACAGGTGAAGGAGAAACACTCCTTCTGCATCCTACTCCTGTTGCTGCAACTCCACTTCAAGCTGTTGAAAGTCCTGAATCAAAGAAGCAAAGGACTGGAAAGATTGTGATCCCTTATGTCTCTGCTGCTGCAAAGAAGAAACAAGATGAAGCAGAAAGGAAAAAGAAAGCTGCAGAAAAGGCTGAGGAGGATCGTCTGAAGAACCTTGAGCTCAAAAGGCTGGAAGAAGAAGCCAGCAAAATGACTCAAGAACAAAGGGATGATATAGAAGCAGCTGAGTTAGCTGCTGCTATTGAGGCTAGTGCTAAGGATTCTCATGGTCCTAAGCATACTGGAGGGATAGTGATTGGTGAACCAAGAAATCCCACCAAACCTATACCAGCTATGCCAACTCCAGCAATACAACCTAAGAGAAGAGAAGAGGTCAAATTGGCTTTGGAGATTGTCAAGGATGACCCTGATGCCTTTGAAGAATTCATTAAGAGGTTGGATGCTGAGAATGCAAGGATTACTCGTCTGACGATGTTCAACAAAGAGAAGATAAGATATAATTGGAGAGATTACCGTCTGACAAAGAGTAAAGACCAAATTGCAAACTGGAAGCCCTTTGCTGAAGAAGAAGCCTGGGTGCTAAAGTGGCTTGAGACAGGTTCTCTCACTCAATCATTAGACTCAGAGTTCTTTCTTGATAAATTGGGACTGAGGATCAATCAAGTTGTGAAGGCAGAGGCAAAGAAGATATATGAATCTGTTCCTGAGGAGTATGCTGATGATGAAGACCTCAAGGAAAGATCCATCAAGTTGGCTGTTTCCTAGACAATGTAAACATGGGCCAAAAAGACTAGAAAGATGAAGGGGCAACCAAACACTATGATCCCCCTTCCTAGTCTGAAACAAATTGTCTATGGCACTAATATTAGGCCATATGAAGAACTACCAGAAAATCCTATCTCATCTTTTGTTCCTATTGATGATCTAACTTGGATTACTCACAGGACTGCTCTGGATGAAGCTGGCACAAGGCGTACAATTATAAATGTTAAAAAGATCCAAGCACCTCCTGCTGACCCAGGGAAAGAGAAAGAAGGAACTTCTGATCCAGCATATCAATCCAAAGGAAAAGAAGACACTTCTGACCTTGCTGATCCGGACAAAGAGAAGGCGAAGGAAAACACTCCTGATCTGGTAGATCAAAATAAGGAAAAGGAGGACAAGTCTGAATCAGCTGATAGGTCAAAGGAAGAGGAAACCCCTACAAATCAAGCTGATCAGATTACTGAAAAGGAGGCTACTGCTGAGCAGACTGATCAAACTAAGGAGAAGGAAAGCACTCCAAGTCAAGCTGATGAGACCAAGGAAGAAGACCCTGCTTTTGGTCCAGCAGATCATATTACAGAAGAAACAACTCAAGCAGCAGAACAGTCTACCGAAAAGGAAATTCTTGCCCTACCTTCAATTCCAACTGAAGTTGCCTCTACTTCTCAGAACTTACAGCAAGTATCTCTGTTGGATTCAATTCAGCAGATGATGTCAAATTCAATGAAAAAGTTAGAAGAAAAGGTAACTGCAAATATGTTGGCTGATGTAAGTCAACCAACCAAAGCTGCTGCTGTTCCAACCGATCTGATAGAAGATACTGCTCAGAATGTTAAATCTATCTGTCAAGATATGGATGTACTCAGAAGAAGGACTCAGAGCACTGCTGCTGGTTGGAGAGATATTACAGAAACTGTTGAGATGGCTATTCAAGCTGAAGATGAAGTTATATTAAATATGACCAAGGACTTCAAGGCATCTGCTGATTGGATTCTTGCAAATCAGATTCAGTTAGGTGACCAAGGAGAAGTTGTGTTAAAAAGAATGGAAGCCTTTGAAGCCAATCAACTCAGACAACAAGCTCAACTGGATGCTATGGAAGAGAACATCAGGCTTCTCTGTGACTCACTTCAAATTCCACCAGTCTTGCCAAAATATCCAATCAACCCTGCTGATGATGACAAAAAGGGGGAAGATAGGGTATTTGGACAGAAGAAAGTTGAAACTTCTCTTGATAAAGTAGAAGACAGACTAGATGGTGCTGAAGCTGAAGGAACTGAAGTATTGGAGGAATCTGCTGCTGAAGATGAGAATGCTGATAATGAAAATGAAGGCACAAGCAAACCAACAGATGAGAAGATCACAGAAGAAGAAAGTGAAGCTGATGAAACCAAAGCTGAAGCAAAAGCTAAGTCTGATAAAGAGATAGCTGCTGCTAAGGACTCAGCTGAAGAACAGCTTGACCCTGATGCTAAACAGAAGAAGTTAGAGCTGTTACAACAAAAATTCAAGGAAGCTGAAGAAGACAAGAAAGAAGAAGACAAGCTAGAAGACTAGTCTTGTTTAAATTACTTACATTTATTTCCTTGTAATTTTTTTTTTGCACATCTCATCTGTTCAAGAACTTGTAATCTGTAATCTTTTCATTATCTATAAATTTGCAAGTTTGAAATCCAACAGACTATTTCTATCTCAGAAATTTTTGAGGATCAAAACTTTAGTTTAGGTACAGGTACTTAGCTGAAGTTTTGTCATCACTAAAAAGGGGGAAATTGTTGGATGAAGATGAAGATGAAGTGCAAAGAAGTAAAGAAGTTAAGGGATGGTTTTGATGATTTCCAAAACATCAGAATCAGCTAAGTATGGAAAGCTTAGTTCCCTTAGAAGAATTTTGAACAAGTAAAGAAGACATCAGAAGAGTTCAAAGTTCAAAGCTCAGAAGACTAGTGATCTCATGCTGAAACAGCAATCAGAAGGGTAGACCATCAGCTGACTCAAATCAGGTTAGTTCAGTATTTGATCAGCAGAGTATCTAACAGCAGAGTTGCTTCGATCAGCAGAGTAGAAGAGATCAAGAGATTAGTCCAACGGTAATAAATGCACCTGGTGTAATAAATGCTGAAAGAGAAGGGTAGTAATGGCAAATGATTGAAGAAAACTCTCGGATCAGCAGAGTGCATTTAATGCTGCTACAGGAAAGTACAGCAGAGAAAGGACTGTAGCAGGTAGCCGTTCTGATTTTCGGGCTAAGACTACGGATTTGAAGATTTGATTTCCTTCAACGGTCATATTTTCAAATCCAAGTATAAATAGAGCTGATTTCGAAGAGAGAGACACACAACAACATTCTGAGATTTCGCATTCGAAGCAGAAATTTTTCTAAGTCTCAAGAAGCTCGAACAGCTCACTCGTCTGGTGGAAGTCATTTGTTGACAGAAACCCAGTTGAAGAAAATAGAAAAATACAATCTAAGTGTTTTGTATTAGCTGAGTGTTGTGAGAAGTTGAAATCCGTCTTTGTGAGTGATTTAACTTCAGAGGATAGGTCTTCTTTGTGATTTCCTATTGTGAGCTTATAGCCTTTTCATTTGTTGTCTAGGTATAAGTGGAGACATATTGTAAACTTTGTGTTTATAGTATAACCCAGAATCTGAGTGATCTAGAAGAGTGGACTAAAGGATTTTTATCCATATAACCACTATAAAAATTCTTTGTGTTATTTCTGCATTTAAAGTTTTCTTGCATATTTTGAAGTTGCATAAGATTACACTTTGAATTATCAAAAGATTTTATAAGGAGTTTTTAAACTGGGGATAAAATCTTTTTAAGGACATAGTCTACTTGTGAAAAACACTTTCAAACATCCGCTGCAAGGATACTCTTGATAAAACTGATTTTCACTGAAATTAGCTAAGTAAACTGTAAGAAGAGTGGTCACTCTGCTGTTCAAGATTTGTTCACGATCAGCATAGTCATCTTACTGTTCTTCATCAGCTTAGTCTGCTGACAGAAAAGTAAAAAGTTTTTAAGTCTAAAATTTTTAGAGGTCTATTCACCCCCCTCTACACCTCATCTGACCACTTGGGACCAACACAGACGACAACTGACCAATTCACTTCCAAAGCATAGTAGATAGCAATCTGATGAGGGATATTTTGGACTCTTCATGCAGAAGCCCAAACAGGATCGAAGATCATGATTCCCGACCTTGGAGACATAGAATCGAGCCCATGTCCCAGTTTATCGGGTCCGAACTATCAAAGAGAGCTCATGGTCGAAGGTTACTGTTGGGCCGACCTCAGGCCCAGGCCTTTGGGCCGAGAAATATATCCCTGCGGATGGATCAGCTAGCTTACCATTTCAACTATAAATACCACAAGCATTTATGACGCCAGACACGCTTTCCCAGGTGCTCTCAACTCGAAGCTCCTGTTCGGACCTCATTTGGGAAGCTAGTTTAGGTTATTTTGTATGCATCTATCCTCTAGCTTGTACGGCATCCTATAATGCTCAGATAGGACCCTCCTTACTTGTAATCTGTACACCTACGTTCGAGATATATATTATTGATCTTCTCATCATATAATTGTGTTTTAGCTATTTACTTTGCTACCTTGATCACCCTACGAAATAGCGTAAGATCAACTGGCGCCCACCGAGGGGCCTTACTTGGGTGTTAGATCGAAAAATGCCTACTACGAGGATAAATACATATATTCGAGGAGAACCTTCCCATGCAGCCGGAGCACAGAACTCAGTTAACAATGAGCCCGATAATTTATCTCGAGCGGCTCAACGACCAGAAGCTCCACCAGTCATTCCCCAGGATGATGCACCTATTCGCACGACTGTCACTGATCTGAGGTCTATCATAGGCACTATGTGCTGGGAGGTTCTGAATAGTGGAAGGGCCGAACAATCACCCGTAGATCAGCCAGCAGTGCATGGTAGACCAGATTTCCTTCTTCGAACATCCAGAAAGAGAAAAGCGTACCACAATCTATAACAAATTGCACCAGCACTAAACCTTCCCCAAGTAGCCCCGTCGAAGACTAACGTTCGACCAAGAATTCCTCAAAAGACGGTACATGATGTGGAGGATTCGGTAGTAGGGGAAAGTCAACCTATAGATATTGTGAAAAGCAAGAAACCGATCTATAAGAGGATTACAGAATCCGAGCTGGAAAGAATGGTGCAAGAGCGAGTTGCCAAGAAACTAGAGGGGTAAGACACGGTGATGGAAGTTCGCCACGCCACTGCAGCCGCTAGGCACACTGAGATGATTCAAAACAGAGAAACTATCCGGGATAGGGAGATCGGAAATAGTATCATGCGATGCTCGCCATTCTGCCGAGGGATACGTGAAGCTAGAAATACAGAAACAGTACCAACAAGGTTACCACGGTATAACGGGACTACCGACCCCGGGGAACATATCAAAAGTTTTATCAATGTGATGAATTTAAATGGACACTCGAAGGACTTTTGCTGCAAAATCATGGTCACTACCTTCGAGGGGATTGCCCTTGATTGGTTCGGAAAACTACCGCCGAATTCTATATTTTCTTTCGATGAATTTTGTGACAAGTTGAAACACCAATTTGCAAGCCAGAGAAAACCTCGGTTGCCAGCGAATCATTTGGGAACGGTCAAGCAGTTGGATGGAAAAACTTTGAGGCAATGGCTGGCAAGATTCAGTATCGAACTCCTGAAAGTCGATACCCCGCAAATCGAGTACTTATCTTCTTTGATGTTCGAATTGACAAGGAACACACAGTTCGGAAATGCGTTATGCAGGAAGCAACCAAAGTCTTTCGAGAGGATAATGGAGATTGCTGAGAAGTATATGATTCAGGAAGAGATGAATAAGCTAAAAAAATGCGCACAACATAAAACTCCCTCTCAACAAAAAACAAGATCGAGCTCCTATTCCAAAACCAGGTGATTACGGGGGATCGAATAGAGGTTCAGTATGGCAACGACTCAACACCTACAAGAATTTAATTCCCGAGGCTCAAAGAATTACCTAGGCAAGACCAGGAGTGATGGGTTATGACAAATATTGCCGATATCATAGAGCTCGGGGACATAGCACCGAAAATTGCTACCAATTGAAGTTTGAGATCGAAAAATTAATCGTGCAAGGAAAACTTAAGGAGGTTGTTAAAAGAGGTAACTATAACAACCGCTATAGATCCAGGAGTCCTCGAAAATTTATCAATCAACAAAGGGAGGCTCAAAATCAGGCAGATGAGCAGTTGAACGGAATAATAAATATGATTGCCGGTGGACCGGCGGGAGGAGATAGCAAAAATGCGAGAAAGAGGATGATGAGGTCGATAAAAACAGTTGTTTCGACCAAAAAGGAAATATTCTCTTTGGAATTCACATCCATAGAAAATCAAGTTATAAGCTTCAGCGATGCAGATCGACCATCAGACGTTACTTGGGATATAAGTGAAGATGATCCAGACTTTTCCAAGGTACTAACTTTGAAAATTGCTAATTATGAGGTCAAAAGAGTTTTGGTTGACAATGGAAGTTCGGCAAACATTATCTCCTCCGAAGCTCTTACACGGATGAACCTTCAACATCCTTATCTGGATCGAGTAGCAACTCCCCTAGTCGGATTTGGAGGTTCGGAGATTGTTCCACTAGGAACCATACTGTTGAGCATGACTCTCGGAAAAAAGCCGAAGAGTGTGACAAGAACGATAAAATTTCTGGTGGTGGAAACACCTTTCGCTTACAACGCCATATTGGGAAGACCGGCTTTGAATGCTTTCAAGGCAGTTGTTTCTACCTATCATAAAAAGGTGAAATTCCCAACTGATGGAGGAGTTGGGGAGATGAGAAACGACCAATACATGGCTTGGGAATGTTATAACTCGTCTTTAAGTTTAAAGAAAAAAGTTGAACCTGAAATCCCGATGAAAAGAAAATTGGCTGATTTGGAATCCGGATCACTTTCGAATTTACCAATTCCCGATTGTGAAAAGCGACAAGGAAAGAAAGGAAAAAGCGTGGACATGAGCATGCAAGCGCCCGATCATAAGAAGGTGATCTTGGTTCCAGGATCCCCTGAGAAATTTACCAGGGTCGGAACGGAGTTAAGTGAAGGAATGGAAACCATGCTCATCGACTTTTTACGGAAAAACATAGATGTTTTCGCTTGGAGTTCGGATGATATTTTGGGGATCGACCCACGTGTGATAACCCACTCTTTAAACATCGATCCAAAGGCCAAGCCAGTAAGACAGAAGAAGTGTAATCACGGGTGCGAGAAAGATAAAATCATCAATGCGGAGGTCGATAGGTTGGTAGCTGCAGGTCAAATCAGAGAAATTAAGTTTACCGAATGGTTATGTAATGTGGTTCTAGTCTCTAAAGGTGACAATATCGATAATAAATGGAGAATGTGTAACGATTTTACTGATCTAAATAAGTTGTGCCCAAGAGACCCTTACTCGTTGCCTCGGATCGATATGTTGGTAGACTCCACCGTAGGTTTTGTACTTTTAGCATGATGGATGCTTTCCAGGGATTCTATAAAATTTTTATGAACGAAAGAGACCAGGATAAAACCGCGTTCATTACCGAGCGAGGAGTTTACTGTTTCATTGTTATGCCGTTTGGTTTAAGAAATGCGAGGACAACTTATCCGAATGGAGAAGTCTTGCCTCGACCTTGGAACGCCGTTAATCTGAGAAGATATTATGGAAGATGAAGACTATTTCGCAATTTCTAGCTTGTCCACTATATTGTTCTTTTCTTTTTTCTTATGTTATCAAAGATTATCTATTCAATGAAAAAGTCTTATTCGCCAGAGATATTATGAATTCATTATACGATCATGAAATATTCTAAGGTTATGACCAACCTCTATGCACGCCAATCGAATGTCAATTAAGGGTGAAAGTTGTTGCTAAGTCCCTCGAAGAAAAATTGACCAAGGGTGAAAGCCGTTGCTATGCCCCTTGGATCAGCGAAATGGGTGACGACCCTCGAAATCGACTAAGGGTGAAAGCCGTTGCTATGCCCCTTAGATCGAAATAATAAAAAATGGGTGAAAGCTGTTGCTAAGACCCTCGAAATCGACCAAGGGTGAAAGCCGTTGCTATGCCCCCTCGAAATCGACTAAGGGTAAAAGTCGTAGCTATGCCCCTTAGGTCGAAATAACAAAAAATGGGTGAAAGCTGTTGCTAAGACCCTCGAAATCGACCAAGGGTGAAAGTCATTGCTATGCCCCTTAGATCGAAATAATAAAAAATGAGTGAAAGATGTTGCTAAGACCCTCGAAATCCACTAAGGATGAAAGCCGTTGCTAGGCCCCTTAAAATCGAAACATCTCCAATCTGGCCGAAGATTAATTTGTACATTGCAACGATCGAAATATGCAGAAAATATGAAAATAATATCGATTATCGATTATTCTTATTAAGCGGCAAGACAAGTTCAAATATTAGTGAATGATTTATTTATCAAATTGACAAAAATTGGGGTTCGATTTTTGTTACCGAAAGATCGATTTCGTAGAAATACGAACAAGAAAAGAAAAGAAGAATATAAGGTCAATAATATAAAGATGTCTTTCATTCATAAGCTTCTCAAACAATTACAAGAGATTTCTCAATTACAATAAGGAAATTCGAGCTGAAAGTGGAAAATTACATTTAGTACTATCCTATTACAAATAATAAGTCCTACGCTAGGGATTTTCGTTCAATTAGCAGGGCCGGGAAAAGCTAGTTCCACATCTACCCTTCATCCAAGAATGCAGGGATCGGATATGCGCCCGGACAAGCCAACTCCTCACTCTAGATATGAATTACAGAAGTGAGCTCCCGGGAGCTTGATAGTGCTTTTTCCAGCATTCTTGCTACCGCTCCCCTGCTGGTTTGTTCGCACAAATATCCAAGTCGAAACAGCAGGAAACAATCCCTAAGAAATTACTCCACGCAATCTCGAAGGCAACATTCTTCAAGAAACATCTTGAAGAAGTTGAGATCGAGAGAAGGAGAACTCCTCCAGGAGTTGACCCACTATCCGACTGGATGGAGCGACATAATACAGGAATCCAAACCTGTCTCGGATACGTGATATCCAAGAAAGCAGGTCGTCTGCCGATATCCTAGTCGCAATGCTATTCGTCTGTCGATATTTTAGTCGAAGCAAAATTTTCTTTGAAAGCAAAGGAAGAATCGAAAAAGAAAATCCGAGTTCGAATCTCAAATATTATTATTGGGGATAAATGGTTGACCATCGAAGAAGGAAAAAAATCAAGCATAGGGATCGAACAAAATTTTTATAGAAAAGTAAAAATGTAATGGTAACTTGAGAACGATTGGGAGGTATTTATAGGAGAATGAAATAGACATCAATGGTTCAGATCTCTTGTAATGAATGGTCGCGATACGAGCGATAAATGCGCCGACCGTTCCGCTTCCCGATAAATAGGGGGTTGATTGGCTAAAGTAGATAAATCGTTCCGACTCAAGATCGGAAAGTTAAGCTATCAAAAAATCATGGATCGAGAGAAAAATATCCGAACACTTGCATTAATATACTTGCATCCTGTCTACAAGGATCGAATAATATTAACAATGATCAAAGTATAAAACATTTTACGACGGTTATGGTCGGAATCGCTAAGGTCGAACTAGGTACTTGACGAGGCAATCAGTTAAGTCGCAAAATCCTATTACGTTCTACAATCCTAGGAAATTGTCGGCAGCCTTCTTCTCCCATTGGTTGGGATTCGTCATCATTGACGTAGATATATGATTCCATAAGAAGAAATGGACGAGTTATTAGATTCAAGGCAAATCCTTATTATAGCGGCATCAGAACCTAATCAATTGGTTACCGCCCATCGATGGCCAGTGGACGAGATTAGGAGACCTTCCTGATTACCGAGGAATAGAGGTTAAGATCAAAAAAGTTGTCAAAAATTGGAAATTAGCTGGCATGATCGAAGAAAGTATAATCAGACATATCAATTAGGAAAATGGCGCATGGCCTAATACACGGTTCGAGATCCAGAATCAGAAACACAGGAGATAAATTGAAATTATTCAGAGTTACAGCATAAATACAGAATAGAAAATTAAGATTACAACAGATCCAATAGTTAAAACATCTAGAGAAGTTTATTATCGGAAAAAATCTTTCGAAGCTCAGCATTGCGGTCATTATACCCACGAGCATAAGTGATGGGGGCTATTTAGCATCCCTTATAATGTTCGGATCGACAGAGTAATATGAAGATCGGTTCGACCAGACGAGTCAGTTCGGGATCATCTTTCGACCCGGTAGAATAGGACTCTCCACAGCGAGTAGGTTACAATCCGGACTCAAGAAGGACTATTGGGCCGAGTCCTACTAGAACTATGTTTACTTGTAAAGCTAGGTTTAATGTGATATAAATACCTAGTTTATCATTGTATTACACACGCTTTACATACACAGCTTACGCCTGCATAACAAATAATCAAAGATTATTGAATAGAAAAGCTTTTGCTATGCTATTATATTCATTGATTGTCTTTATTACTGATTGTTCCATCTAATTGTTCTTCCTTGAGATTGATCCATCCGGAATAAAGTAACAGAGCCCTTTAATTCATATATATTGAGAATCCCCAATATCAACTATTTACTGATATAATCTTACCCGACGAAATCCGGTTAAATCAGTTGGCGCCCACCGTGGGGCTAGGTTAATTATTCGATCGACATATGGCTCGCCCAAGAAAGAGCGCTCGTAATGGAGCAAGAAGTAACACAACTAACCCTCATAACACATCTGAAGATCCGCAGGGCAATACTGATAATAACGCCCCTGAGACCAACGACAATTTGCAGGGACCTCTTCCGCACCAGCAGGAACCCTAAGAAAATCCTACCGGTACGATACCGGAAGAAACCGTAGCTCCAGCGATCCCTGTTCCTCTCCCAGACGCTCAGGAGAAATTGCGACAGATTGCTATGCTTTTTAAATCACTAAGCCCAGAGGAACTACTCGTACTCGAACAGGTTCCTCGAAACCCTAGACCTACTAGGGCAAATTCAATTCACAGGACGCCGAGGCAGAATGATCAAATCTCTCAACAAGCTGATAGCCCGGTAAGCGAGCAGCGCTCGTTACACAGTCCGCAAAGGGGGAACTCAAAACCCTCCAATAACAATCCCCGAAGAAAACCGGGTCAAAGGAGACCGCAGTCGGGACGCAGCGGATCCAAGGAACATACCAAAATCACCATCGAGGATGACGTAGACGATGCAATCCCAGATCGACCACGAACTATGCGATTCTCGAAAAGAGAAATCGAAAAGATGGTACAGGAACGACTTGAGCAACGCTTACGATCTGTTCAAAACCCGTGGGCCAGAACCACGGAACTCCAGGAGAGCCTAGCGGCCTGCTCTCCCTTCTACAGAGAAATAAAAGAGGCACAGTCAACCGGACAGGTTCCGGGTAGACTACCCAGATACGACGGAACCACTGATCCAGATGACTATATCTTTAGCTTCACAAATATAATGAACTTATATGCTCACTCGGCGGAGTTCACCGCTAAGTTAATGGTGACCACGTTAGAAGGACTAGCTTTGGACTGGTTCGCCAAGCAACCAGCCAACTACATATTCAGTTTTTGGGAATTATGCAACAAACTGACACAGCAGTTCGCCAGTCAAAAGAGACAAAAACTGCCAATGAGCTAGTTAGGAACCATTTATCAACAAGAGGGCGAATCCCTAAGGAACTGGTTGGCAAGATTTAATGTCGAATTGCTCAAAATCGATTCCCCCAATATCGATTACATAATCTCCATTCTCTTCGACCTCACAAAGAATAGGCAGTTCGGAAATGCCCTCAGCTGAAAGCAACCAAGAACGTTCGCTGACATCATGAGCTTGGCATCTAAATATATGACCCAGGAAGAGATGGATTCTTTTAAAGATAAGAACAAAAACAAAGCTACAGCCTCGGGCTCCAAACGGCAAGATAGAATTCCTGCCTAAAGATCCATGGATTATGAACGATCTTTTAGAAAAGCCAACATCTTCCGGCGATTAGAATACAATAAAAACGACCAGGACAGACGACCAAACATCTATCAAAGACCTAGAACCACCGAGCCGGCAATCCGAAGCAGGGTCAATCAAGTAGAGCACCCAAGGCTAACCGTTCCTATAGAGGAAATATTGGCTGTACTAGAAAGGAATAATTGGATCCCAGAAGCGAAGAAAATCGCTCAGCCCAGACCAGGTGGATGAAACTATGACTTATACTGCAAATATCACCGGGCACACGGGCACCGCACTGAAGATTGTTTTCACCTTAAAAAAGAGATTGAAAAGCTGATCGAACAAGGAAAACTAAATGACTATTTGGAGCGGGATTACCGCAAGCGATGGAGAAGCAGGAGTCCTCGGTATAACAACCAAAGAAGAAATTCCCGTAGAAGGTCCCTTAATGATGGTCCCCCACAAGAATTAAATAATGACCAGATTAACGATACCATCCACACGATCTCAGGGGGACCCGCAGGCGGAGACAGTCGTAATGCTCGCCGAAGGACTGCTAGATCCATAATCGGAAACTTAAAATACCCGAAAGAAGTATGGACCTTAGAAAACAAAGCAACGACCCACCAGCTAATTAGTTTCAATGAGGGCGAAGTACCCAAAAACCTTCTTTGGGACACGAAAGAGGATAGCCCCGACTTCCCAATGGTGGTATCGCTAGAAATAGCGAATTACAATGTCAGAAGAACCCTAATCGATAAAGGAAGCTCAGCGAATATCATCTCTAAAGAGGTCCTAGCCCAGATGAAATTAGGACAAATAACATTCCAAAAAGTATTCACGCCTTTAGTAGGATTCGAGGGATCGGAGATTGTCCCAAGTGGCACAATAACTTTAAGTGTCTCACTCGGAAAGAAACCGTATCGGACGGTGAAGCTAGGAAAATTTTTAGTAGTAAAAACTCCTTTTGCCTACATTGCGATCCTAGGGCGACCAGCACTCAACCTATTTCGAGCTGTAGTTTCAACATACCATCAGAAAATAAAATTTCCAACTGACGCAGGGATCGGAGAAATAGTGAACGATCATTGCATGGCATGGGACTGCTACAACACATCATTAACCTTGGGAAATCGCCCAAGATCGATTACCCCAAGCAAAAGAAAGCTTGAAGACGACGATGATAGAATCGAAGTTCATATCCCTAGCACCGACCGCATAGATAAGAAGGGAAAGGAACCAGTGGATTTAGCTTTAAAACCACCGGAACATAAAGATGTCCTATTGGTACAAGGGGACCCAACAAAAACAACAAGAATAGGAACCAAATTAAGCAAAGAAGGGGAAGTAATGTTGACCAAGTTTCTCAGAAACAACGTAGACATCTTCGCCTGGAGCGCGAACGACATTGAGGGGATTGACCCCCGGGTAATCAGTCATTCGCTAAAAATCGACCCTTTGGCAAAACCTGCTAGACAAAAGAAGAGGAATCACGGGCTGATAAAGGACAAAATAATTAAGGCTGAAGTAGAAAAGCTACTCAAGGCAAAACAAATTCGAGAAATACACTTCTCGGAATGGTTATTTAATGTTGTGCTAGTAGCAAAGGGAGACAAAAAGGATAACAAATGGAGAATGTGCAACGATTTCACCGACCATAATAAATTATGCCCGCGGGATCCATATCCTCTCCCAAGGATCAACTTATTAGTCGACTCCACCGCTGGCTTTGCAATTTTCAGTATGATGGATGCTTTCCAAGGTTTCTATCAAATATACATGGATGAGCGGGACCAAGAGAAAACTGCGTTCATAACCGAGCAGGGAGTGTATTGCTTTATAGTGATGCCGTTTGGCTTGAGGAATGCCGGGGCCACTTACCAAAGGTTAGTTAACCTGATGTTTAAAGAATTAACTGGAGAAATAATGGAAGTATACGTAGACGATATGCTAGTCAAGAGCATGAATGAAGTCGATCATGTGAAGCACCTCGATCGATGCTTCCAAATATTGAGAAAGTATCGAATGAAACTAAACCCTGCAAAATGCACTTTCGGGGTTAAATCCGGAAAATTTTTGAGATATCTGGTACATCAACGGGGAATCGAGGGCAACCCAGGAAAAATTCGAGCAATAACTGAAATGATGCCTCCAAAAACGATCTCCCAAGTACAGAGCTTGGTAGGCAAAATCGTGGCGTTAAACAGATTCATATCGAAGTCGGCTGACAGAAGTTTGCCGTTCTTCCAAACCCTTCGGAAAGCGAAAAACTTTGCTTGGACCGAAGAATGCGACCAGGCCTTTGAACGGTTAAAAGAATACCTAACGACGTCCCCGCTATTGGCCAAACCAACCGAAGGAGAACCATTATATTTATACATATCGATCTCCAAAGTGGCCATTAGTTCAGTATTAGTTAAAGTGGATGGCCTAGAACATAAGCCTGTTTATTACTTAAGCAAACTACTGCAGGGGGCCGAGAAAAACTACATGGAAATAGAGAAATTCGCCTTGGCCTTAGTAGTGGCAGCAAGAAAACTCCGACCCTATTTTCTAACCTATAAAGTTGTGGTATTAACCAACCAACCATTAAGACAGGTCTTAGCAAAACCAGAAGCCTCTGGAAGATTGATCAAATGGGCGATCGAACTCGGTCAGTTCGATATCGAGTACAAACCAAGAATTGCAATTAAAGCCCAAGTCTTAGCCGATTTTCTACTAGAAACTCCGAGCCAAGCAGTTGAACATCCTGAATTAACCAGCCATGCCAATGATATCATGATCGTAGAAAATCAAACCTGGTTAATGCACGTCGACGGCGCTTCATGCCGAGAGGGAGGAGGTGCTGGAATCAACTTTACCGGGCCAAATAAGGAGGATATCAATTATGCAATAACACTAGACTTCATCGTGACAAACAACGAAGCAGAATATGAAGCATTGATCGCAGGAATGGAAATGGCAATCAAGGCCGACATAAAGAATCTTAAAGTATTAACCGATTCAGAGTTAGTACAAAGACAAATAGAGGGCCTATATGAGGCAAAGGAATTTAACATGATCAAATATATGGCCAAAGTGAAAAAATTGGCTGAAAAATTCGAAAGTTTTGGGATACAGAACATCCCATGATCGGAAAATAGATGGGCCGATCAACTCTCTAGATTTACAGGATCTGACGACGGAAAGACTGAGAGAGTAATCAATTGGTTAATTTCTAATACCCCAGCGATCGATATCGATGAAACACCAATCACTCAAGTAATGGAAATCGAAGAAGCCGAAGCAAACTGGACGACTCCAATGATAGAGTATCTTCGAGAAGGAAAACTACCGCTGGACCAAAACGAAGCTCGTAAAATAAAATATCGGGCACTGAAGTATACATTAATAGAAGGAAAACTTTACCGAAGGTCAGTATCAGGAATTCTTCTAAGATGCATCTCCGAATCTCAAACCGATGATATACTCAGAGAAGTGCATGAAGGAGAAGCAGGAAATCACAGCGGAGCGAGGGCCTTGGCTTTAAAATGCCTTAGAACTGGATATTATTGGCCCACCATCAACAATGATGCAATCAAATATGTCCAAAAATGTCATCACTGTCAAATACATGCTAACGTAAGTCATCAACCAGCCGAAAACATGCGGCCCATACCAGTTTGTTGGCCATTCGATCAGTGGGGAATGGACATCGTGGGACCTTTTCCAGCAGCTAGATCCAAAAAAGCATATGTTTTAGTCGCTGTAGAATATTTCAGTAAATGGATAGAATGCACTGCCCTTGCTCGAATAACCCAATTCCAAGTGATCAATTTCTTATGGAAATTCATAGTATGTCGATTTGGAATCCCAAGGATTCTGATCTCCGATAACGGAACCCAATTTGCGGGAAAGCAGGTTATAGAATGGTGTGCAAAGCTAGGAATTCAGCAAAATTTCACCTCGGTTGGGCATCCTAGAGCATATGGACAAACTGAAGTAGCGAACCGAGAAATAATCAAATCTTTGGTGAAAAGATTAGGGGCAGCCAAAGGAAAATGGCTAGATGAATTCCCAGGAGTACTTTGGGCTAATTGAACCACAGTCAGGACCTCAACCGGGGAAACCCCATTCAGCCTAGTATATGGCTCCAAAGCTGTTATTCCGATCAAAACTCTGATTCCAACGCCGAGAATTGAAATGTATGACGATCAGGAAAATGAAAAGACAATAGGAAACGATATTGATTTAACAGAAGCTTTAAGAGAAAAAGCCGCTGTACGTTTGCAAGTCACTAAAGCAAATATGGAAAAGGCGTATAATCAAAAGGTACGCATCCGAACCTTCAAAGAAGGGGACCTGGTCTTGAAAAAGATAGAAGTATCCAAGCATGTGGGAAAGCTACAACAGAATTGGGATGGACCATACGTTGTCATTGGGGTAGGAAAGAAAGGTTCATACAAAATTGCACATTTGGACGGAACAGCCTTACCAAGAACCTGGAATGCAGTCAACCTTAGAAAATACTATGGTAAATAAATTATAGTAGATCATGCTGCTTTATTTCATTTTAGTAAGTTTTATTCTTTGTAATAAAGACCATAGCCTACAGTTCGATTTTTAAAGATTCTAGCAATTTTAAATATTAAATCAAGATTGAGTATAAATTGATTGATTCGGTAAACACTCCTCGGAATTCTACGATGGTATTGATTGAGATCAAGATACAACGAGTCGAGTATAAATTGATCCGCTCAATAAACACTCCTTGATCTAATCATACAACGAGTCGAGTATAAATTGATCCGCTCAATAAACACTCCTTGATCTAACCATATAACGAGTCGAGTATAAATTGATCCGCTCAATAAACACTCCTCGATCCAACAACAAACGAGTCGAGTATAAATTGATCCGCTCAATAAACACTCCTCGATCTAACCATACAACGAGTCGAGTATAAATTGATCCACTCAATAAACACTCCTCGATCTAACCATATAACGAGTCGAGTATAAATTGATCCGCTCAATAAACACTCCTAAATCCAACAACAAACGAGTCGAGTATAAATTGATCCGCTCAATAAACACTGTTGGGATATGGCTCGATTTGTCAGACAACAAATTGCGGAATTTAAAATTTTTCGAGTCATCCAATGGTCCCATAAAAGAAGTCTCCACATTATATATACAAAAGCTAGAACAAAAACGCACACAATGAATTAACAAAAGGGGTTTTTGCGGTATACCTCACCACAGGCAAGGTGGTGGAAACCTCTGGCTTCGTTTCTGAATCTGATCTGGTTCACAGGAGTGATCCAAGTGTCTCACCTCCAGGGATAGTCCACACCAATTGGATTCTGGCAACACCTCAAGATCTTAGGCTCAGAACTCGATACAGGAGATTTGTTATTGCAGGATTGTGTTGAATCTCTTGACAGATCAAGATCTAACACAATGGAACAGGGAGATGGCGGCGGCGGCACCAAGGAGCCCACGGCAGCAGGTGGCGGCGGCGGTAGCTAGGGTTTCTAGCTAGGAGGGGCGGCGGCTACTTAGGCAAAAGGAGGCTAGGGTTTTTCTTTCTAGGGTGTTGCCCATTAGAGCTCTAGTTGTGCTCTATTTATAAACTCCTTTTGACCTAGGTTTGCAAGACTCCTTATGGGCTTTAATTAATAGAAGCCCATATCTTGCAATCCCTTATTTAATTAACTACTTTAATTAAATGCCCAGTCTAATTAAATCATTATTTCTTTTGCATAATTAATTAGCAACTCAATCATCAATTAAGTTAGCCAATTAATTAATCTCCCACTTGAATTAAATACTCTTAATTCATTTAATTGATTTAATTACCTTTAAATCAATTAATTCCTTTCATGTCCTTTTATAACAGTCACCGTCCAATTGTATTGTGTGTGACCCTCTGGGTTCACCATCAATTGGCAGCAGGCCCACGAATCCTTCGTGATTTAATTTATGAACAATAAATTGTTCCGGTCAATTAAACAACCTTTAATTGACCACTCCTAGAATTAAATCCTCTATTAATTCAGGAGTACCCACACTTCATGGTCGATGTCTAGCCACAAGCCCATGAAGCCCAATTTCAGGTGAATTGATATTTGTGAACCTCGTCTCATATAATTGCCATGTACATACGGTCCTTCTATCGACTAATATTCCCGATCAAGACTTATGGTGTGTGAATTGATCGGCACCTCTAAATTTATCTCGATAACTATACTTTCTAATTCAGGATAATATACCCTTGTGACCTTCTAAATTTGGAAACCCCTTTCCAAATCCGTCACCGACTGCGGCCGCAGATTCCTTGGATATATTATCTAAGAATCGTATAGGAAATTCTCTCACCCATTACAGCGAGTCAATAGATTCCATATCGGTACTAACCACTCGCGTACATGTCCATACGCACCCAACCTAGGCATGTTATGACCAAGCTACGTGGCCTATACCTAGATCTAAGTACGCACTTTCATGCACCGAATTCGCCCTAGTACCTCAAGTCAAAGGACTAAATCGTACACTATTATATTCCTTGAGAAACATCCCATCACCGATGTGCGTCATGCGCTTCCACAATGGGTTTCTCTGTTCGGGTCGTTCGATGCGTTCAATCTTCCATTGAACCACCTACTCGTATGCACTGGACTCAAATTCCTTGCTCATGAAACCCTACAAATTCACTCCATGTGAATCATGCATACTCGTAGAAGTCTTGGCGATTCCTACGATACCCCGTCTCGTTTGGAATCTACGACTTGGAACACTTTTAATATTACGACCTTTGAGACTGTTTCATGATTGCACTCAGTACTGAAGTGAATCGTCCCATAGTCAAATGTAATCTAAGGGTTTCAACCAATCGCTTAAATGTATTCGCGAAAGATGAAGTTGGCCATTGTTTATCATTATACATATATAAATAAACACGCGTATTATTATAAAATCAAAGATTGTTTCATACAGGATAGATCTATTACAAGCTAACAGAACTGGCTTGCAGGGCACTATCCTATCAATCTCCCACTTGCCCTAAAGCCATTCACCTATGGTTCTAAGACCCATCTTCTCTAGATGACTATCGAACGCCTTTTGTGAAAGTGGCTTAGTTAGTGGGTCAGCTACGTTGTCTTCCGATTTGACATACTCCATGTGCATGTCACCTCTACCCATGATCTCCCTGATCACGTGGTATTTCCTCTGTACGTGTTTGGATTGATGGTGTGATCTCGGCTCCTTCGCTTGAGCTATCGCCCCGTTGTTGTCACAGAAGACGACTACAGGTTCAGCAATGCTAGGAACAACATCCAATTCTTGGATGAAGTTTTTCATCCATACACTTTCTTTTGCTGCATCTGATGTTGCGATATATTCTGCTTCGGTGGTTGAGTCGGCAGTGGTAGACTGTTTATAGCTTTTCCAACTGACTGCTCTTCCATTGATGCGGAATATGTATCCAGAGTTGGATTTGAAGTCATCCACATCAGACTGGAAACTTGCATCAGTGAATCCTTCAAGTTTCAGTTCTCCACTACCACCGTAGACCAAAAACATATCCTTAGTCCTTCGCAGGTACTTTAGGATTGCTTTTACGGCAGTCCAGTGCTCTTCGCCTGGATTTGACTGATAGCGGCTCGTTACACTTAGAGCGTGTGCTATGTCTGGTCGAGTACACAACATCGCATACATTATACTCCCTATAGCAGAGGCATAAGGTATGAGAGACATTCTCGTCTTTTCTTCGTCAGTTGTAGGGCACATAGACTTAGAAAGAGAGATACCATGTCTCATTGGAAGCAATCCTCTCTTGGATTCTTCCATCTTGAATCTTTTCAAGATAGTGTTAATGTACTGAGATTGGGAGAGTCCAATCATCTTCTTCGATCTATCCCTATAGATACGTATTCCCAATACGTAAGATGCGTCTCCCATATCTTTCATAGAGAACTGCGCGGATAACCACGCTTTAGTCTGCGCTAACATCTTGATATCGTCTCTGATCAACAAAATGTCATCGACGTACAAAACAATGAATTGTACTGTGCTCCCACTATTCTTCTTGTACACACAAGGTTCATATACATTTTTGATGAAGCCAAATGCCTTGACTGTCTCATCAAATCGTATGTTCCAGGTTCGGGATGCCTGTTTGAGGCCATATATTGAACTTTGAAGTTTACATAATTTGTGTTCACTTCCTTTGAACGCAAAACCTTCAGGTTGTTGCATAAAGATCTCATTGTCAATGTCTCCATTGAGGAAGGCGGTCTTTACGTCCATTTGCCATATCTCATAGTCATGCCATGCGGCAATGGCAAGCAATATCCGAATGGATTTGGACATCGCTACGAGAGAGAAGGTTTCCTCATAGTCTATTCCAGGCCTTTGAGAATACCCCTTTGCCACTAAGCGTGCCTTGTGAGTTAAAACCTCTCCATTCATTCCAAGCTTACGCTTGAAGATCCATTTGCATCCTACAGGGATAGTTCCCTCAGGTGGATCAACCAAGGTCCAAACCTTGTTGGAATGCATGGAATTCATTTCGGATTGCATGGCTTCGAGCCACGCACCCGAGTCTATGTCTGACATCGCTTCTTGGTAGGTCCTTGGATCATTATCACCTCCTTCGTTTTCGTGAATGAAACCAAATCGCTCTGGCTCCCTACGAATTCGATCAGACCTTCGAAGAATAGGTGTACTAGTAGGTTCAGTAAATTCTGGTTCAGCTCCCACTGTTTGTGAGGATGGGTCCGATTCCTGGACTTCATCAAGTTCTACGATTGTCCCATTTCGGTTGGAGAGGAAATCCTCTTCCAAGAAGTGGGCGTTCCTAGATACGAACGTATTACGTTCTTTAGGATCGAAGAACAGGTATCCAATGGATTCTTTTGGATACCCCACAAATTTGCACAAACTAGATCTACTATCTAGCTTATCTCCCTTCTTGTTCTTTACATACGCAGGAGATCCCCATACTCGTAAGTACGAATACACGGGTGCCTTACCATACCATACTTGGTGCGGTGTCGTTGGCACTGACTTCGAAGGTACTATGTTTAGTATCTTCGATGCAGTTAATAGGGCCAAGCCCCAAAACGAAAAGGGAAGGTCAGCGAAGCTCATCATGGAACGAACCATATCTAATAAAGTTCGGTTCCTCCGCTCGGACACTCCATTGAGTTGGGGCGTCCTAGGGGGAGTTCGCTGGGCGAGAATTCTATTCTCTTTTAGATAATCAAGGAATTCTTGGCTTAAGTACTCTCCACCTCTATCAGAACGAAGTGCTTTGATACTATGTCCAAGTTGATTCTCAACTTCCATTCGAAACTCTTTGAATTTCTCAAAAGTTTCGGATTTGTGTTTCATAAGATACACATATCCATAACGACTAAAATCGTCGGTGAATGTTACGAAGTAAGAGAATCCTCCTCTCGCATTGACACTCAATGGTCCACAAACGTTAGTATGGATTAAATCCAATGTTTGCTTGGTTCGCTCGGGATTCCCTGTGAAGGGTGATTTGGTCATCTTTCCTTTGAGACAAGATTCGCAAGTTGGGAGTTCATCCAAGTTCTTTATTTCAAGAGCCTTAGA
Source organism: Penstemon barbatus (assembly GCA_003313485.2). Classification (NCBI taxonomy): domain Eukaryota; kingdom Viridiplantae; phylum Streptophyta; class Magnoliopsida; order Lamiales; family Plantaginaceae; genus Penstemon; species Penstemon barbatus. The sequence continues at coordinate 53,256,340 of CM064881.1, read as the reverse complement.
GGAAACTAACTTTTGAATCCTACTCTTGGAAATATGTCCAAGTCTAGCGTGCCAAAGTTGTGGAGTTTGATTATCATCTTTTCTTTTCCTAGATTGAATGTGCATGACGTCGGATTTAACAAGTTCTAGGGAATAAAGACCATCTATCAAAGTACCACAAGCATACATTAAACCACCTTTAAATATGCTAAAAGCTCCATTTTCAATGGAGAAATTAAAACCATCAATGTCTAGCATTGGTATAGAAATGATGTTCTTAATTATCGTTGGTACGTACAGACAATCCCTTAAAACCAAAGTAAAATTTCCTAAAACCAATTCGACGTCCCCAATAGCCTCAGCGGCGATCCTAGCTCCGTTTCCAAAACGCAGGATTCTATCCCCGGGCTTCAGGTATCTTACTGCTCCCATCACCTGCAAATCATTGCAGATATGAGAACCTGCTGCGGTGTCTAACACCCACGATGCACAGTTAATAGAAATATTAACTTCAACCAAGAAAATACCTTTGGCTACCATTTTCAACTTCAGGTAGTCTGGGCAGTTCCTTTTCCAGTGCCCTGCTTTCTTGCAGTGGAAACATTCGTCTTCTGGGCTTTTGCGCTTCTTTTCAACCACCTTGGTGATTGCCTTCGAAGAAACACTTTTCTCCTTCTTCTTACCTTTCTTAGGCTTTGCAGCCTTCGATTGGTGTGCAATCGTTATCGGCTTCTCTTTCTTGAGAGTCGATTCCGCTGTTACCAACAAATTGGTCAGTTCGTGAAGAGCGAGGGTTCTATCCTCCATGTTGAAGTTCAACACGAACTGGTCAAAAGAACGGGGCAGCGTATGGAGAAGGAGGTCAGTGCTAAGATCAGCGTGCAAGTCTACTTCCAATCGCCCTAGTTTTTCAACCAGGTTGATGAAACGCAGACAGTGATCCTTGACACTGCTTCCCTCAGCCATCTTGAGATGAAACAACTCCTTAGTGGTCGCGAACCTTTCGGTACGAGACCTCTCTCCAAACATCTGTTGGAGGTGGAGAAGCATATCTCTAGCAAGCGGTATTGCAGCATGCTGTTTCTGCAGTTCATTCGACATCGAGGCTAGCATGAGACATCGAACCTGAAGATCATCATCAACCCTTTTAGCATGGGCGGTTCGTTGTTCCTCACTAGCTCGTGCTGCGGGTGCAGCAGGCATGGGTGTGTCGAGCACATAGCTACGTCGCTCGGAGTCGAGGACGATTCTGAGATTTCTCAGCCAGTCAACAAAGTTTGAGCCATTCAATTTGTTTGCGTCGAGGATAACAGATAATGGATTCTTAGACATTGTACTTAATATCTACAAATGGAAAGAAGACAACATTTAGCTAACTGATCTTATGTCTAATACTTATAATTATCAAATTTGGACTTGTTTTCGAAAAAGTTCTCCCACTATTTTATCGAAACAATCACCCCTTTGATTGCTCGGGAAATTTAATTCCTAGTAGGTCTTGACGTCCCAGCAGCAATTAATTGTACCTACGACTCGTGGCCATACAACCAATTCTCCAGGTAGGTATACTTTTTACCAATTGTGACACCTCACAACCTTCAAGCTATTTTGCCTCGGTTTTCACATTTATCTAGCACTGCTACATCATAAATGCTACTAATCGTTAAGTATAACCCATCAATCATGATAAGCAACGGGCCCGGTCGTGAGTTCTCCGTAACTAGTTATCGGTCGATCCTCACATCCCGACCAGTCCTTATCCTTGTCGAGTTTAGTTAAAAACAAGAGTCAAGGAGTTTTGTGTATTGTCCCTTTCTTTGACTCGGGTGCCAGACTCTGGATCACCTCTATCAATAAGTAGACAACATACACTAGTTCCTATTGATGGAAGGCTTGGATCTTTAAAACTTCATTTTAAATGTACCCAATAAACTTAATATTTAATTCGAGAGGGGGTTTCTGGTTTTGAAAGTTATGCTAACTCTCCTCGAGATCTCACCGATTCAGTTATGCTTTATCTTTTATTACGATCTTGATTCTAGCGCGCAGCCAAATATAAATCGACTAATAAATAAAAGCCATACAAGCCTAGCATGCATACTACCACAATATGTTTTCGATCGGGAGCCTCCTATGTGGGCCATCATCGAGCCAATGATGTTGGCCCAATTGGTCAATCTAATGGGTTCTCAAACAGGCCCTATGCTATTACACATTGTACCATGCATACATGTCCTTCTTATCTTCTTGGGCTCCCACCTTGCTTGTAAATGGGCCTCCATCCTAAACTAGGAAAGCAGTAAAGCCCCATTCTATTACAAAGGCTCAAAGTGGCCCAAAAACAATAATAGGCTCGCAGGCCCAATAAAAACCAAGCAATAAATTAAACCAATCACATCTACCCTAAGGTCAAGGCTCGTCTCGATCGAAAACCACGTAAACAGTTCACGTAGAGCAAGAAACATGTAAACATCTTTTACTTTCTTCTATCTTAATTTTAAAACATCCTTTTAAAACTAACATCCTATGATTCTTGCTATTTAGTCACTACTAATTATGACAAAATAAATATCCGGGTAAACAAAAATTAATTTTCTGCTCAATTTCAGAATCTGTTTTTCAACTTTTGAAAATTGCATTTTCGACCCCTCAATTTTCGAAAATTGCACTTTGACCCCAAAACTTTTAAAAAGTTACAAAAACACCCCTGGGCAGTTTCGGGCAGCAGACCAGAAAATAAAATTTTGAATTTTGAAAATTTTCAATTTTTTCAAATTGACCCCTCAAGTTTTGGTAATTGCAAAACAGCCCCTAAGTTTTCAGAAATTGCAAAACGACCCCAAAAACCGTGCGACCAGAATTGCAAGAGCAGTCCTGAATTTTCAAATTTCCAGATTTCAAAAATTTCGAATTTTCAGCCCCAAAAACCCTAATATGCGATTTTTGCCTCAAAAGTCCTGAAGTTTTCAAAAACTATAAAAACGCCACAGATCTTGAAAAGCAGTTTTACCCAATGATAGATCTAGTCATAACAAACAAGAATCAACTTACAGAACATAATTATCACGTGTTCTCATACATATAATTAAACATATACGGTGAACACAATTATGTTCAGGCTTTTGTATAATAATAATGGAGTTGGCTCTGATACCACTGTTGGGATATGGCTCGATTTGTCAGACAACAAAGTGCGGAATTTAAAATTTTTTGAGTCATCCAATGGTCCCATAAAAGAAGTCTCCACATTATATATACAAAAGCTAGAACAAAAACGCACACAATGAATTAACAAAGGGGGGTTTTGCGATATACCTCACCACAGGCAAGGTGGTGGAAACCTCCGGCTTCGTTTCTGAATCTGATCTGGTTCACAGGAGTGATCCAAGTGTCTCACCTCCAGGGATAGTCCACACCAATTGGATTCTGGCAACACCTCAAGATCTTAGGCTCAGAACTCGATACAGGAGATTTGTTATTGCAGGATTGTGTTGAATCTCTTGACAGATCAAGATCTAACACAATGGAACAGGGAGATGGCGGCGGCGGCACCAAGGAGCCCACGGCAGCAGGTGGCGGCGGCGGTAGCTAGGGTTTCTAGCTAGGAGGGGCGGCGGCTACTTAGGCAAAAGGAGGCTAGGGTTTTTCTTTCTAGGGTGTTGCCCATTAGAGCTCTAGTTGTGCTCTATTTATAAACTCCTTTTGACCTAGGTTTGCAAGACTCCTTATGGGCTTTAATTAATTGAAGCCCATGTCTTGCAATCCCTTATTTAATTAACTACTTTAATTAAATGCCCAGTCCAATTAAATCATTATTTCTTTTGCATAATTAATTAGCAACTCAATCATCAATTAAGTTAGCCAATTAATTAATCTCCCACTTGAATTAAATACTCTTAATTCATTTAATTGATTTAATTACCTTTAAATCAATTAATTCCTTTCATGTCCTTTTATAACAGTCACCGTCCAATTGTATTGTGTGTGACCCTCTGGGTTCACCATCAATTGGCAGCAGGCCCACGAATCCTTCGTGATTTAATTTATGAACAATAAATTATTCCGGTCAATTAAACAACCTTTAATTGACCACTCCTAGAATTAAATCCTCTATTAATTCAGGAGTACCCACACTTCATGGTCGATGTCTAGCCACAAGCCCATGAAGCCCAATTTCAGGTGAATTGATATTTGTGAACCTCGTCTCATATAATTGCCATGTACATACGGTCCTTCTATCGACTAATATTCCCGATCAAGACTTAGGGTGTGTGAATTGATCGGCACCTCTAAATTTGTCTCGATAACTATACTTTCTAATTCAGGATAATATACTTTTGTGACCTTCTAAATTTGGAAACCCCTTTCCAAATACGTCACCGACTGCGGCCGCAGATTCCTTGGATATATTATCTAAGAATCGTATAGGAAATTCTCTCACCCATTACAGCGAGTCAATAGATTCCATATCGGTACTAACCACTCGCGTACATGTCCATACGCACCCAACCTAGGCATGTTATGACCAAGCTACGTGGCCTATACCTAGATCTAAGTACGACTTTCATGCACCGAATTCGCCCTAGTACCTCAAGTCAAAGGACTAAATCGTACACTATTATATTCCTTGAGAAACATCCCATCACCGATGTGCGTCATGCGCTTCCACAATGGGTTTCTCTGTTCGGGTCGTTCGATGCGTTCAATCTTCCATTGAACCACCTACTCGTATGCACTGGACTCAAATTCCTTGCTCATGAAACCCTACAAATTCACTCCATGTGAATCATGCATACTCGTACAAGTCTTGGCGATTCCTACGATACCTCGTCTCGTTTGGAATCTACGACTTGGAACACTTTTAAGATTACGACCTTTGAGAATGTTTCATGATTGCACTCAGTACTGAAGTGAATCGTCCCATAGTCAAATGTAATCTAAGGGTTTCAACCAATCGCTTAAATGTATTCGCGAAAGATGAAGTTGGCCATTGTTTATCCTTATACATATATAAATAAACACGCGTATTATTATAAAATCAAAGATCGTTTCATACAGGATAGATCTATTACAAGCTAACAGAACTGGCTTGCAGGGCACTATCCTATCAAACACTCCTCGATCTAACCATATAACGAGTCGAGTATAAATTGATCCGCTCAATAAACACTCATCGATCCAACAACAAAAGTGTCGAGTATAAATTGATCCGCTCAATAAACACTCCTCGATCTAACAACAATAGAGTCGAGTAAAAATTAATCCGCTCAATAAACACTCCTCGATCCAACAACAAAAGAGTCGAGTATAAATTGATCCGCTCAATAAACACTCCTCGATCCAACAACAAAAGAGTCGAGTATAAATTGATCCGCTCAATAAACACTCCTCGATCCAACAACAAAAGAGTCTAGTATAAATTGATCCGCTCAATAAACGCTCCTCGATCTAACCATATAACGAGTCGAGTATTAATTGATCCGCTCAATAAACACTCCTCGATCCAACAACAAAGGAGTCGAGTATAAATTGATCCGCTCAATAAACACTCCTCGATCCAACAACAAAAGAGTCGAGTATAAATTGATCCGCTCAATAAACGCTCCTCGATCTAACCATATAACGAGTCGAGTATAAATTGATCCGCTCAATAAACGCTCCTCGATCTAACCATACAACGAGTCGAGTATAAATTGATCCGCTCAATAAACACTCCTCGATCTAACAATACAAAGAGTTGAGTATAAATTGATCCGCTCAATAAACGCTCCCCGGTCTACTTCAAATGATTTTTGGTATAAAGTCTAAATCTAAATGAAAAAGAGTTGAGTATAAATTGATCCGCTCAATAAACGCTCCTCGATCTACTTCAAAAGATTTTTGTATAAAGCCTAAATCTAAATGAAAAAGAGTTGAGTATAAATTGATCCGCTCAATAAACGCTCCTCGATCTATTCTTAGCAATTACAAAGGCTTTTGGTATAAAAACCTAAGTCTAAATAAAAAAAAGAGTTGAGTATAAATTGATCCGCTCAATAAACGCTCCTCTATCTATTCTTAGCAATTAAAAAGGCTTTTGGTATAAAAACCTAAGTCTAAATAAAAAAGAGTTGAGTATAAATGATCCGCTCAATAAACGCTCCTCGATCTTTTTATAGCGATTTAAAAGGATTTTGGTAAAAAACCTAAGTCTAAATAAAAAAGAGTTGAGTATAAATTGATCCGCTCAATAAACGCTCCTCGATCTACTCTTAACGATCAAAAAGATTTTGTAAATACACCTAAATCTTAGAAAGGAGTTGAGCATAAATTGATCCGCTCAATAAACGCTCCTCGATCTACTCTTAATGATCAAAAAGATTTGGTAAAAACACCTAATTCTTAGAAATAAGTTGAGTATAAATTGATCTGCTCGATAAACGCTCCTCATAAATAAGATTAAAGCCCAAATCAACAACAAGAAGAATGCAAGGAATAAAAATAAGGTTTTATTCATTTGTGAACATGTAATAAATTACATACAAAAGCTTTGATTAAATTACAAAGATCTATATACGATTTACACATCGTTACAACTGTTTAGATTAAAAGATCCTATCCTATAGATCTGGGATCTTCGCGACAATGTCCACGGAAACATCAATCTCCTCCCTAGTGCCTCGACGATTATGATAGACCACCTAAGAAGCATGCTGCTCAGAATGATCGACTTCTTTAGTTCGATGGCCGGGCTCAGAAGATCAAATGTTCCTCCAGACGAATTGATCATTACCAGCCAGATGACCGGCAATGCTCGTTCACCCACAACAAGATACTGCTTCTACATTAGGAGTTGGTATTTTACTCTGAAGCAGCATCTCGCAAGGACCGTCGCGGTGAGCACATTTACCAGCACACCCCGGGAGTCTATCACTCCGGAGGTAACATCGAAGAGCGGGGGTGACTGGCAAATATGAACCCTCCATGTGCAAACAGAAACCACGGACCTCAAACCTGTGAAGACAGAGGTTGAGGCCTCATGGGACCCGTTAGTACAAGGTAGGGCTTCCATGGGACCCGTCAGTACAAGGCAGAAGAAATTTAAGTTATTATGATATGAATCACGATAATGTGACTTTTTGAATATTATGGGTTCAGAAGGCAAAATGAAATTTAAGGAAGCTGAGATCTCCATCCTTTTTGAGAATTACAAATGAAGTATGCAAACCACCTCCCTATTTATAGGGATAGATCTGAGTAATCCAACGGCTGGATAGATATTTGATCAAGGGACGGAAATGCAACCTTTTGACTTCCCGTAATTAATGCGAGTAAGTTGGAACGGCACCTCTCTGATCGACTCAACGAATCGTTCATAAAAGAAACTTTAGATCGAAGCGATCAAAGAACAATCGAAACAGATCTAAAAGGAGCTCCGGACCAGAAAGGTTTGCACACTCTATGATAGTCGCTCGACAGAGAGCTTAATATCCTCAACGAAGGCATGCAAGTTTACACCGTTATGAAAAAATACTGGCTCGCCTAGAAGTATAAGACCAAACCCTCCATCATACGAGGGTCGTCACTGCCTCATATATTATATGGAAAATTATTAATTGGCTATACAAGAGCTCCACTGGAGTCCAAGAAGTCTGACGCCGATATTAAGACGGTAACTACCATCATTCCAGACTGCACTATTGCCGCTGCCTAACATTCCAAAGAATTGCTTAAGGAGGTCTGAACAGGCCAGATCTGGCTAATAATTCTACATTTTCCAATTCCTCCCATATCAAAGAAATGATATATCGGTACACTGGTTGTTCTGTTTGAGGAACATGTAACTCACAATCAGTACAGAGAAACATAAATTTTAGGAAGATACCTAGAGGGATATCTTCTCTTCAAACTTAGTCCTATGGAAAGAAAACCAGAGTTCAACAGAAGGAATGATAGCCTCCTTATATAAGATATACATGACAAAAAGACAAATCTACAAGGCATTGATTGAACATCGATCAGAACGCTGAGCGTTCCTTAACAGTTATTCAATCGATTATCGATACGAGTGACCTACTGTCTACATTTTAATGTCTAACGTGACTTTGGATATAACCCAAGGGACCATACCTGGTCGATCATCATTCTTAATTTTAAAAGTTTGATTTGCAGAACAAACGTTATATCATTCAGTTACTTAAGCACTGATCGAGCAAGACTAAGCTACATTTTTTAAGACTGGATATTCTCTCAGAAGATCAATATAAGATAAGTAAGCTAATCTCTCCTGATTATTTCGAGAAGCTATACTTATTTATAACGACATAAAGTGCATAACAAAAGAGATCTACTGACTAAGAATTGATCAAGATGTGGATCTAGTCATAAAAGATTATCACTTTCATTAAATTCATTCTCCCCGTACAAAAATTTCAGCCCAAAAAAACCACACAAAAGGTTGGGCACTGCAAAAAAAAAAATAAAGAAAAAAAAAAGAGAAATTCCAGATAACAACCGGGTCGAAAACAGATCACCGAGAAGGGTTGCTATCACCAGGCCGCCTAGCAGAAGCACTCCTCAGAGGAGTCAAGTTACCTGCAAACGCCATCAATTCCTCCTGATGCTTTAGGTAACCGGCATCGTAACCTTCTTCATAGGCCTGCCGTCGAGACTCATCTGCAAGGGCAGCAGCCTGAACCAAATCACTCTCCTCCTTCTCCAAGACATATTCCTCTTCTTGTAATTTTTTCAGATCATCATTGGCAAGCTGCAGTTGGAGGATCTGCCCTGTGACCTTCGCCGTCTCTGACTCCAAACGACGTTGATAAGCATCCTTACTGATCCACAGATCATCATTTTGCACACCCAACTGGAGTGCAAAATACTTAGCCTGGAAAAGAAAATAGTCCTTACATAACAAGGCAATCAAAATAAAAGCGGGAAAAATAATCAAAGATGTGTCTACCTGCTCGCATAACTTCACCAGTGACTGAACAAGGCGAACATTGGAAGTACCCTCAAGATTCCTCAACTCACCAGGCAAAATAGTGCTCAGGCCCAGATCTCAGGACAAAGCGTCAGGCTCAACAGAGCCAGGCAGTTCACTACCAAAAGGAACATTGTCAGGACGTGGAGTCACCGACTGCATAAAATCCTTAACTTGCTCGAGGATGCAACGGTCATCTAAGAAACGGGGGGATTCCCTCTCGTTGGGACTAACCGAGGTCTCCTTACCCGAAGCAGAAATAACGGTCTGACGACTGGACCTTGACCCAATTCGACCTCCAGAAGGCCCGCCGAATTCGATGGAAGTAGTAACAATAGTTGTATCATTAAATAAAAAATCATAGAAATCTTGGGAGATAGATTGTGTCATGGACGGATCCAAAAAAGAATCTCCACCAACCGCCCCCGTGGCATCTCCACTTTGGTGTCCGCTGACAAGCAGGGCGCTAGAAATAGTAGAAGGAACGGAGTTGTTAGGGACCCCTTCATGAAAACCATGCTCAAAAGAAGAGACACTTGAAGAGACAGGTACATTAAAAGTCTGCTCCATGTTAGACATATCACCAAAAGCCACCCGACCAGGGGAAGGCCTACTTCCGACTTCACCGGAAGAAGAAAAGTTTGGTTGTGCAAAAGATGAACTAACTACAGAAAGAGGTTCAGAAGGGACGACAAGAGTATCAGTCGCCGACCTACTAACAGAGGACGAACGAGGAGGTTCCATCGAGGGCCCCTCTTTTTGAGACTTCTTCAGTCTGAAATTTCTAGCGTTCTCACGGGAAGGACGCTTCGACGTATTACTGAAAAGATTACTCATGATCGGAATTCAAAAAGTAAAATTAAAATATCGAGAAAGCTTATCGACCTGCTAAAGAAAGAGTATTCTGTTAAGAAATGAGTAAAGCGGTAAATAGCGAGTAAAGTTTTTACCTTTTATATTTATACTATGCGAAAAGACGCGATAGACCCAAAGAAAGGGCGCGAAATACAGAAACTAGCCTTGGAATAATCACTAGAATTCGAAAAGACACACGCATAATGATTACGGAGAAGTTAATGACTTGTCTGAATTATTAAACAGAAGACGAAAGGACGTGACTGTCCGAATATGAAACGTTTATCTTACAAAGGGTTAAAAGAGTAATATTACGATTAGACTTCCAGTAAATAATTACAAAGGTTATTTCACAGATCAATAAATCATACAGCTTGGTCGCCATCCAGAATCTTCTGTTCGCTAGCGACTTCTCCTTCTTTTGCTGACTCAATATTCTCTTCCTCTTCCTCTGGATCAATAAAATTGTCATCGACCTCGTCATTTATATCTGAAGGATGAATCGGCAATGGTTTTCCAAACTCTTTGACGAGGTGAGCCAAAGAAATTTTTTGATAAACGACGTCTAGAAGCTCAGAAGGAGAATATACTTCACCACAACGGTTCAACCGAATGTGCGCCGTTTTAAAATATTCCTTTCGACGATCATCTATCATTTCAAAAGCGACCAACTGATGAATCGCCTTCTTGAACGTACTTTCTAGGAGCGGACCGACCATTTGATATACCAACGCTGTATGAACAGGAGATTTGAGGAATTCACGAACCACTTTCTCGTCAGGATTCCGGCCATAACGATCCCTGAGTGCACTAAGAGGAATGTCCCTCTCATACTCCTCTAGAGAAGCCTGAAGACTTAATACTTGAGATTCCAACTCGCTAATTCGAGCAATACTCTGAAATTGGAACTCTTCTAACTATTTAGCAAATTGATTGGCTTGTTCCTGAACACGAGAAGTCTCCAGAACCCTGTCAATAATCTTCTGGTCATCAGTCCCCGTAGCCCGAGTCTCTACGACCGGAATAGAAGAACTCATTGAGGGACCAACCTCTGAACCAGAAGTCTTATGAAGTAAAGTTTTATATTTCTCATCCAGAAACTCACATTGTTGTTTCCAAAGAGCAGTTTCATAGGCATATGATGCCAAACAAGTCTTAGTCTGAAAAAAGAAAAGGGGTAGAAAGAAATGAATTAGCACACTAAAGTGATCCTTGAAGGAAATTACCCTATAAGCACACTTAAAGAGAGATCACCTTTTCAGCATAAAGAGAAACTCGCTGAAATTTCTCCAAAGGATCCTTCCGAAGAAGCTTATTTATGTCACGAGTAAAAACGCCGGACAAAAGAACATGAGTTGCCTTATCCACTGCATTTTCGCTCTCGTCATGGACTAATGAATCATTCTCAGAATAGCCAGCGGCTCTCTTTCCCTCTAAATGATCCTCGATCATTTCGACCAAAGTAGGTTTTGGATGATTATCGCCGAGTAAAGAAAGATCGTTACCAGAACGACCATAATAATTCTTCTTTCTCTCCACCGGATTATCATTAGGATGAGGCATCGAGCAGCTGCGACATCCACATATACCCAAAGATGTTCTAAGCTGGAGGGGGGGATAACCAGATCCTGACCCCTGACGAATAGGGGATTCTTGAGAAGAATCTGGAGATGCCTCTCTATTCTCCTCGGAATCATGACTCAACTCCAGTTTTCTCTTCCGAGAGGCTCTCTGCTCGATAGGAACGTTCTCTATGGTTTTGGTGGATTTAGACAACACCATTTTTCCCTTTGAAGAATGTCAGGAATTTTCTACCATATGCGCTGAAAAAGAAACACGGTCAAAGTCAGACCTTCTGCAGAAAAGGGATCATCACAACACTATGCTGAAATAAATGCTTACCAAGTGATTCGGATGATGAAGTAATTGGAAAAACATGAGCACTCAATCCCGCTTTGCGAAGGAAAACTTCTCCAATCAGAAGAGCACTCTGATATTTGTTGGCACGCATAGCCTGGATTTCACCAATAAACTGATGATCGTCAGGAATAAGTTCATGATTTAACCGGATTTCGTCGGGTTAATGGTATCAGTGAATTTGTGATATAGGGGGTTTTCAATATTTATATATATTATAGGGCTCTGTTACTTTATTCCGGATGGATCAATCACAAGGAAAAGCAATATTGTATAAACAAGAAGTAAACACACGAACCAAAGCAAAGAACACACCAATATGAAGAGAAAAAGCTCTTTCTTTGTTGAATAATATTGAGTTGTGCTGTTTTAAGCAAGATGAAATGGCGTATTTGCCTTATGATTCAGAGTTTTCGTCCTCCCTCTAATTCAATGATTAGCTAGGTATTTATATCATGCTAAACCTAGCTTTACAAGGAAACATTGTCCTAATAGGACTCGGCCCAAATACCCTTCTTGAGTCCGGAATATAGTCTCCTAGTCGAAGAGAGCTGTACTTGGCCGGGTCGATAAGAAGATCCTGAACTGTTTAATTTGGTCGAACTGATCTCATGTTCTTTACTCAATCCGTACAGTATGTAGGATGCGAAATAGCCCCCATCAGTACTCCCTCAATTCTTCGAGCGTGTAGATAATAGAAGCTCGTAGAAGTAAATAATTCTTTACGACTGTTTATTTTCTATGAATGGAGCCTCGTTAAAAACCTTTCTTAAGAAAAAACCCTGTGGGAAAAAATCTTAAGTAAGGAAAAGAGTGCTACATATCATAGATAGTCGTTTTCTCTGTCCGATTACGAATCGCCACGCGTCTATTCTGGAGGCTTTTCATCTCCTTTCGTTTTTGGCGGGAATGTGATTAATTGCGATGAGTTCGAAACGTCTTTTCTCATCTTAGTATAAATAGGTGACTTTTGAGTTCGTCATTTTTCCTTTATACTTGCTCATAGTTCATAGTCATTTTCTTGCTTAGTCGTTCGTCATATAAAGTTTTCCTTTTATCGACTTATATCCTTCGAGAATCTGAAAATATGGCTTCTTTGAGAAAATCTTCTTCTTCCTCGAGGGAGAATGTTGCTCCTAATAACGAGGAGGAGTTGCGCTCTAATCTTTTGGGCGAACAATCTGCAATTTCTGAATTCGTTGTTCCTTTAGAAGATACTTTTAAGGTACAGATCCTTTCTGACACAGAAGTTGATGCACGAGCCAAAAAGGGCAAAGGTACTGCTCCTCAGATTTCTGAACCAATTGAGGACCTAGCTTGTGCTTATACGGTGGATACTTTTCCGGAGGTCGTGAACAATTATGCCAAATATTTCCCGGAGGGTTCCGAGATAATTATTCCTTCCCCTTCTGATAGGGTCACTTCTCCAGCGGAAGGATGTCGCGCCTTTTATACGGCTCACTTTGATAGCGGCCTCCGTCTTCCGTTGTCTCCCCTCTTCCTTGATATCTTGAGAATTTTTAGTGTGTCCTTGACACAATTAGTTCCAAATTCTGTGGCTTTCCTGGTTTGCTTTTCTGTCCTGATGATCGCGAAAGGGTTTAAACCTTCCTTTCGTAACTTTACACAACTTTTCCGGCTCAACATTTCTAGTTCTTCTAATCGCGGGTATTTCTTCGCCAGTCAGAGACCTAGTCGAGCGATCTTTGACGCCCCTGTTTCTAGCAATCCTTTTTGGAAATCTCACTTTTTCTTTGTTCGCCCCCAACCTCATCTTCGTTCGGCGGATGGTTCGACCATACCCTTTTCGTGGGATCATGATTTCAAATGGGTACATGGAGGTCGCTTGCCGACTGGTGAATTCGTTCCTGACGATGCTCAGTTTATCGCTGAAATCCGCGATATGCGTGAAAACAGATATCAGAGTGCTCTTCTGATTGGGGAACCTTTCCTTCGTAAAGCGGGATTGAGTGTTCATACTTTTCCAATCAGTTCGTCAATGGAATAACTGGGTAAGCATTTTTCTTTAATTTAGTGTTTTGATAATATCTTCTTATATAGAGAAACTAACTTTATTTTGTTTCTCGTTCAGCTCATATGGTAGAAAATTCTCGACATTCTTCAAAGGGAAAGATGGTGTTATCCAAATCCTCTAAATCTGTAGAGAACAACCCGATCGAGCAGAGAGCTTCTCGGAAGAGGAAACTGGAGTTGAGTCATGAGTCCGAGGAGAATGGAGAGGAGTCTCCAAATTCTCCCCAAGATTCCCCTGTTTGTCAAGGGACTGGGCCTGGTTATCCCCCCCTTCAGCTTAGAACAACCTTGGGAATTCGTGGATGTCGTAGTTGGTCGATGCCTCATCCTAGCGACAAATCGGTGGGGAGAAAAAGGAGCTATTATGGTCGTTCTGGCAATGATCTTTCTTTACCTGGCGACAGTCATCCGAAACCTACTTTGGTCGAAATGATCGAAGATCATTTAGAGGTGAAGAGAGCCGCCGGTTATTCTGAGAAAGATTCTCTTGTTCATGATGAAAGCGAGAATGCGGTCGATAAGGCGACTCGAGTTCTCTTGTCCGGGGTTTTTACTCGTGATTTGAACAAACTTTTCCGTAAGGATCCTCTGGAGAAATTTCAGCGAGCTTCTCTTTATGCTGAAAAGGTAAATTCTTTCGAGCTCGCTTTATAGGATATTCTTTTATTCCGAAGATATTCTTGCTAACTCATTTCTTGTTTTACCCTTTTGCTTTTTCAGACAAAGACTTGTTTAGCCTCATACTGGAAACAACAATGTGAGTTTCTAGATGAGAAAAATAAAGCTCTCTTTGTTCGACCTGGCAGGCCTTGGACTGTCTCTTTTTTTTTTTTTTTTTTTTTTTTTCTTGCCCATTGCCCAACTTTTGTGCATTTGTTCGGGCTGAAGTTTTTGAAATGGGAGAAGCTCTAAATTGGAAATTATGACCTTTTATAGGCAGATTCTTGCCTTGATCAATTTTCTCCTGTTGATATACGTTGTTGTGTACATTTTGCCTTTTCGCATAAATATAATCATCATGAAATAATCAGTATAGATTAGCATACTTATCTGAAATTGATCTTTGCGGAGAATAGTCAGGATAGATAAATGGTAGCTTGATCTTGCTTGGTCACTGTTTGAGTAGCTGAATGGTATAATGTTTGCTCTGCAAATCAAGTCTTTTGTTGATCAACCCAGTATATTCCCTTGGATTATATGCACCAACATGTTTTACGTCAAAATTTAGACAATAGGTCATTCATATTGACAATAGTTGTAAAGGAACGCTCATCATCTTGGTCGATGTTCAATCTATGCCCTGTACTTTTGTCTTTTTGTGATCTAAATCTTATATAAGGAGGCTATTGTCCCTTTTGTTGAACTCCGTTTTTCTTTACATCAGACTAAGGAAAAATATCCCTTTCAGTATCTTCCAAACCTTTATGTTTCCCAGCATTAACATTGAACTATATGTTCCTCAATCGATGTATTGTCATGTCATTTCTTTGATATGGGAGGAATTGGAAAGTGTAGAAGTCTTGGTCAGATCTGATCTGTTCAGACCTCCTTCAGCAATTCTTTGGTATGTTAGGCAGTGACTTCTTTGCAGTTTCGAATAAGGAGGACTATTCTCCTGATTTCTATGTCAGATATCTTGGACTCCAAAGGAGTTCTTGTATGGCTCAGTTAATGGTTACCCATATGATGTATGAGGCAGTGATGGCCTTCGCATGATGGAGGATTTATCTTTTATCAAGCAAATAATCTTTTCACGACGATCTTAGACTTGTATGCCTTTGTTTGTGGATTCTAGGTTTCCAAGCAATCGACCATCATGTATGATCGTGCCGGTCTGTCTGATCTGGAGCTCTTTTAGGTCTGCTTGTGTTATTTGATGATCGCTTTGATCTACGGCCCCTCTTGTTGTCGACTGGTTGAGTCGATTAGATAATGCCGTTCCAACTTGCATTTATTACGGGGAGTCAAAAAGGTCGCATTTATGTCCGTTGATCAAATACTTTTTTAGCCGTTGGATTGCTTAGGTCTATCCCTATAAATATGGTGGTGGTTTGCATTCTTCATTTGCAATTTCCCAAAGAGAATGGAGATCTCAGCTTCCTTAAATTTTATCTTGCCTTCAGATCCCATAGTTTTCAAAAAGTCACATTATCGTGATTCATTTTGTAATAGCTTGATTATCTTCTACCTTGTACTGACGGGTCCCATGTCAGCCCTACCTTGTACTGACGGGTCCCATGAGGCCTCAATTTTTGTCTTCATCAATTAGAGGTCCGTGGTTTCCTGTTTGCACATGGAGGGTTCATATTTTCCAGTCACCCCTCCTCTTCGATGTCACCTCAGGGGTGATAGATCATCGGGGTGTGCTGGTTAATTTTTCTTTGCGACGGTCCAGAAGAGATGCTGCTTTAGGATAAAATATTAACTCCTAAAGTAGAAGCAGTATCTCGTTGTGGGTGAATGAGTGTTGCCGGTCATCTAGCTGGTAATGATCATTTCGTCTGGAAGAACATTTGATCTTCCGCCCCCGGCCATCGAACTAAAGAAGTCGACCAACCTGAGCAGCATGCTTCTTAGGTGGTTTATCATAATCGACAAGGTACTAGGGAGGAGATTGGTGTTTCCGTGGACATTGTCGTGAAGATCGCCGATCTAAATGATCATTTCATCTAAACCATTGTAACCGTGTTTATGTAGTATGTAGACCTTTGTAACGTAGGACTTTTGTATGTAACTGATTTGATGAATAAAATATTACTTTTATCCATTGCATCTTCTTTGTCGTTGATTCTGTCATAATTTTTATTTACGAGGAGCAGTTTCCGAGCAGATGGATTCATACTTAATTCCTCTTCAAAACTTTAGGAGTATTAGCAGATCATTTAGATCGTTAGGAACAGATTGAGGAGTGTTTATTGAGCGGATCGATATTTACTCAACTTGTTATAGTTTTAGACTTAGGTTTTTATCACCTAAAATCTTTTTGATCGTCATAAGTAAATCGTTGAAAATATATCGAGGAGTTTTTATTGAGCGGATCAATGTATACTCAACTCTTTTTTATTAGACTTAGATCGAGGAGTGTTTATTGAGCGGATCAATGTATACTCGACTCTTTTAGACTTATGATTTTAAGCCAAAAGCCTTTTAATCGTTGAAAATATATCGAGGAGTTTTTATTGAGCGGATCAATGTATACTCAACTTTGTTTGATTAGACTTAGATCGAGGAGTGTTTATTGAGCGGATCAATGTATACTCAACTCTTTTTTGATTAGACTTAGGTTTTTATCCCAAAAGCCTTTTAATCGTCATAAGTAAATCGTTAAAAATATATCGAGGAGTTTTTATTGAGCGGATCAATGTATACTCAACTCTGTATTGATTAGACTCAGGTTTTTAGTACCTGAAAGTCTTTTTGATCGCTAGATATATATCGAGGAGTGTTTATTGAGCGGATCAATGTTTACTCAACTCGTTTATAATTTAGACTCAGGTTTTTAGTACCTGAAAGTCTTTTTGATCGCTAAATATATATCGAGGAGTGTTTATTGAGCGGATCAATGTTTACTCAACTCGTTTATAATTTAGACTTAGGTTTTTATACCAAGAGTCTTCTTGATTGTTGAATATATATCGAGGAGTTTTTATTGAGCGGATCAATGTATACTCGACTCGTTTATAATTTAGACTTAGGTTTTTATACCAAGAGTCTTTTTGATCGTTGAATAACGGACGAGGAGTTTTTATTGAGTGGATCAATGTATACTCGACTCGTTTATAATTTAGACTTAGGTTTTTATACCAAGAGTCTTTTTGATCTTTGAATAACGGACGAGGAGTTTTTATTGAGCGGATCAATGTATACTCGACTCGTTTTTGTGGTCGGATTGAGGAGTGTTTATTGAGCTGATCAATGTATACTTAACTCCTTTTGTCCCAACCTCAACCAATATGATAGTAGAATTCGAAGGAGCGTTTACCGAAACAATCAATTTATAGAAATTGCTAAAAATCTTTAATAATTGAACTGTAGGCTAAGGCCTTTATTACAAAGACTAAAACTCAATGAAACAAAATAAAACAATGCAGTATAATCTGCTAAAATTTATTTACCATAGTATTTTCTAAGGTTGACTGCGTTCCAAGTTCTTGGTAAGGCTGTTCCATCCAAGTGTGCAATTTTGTATGAACCTTTCTTTCCTACGCCAATGACGACATAAGGTCCATCCCAATTTTGTTGTAACTTTCCCACATGCTTGGATACCTCTACCTTTTTCAAGACCAGGTCTCCTTCTTTGAAGGTTCGGATACGTACTTTTTGATTGTATGCTTTTTCCATATTTGCTTTAGTGGCTTGCAAGCGTACTGCGGCTTTTTCTCTTAAAGCTTCTGTTAAGTCGACATCATTTTCTCTTGTCTTTTCGTTTTCATGATCGTCGTACATTTCAATTCTTGGTGTTGGAATCAGAGTTTCAACAGGAATAACAGCTTCCGACCCATATACCAAGCTAAATGGGGTTTCCCCAGTTGAGCTCCTGACTGTGGTTCGATTAGCCCAAAGTACTCCTGGGAGTTCATCAAGCCATTTTCCTCTGGCCGCTCGTAATCTTTTTTCTAAGGATTTTATTATTTATCGGTTTGCTACTTCGGTTTGTCCGTTCGCTCTGGGGTGCCCGACCGAAGTGAAGTTTTGTTGAATCCCAAGTTTTGAACACCATTCTATTACCTGTTTTCCTGCGAATTGGGTTCCATTATTAGAAATTAGGATCCTAGGGATGCCAAATCGACAAACTATGAATTTCCATAGGAAGTTGATCACTTGGAATTGAGTTATTCGTGCGAGAGCGATGCACTCTATCCATTTGCTGAAATACTCTACATCGACCAGGACATAAGCTTTCTTGGATCTAGCCGCTGGGAAAGGTCCCACGATGTCCATTCCCCATTGATCAAAAGGCCAACATATCGGGATTGGGTGCATGTTTTCTGCTGGTCGATGACATACATTGGCATGAACTTGGCAGTGATGACATTCTTGGACATACTGAGCGGCATCTTTATTGATGGTAGGCCAATAGTAACCTGTTCTGAGACATTTTAAGGCCAATGCCCTTGATCCGCTGTGATTTCCTGCATCTCCTTCATGTATTTCTTGTAGTATATCGGCGGTTTGTGATTCAGAGACGCATTTCAGAAGAATTCCTAATACTGATCTTCAGTAGAGTTTTCCTTCTACAAGTGTATACTTTGGAGCTCGATATCTTATTTTTCGAGCTTCATTCTGGTCAGGTGGTAGTTTTCCTTCTCGAAGATAGTCTATCATTGGAGTCATCCAGTTTCCTTCAGCTCCTTCGATTTCCATAATATCGAGTGCCGGTGTTTCATCAATATCGATCGCCGGTGTATTAGAGATTAACCAGTTGATCACCCTTTCGGTCTTTCCATCATGGGATCCTGTGAACTTAGATAGTTGATCGGCCCATTTGTTTTCCGAACGTGGAATGTTTTGTATGCCGAAACTTTCAAATTTCTCAGCTAGTGTTTTTACTTTGGCGAGGTATTTGACCATATTGAATTCCTTAGCCTCGTATAGGCCTTCGATTTGTCTTTGCACTAACTCTGAATCGGTTAATACCTTAAGGCTCTTTATGTTGGCTTTGATAGCCATTTCCATTCCTGCGATTAACGCTTCATATTCTGCTTCATTGTTTGTTACGACGAAGTCCAACGTTATTGCATAATTCAAATCTTCTTTATTTGGTCCTGTGAAGTTAATTCCGGCGCCACCTCCTTCTCGGCATGAAGCACCGTCGACATGCATTAACCAAGTTTGCTCTTCTATGATCAAGACATCGTCGTTGAGGCTGCTCGACGATTCAGTTGTCTGTGTCGGTGTTTCCAATAGAAAATCAGCCAACACTTGGGCCTTAATTGCGATTATTGGTTTGTAATTGATCTGGAATTGGCCGAGTTCGATTGCCCATTTGATTAATCTTCCGGAGGCTTCCGGTTTTGCTAAAACTTGTCTTAGCGGTTGATTTGTTAAAACCACTATTTTGTAGGTTAAAAAGTAAGGTCGAAGCTTCCGTGCAGCCACTATTAAAGCCAGAGTGAATTTCTCTATTTCCAAATAATTCTTCTCCGCGCCTTGTAATAATTTACTAAGATAATAGACAGGCTTATGTTTTGAACCTTCTATCTTTATCAGTACTGAACTAACCGCCGCGTCGGAGATCGAGATGTAAATATACAATGGTTCTCCTTCCGTTGGTTTAGCCAACATCGGGGGTGTTATCAAATACTCTTTGAGTTGTTCGAAGGCTCGATCGCATTCTTCGGTCCAAACAAAGTTTTTTGCTTTTCGAAGTGTTTGGAAAAAGGGCAAGCTTCTGTCCGCAGATTTTGATATGAATCTGTTCAATGCTACGATTTTTCCGACCAAGCTTTGCACTTGGGAGATGGTTTTGGGAGGTTTCATTTCAGTTATGGCTCGGATTTTTTCCGGGTTGGCTTCTATTCCTCGTTAGTGGACTAAATAACCCAAAAATTTTCCTGACTTAACACCGAAAGTGCATTTCGCGGGGTTTAACTTCATACGGTATTTCCTTAAGATCTGAAAACATCGATCAAGATGTTTTACGTGATCCGCTTCGTTCATACTTTTGACCAACATGTCGTCTACATAGACTTCCATTAACTCTCCGATTAACTATTTGAACATTAGGTTTACTAACCTTTGGTAAGTAGCCCCGGCGTTTCTTAAGCCGAATGGCATCACTATAAAGCAATATACTCCCTGCTCGGTTACAAATGCAGTCTTCTCTTGGTCCCGCTCATCCATGTATATTTGATAAAACCCTTGAAAGGCGTCCATCATACTGAATATCGCGAAGCCCGCAGTTGAGTCCACTAATAAGTCGATCCTTGGGAGGGGGTACGGGTCGCGCGGGCATAATTTATTAAGGTCGGTAAAATCATTGCACATTCTCCATTTGTTGTCCTTTTTATCAACAACATTACACAGCCATTCTGAGAAGTGTATTTCTCGAATTTGTTTTGCTTCAAGTAGTCTTCCTACCTCGGCTTTGATAATTTTATCTTTTACTGGGCCATGATTTCTCTTCTTTTGTCTGGCAGGCTTTGCCATAGGATCAATTTTTAGGGAATGTTTGATTACTCGAGGGTCAATTCTTTCAATGTCATTCGCGCTCCAGGCGAAGACGTCGACATTATCTCTGAGGAAGTTAATTAACATTACTTCCCCTTCCTTGCTCAATTCAGTACCTATTCTTGTCGTTTTAGAAGAGTCCCCTTGTACTAGAATTATATCCTTATGTTCTGAGGGTTTTAAGGCTAAATCTAGAGGTTCTTTTCCCTTTTTGTCTATTCGATCAGTAATGGGGATTTCAACCTCGTTTCTAGCAAGATCTTCTTCAAGTTTTCTTTTGCTCGGAGGGATTGATTTTCGATGTTCTTTCAAGGTTAACGAGGTGCTGTAGCAATCCCACGCCATACAGTGATCATTCGTTATTTCTCCGATACCTCTATCGGTTGGAAACTTTATCTTCTGGTGATAAGTAGAGACAACGGCTCGGAATAGGTTGAGAGCAGGTCGTCCCAATATTGCGTTATAAGCGAAGGGAGTTTCTACCACTAGAAATTTCACTAGCTTCACCGTCCGGTTCGGTTTCTTCCAGAGCGTCACACTTAAGGTTATCGTTCTGCTGGGGATGATCTCGGACCCTCCAAAGCCTACTAACGGCGTAGCTACTTTTTGTAGGTTTATCTACCCCAAGTTCATTTGGGCTAAAACCTCCTGGGAGATGATATTTGCTGAGCTTCCATTATCAATTAGGATTCTTTTGACATTATAATTCGCTATTTCTAACGACACCACCATCGGGAAATCGGGGTTATCCTCTTTTGTGTCCCAAATGATGTTTTTAGGTACTTCGCCTTCGTTAAAGCTGATCGGCTGGTGGTTCGACGGCTTGTTTTCCAGAGTCCATATTTCTTTTGGGTATTTTGAGTTTCCAATTATGGATCGGGCCGTCCTTCGTCGGGCGTTACGACTATCTCCACCAGCGGGTCCCCCAGATATTGTATGGATAGTCCCATTGACCTGGTCGTGGTTCAACTCCTGTGTAGGTCCACGCTCGGGTGACCTTCGACGAGAACTCCTTCTTTGATTATTATTCCGAGGGCTTCTACTTCTTTCCCTTTTGCGGTTATCTCGCTCTACGTATTCGTCTAGTTTTCCTTGTTCGATCAGTTTTTCAACTTCTCTCTTAAGGTGAAAACAATTTTCAGTTCGATGTCCGTGTGCCCTATGGTACTTACAGTATAGGTTGTAGTTTCGAGACCCTGGTCTGGGCTGAGCGATTTTCCTCGCTTCGGGGATCCAGTTATTTCTTTCTAGAACTTCCAATATTTCTTCCATCGGAGCATTTAACCTTTGGTGTTCCACTTGATTCACCCTGCTTCTGATCGGTTGTTCGGGGTTTCTTGGTCTTTGGTAGAAATTAGGTTGCCTTTCTTGGTCGTCTTTGTTGTATTCCAATCTCTGGAAAACGTTGCCTTTCCTAAAAGATCGCTCATAATCCACGGATCTTTGGGCAGGAATCCTGTCATGCCGTTTGGAGCCTGAAGCTGTGGCTTTGTTTTTGTTTTTATCCTTAAAGGAATTCATCTCTTCTTGGGTCATATACTTAGACGCCAAGCTCATGATGTCGGCAAACGTTCTCGGTTGTTTTCGACTGAGGGCGTTTCCGAACTGCCTGTTTTTTGTGAGGTCGAAGAGAATAGAAATTATGTAATCGATATTTGGAGAATCGATTTTGAGTAATTCCACATTAAATCTCGCCAACCAGTTTCTCAGGGATTCTCCTTCTTGTCGATGTATGGTTCCTAAGTAGCTCATCGGGAGTTTTTGCCTCTTCTGACTGGCAAACTGCTGCGTCAGTTTATTGCATAATTCCCGGAAACTGAATATGGAGTTGGCAGGTTGTTTTGCGAACCAATCCAACGCGAGTCCTTCGAATGTGGTCACCATTAACTTGGCGGTGAATTCGGCAGAGTGGGCATATAAATTCATTATATTCGTGAAGCTAAAAATAGAATCATCCGGGTCGGTGGTTCCATCATATTGGGGTAGTCTACCCGGGACCTGTCCAATGGATTGCGCCTCTTTTATTTCTCTGCAGAAGGGAGAACAAGCTGCAAGGCTCTCCTGGAGTTCCGCGGTCCGGGCCCACGGGTTTTGGACAGATCGTAGGCATTGTTCCAGTCGCTCCTGTACCATCCTTTCGATTTCTCTTTCCGAGAATCGGGTTGTTCGTGGTCGATCTGGGATTGCATCGTCTATATCATCCTCGATAGAGATTATCGTACGTTCCTTGGAGCCACTGCGCCCCGGCTGCGGTTTTCTTTGTCCTGGTTTTCTTCGGGGATGATTATCGGAGGGTTTAGAATTGCCCTGCTGCGGAGTGTGTAGCGAGCGTCGCTCACTTGCTGGGCTGTCAGCTTGTTGGGAGGTTTGTTCGTTTGGCCTTGGCGCTCTTGGAGCAGGAGTTGTCCTGGCAGCCCTAACGTTTCGAGGAATTTGATCTAGTACTAGTAATTCTTCTGGAGAGAGTGATTTGAAGAGCATTGCTATTTGTCGCAGTTCCTCCTGAGCGCCCGGGAGAGGAACGGGGATTTCAGGGATTTCCGGTTCTTCCTGTATGGCACCGGGAAGACCTCCTTGGGGTTCCTGCTAACGAGGGCGGTCATCTTGGAAATTATCGTTGGTGTTGGGAAGGATATTATCGTTGTTGTCCTGTATGTCTTCCGATGTGTTATGGCCAGTGGTTGTATTACTTCTCGCTCCAATACGAGCGCTTTTCCTTGGGCGAGCCATGTGTCGATCGAATAATTAACCTAGCCCCACGGTGGGTGCCAACTGATTTAACCGGATTTCGTCGGGTTAATGGTATCAGTGAATTTGTGATATAGGGGGTTTTCAATATTTACATATATTATAGGGCTCTGTTACTTTATTCCGGATGGATCAATCACAAGGAAAAGCAATATTGTATAAACAAGAAGTAAACACACGAACCAAAGCAAAGAACACACCAATATGAAGAGAAAAAGCTCTTTCTTTGTTGAATAATATTGAGTTGTGCTGTTTTAAGCATGATGCATTGGCGTATTTGCCTTATGATTCAGAGTTTTCGTCCTCCCTCTAATTCAATGATTAGCTAGGTATTTATATCATGCTAAACCTAGCTTTACAAGGAAACATTGTCCTAATAGGACTCGGCCCAAATACCCTTCTTGAGTCCAGAATATAGTCTCCTAGTCGAGGAGAGCTGTACTTGGCCGGGTCGATAAGAAGATCCCGAACTGTTTAATTTGGTCGAACTGATCTCATGTTCTTTACTCGATCCGTACAGTATGTAGGGTGCGAAATAGCCCCCATCAGTTCACCAGTCGGCAGGCGACCTCCATAAACCCATTTGAAGTCATGATCCCACGAAAAGGGCGTAGTCGAGCCATCCGCCAAACGAAGATGAGATGGTGGACGAACAAAGAAAAAATGAGATTTCCAAGAAGGGTTGCTAGAAATTGGGGAGTCAAAGATTGCTCGACTAGGCTTCTGGCTAGCGAAGAAATATCCGCGATTGGAGGAACTGGGAATGTTAAAGCGAAACAATTGCGTAAAGTTACGAAAGGAGGGTTGGAACCCTTTCACTATCATTAAAACAGAAAAACAGACCACGAAGGCCACGGAATTAGGGACTAATTGAGTCAAGGACACACTGAATATTTTTAAAATATCAAGAAAGAGGGCAGACAAAGGAAGACGCAGACCGCTATTAAAATGGGCTGTATAAAAGGCTCGACATCCCTCCGGCGGTGATGTAACCCTATCAGAAGGAGAAGGGAGAACTATCTCGGAACCTTCCGGAAAATATTTGGCATAATTGCTCACAACCTCAGAAAAAGTACCCATAGTATAAGCACAAGCAAGATCCTCAATTGGTTCGGAAATTTGAGGAGCTGTTCCTTTGCCTTTCTTAGCTCGGACAGCGACGTCCATATCAGAGAGAATTTGTACCTTAAAGGTATCTTCAGAAGGAACAACGAATTCTGAAACTCCAATTTGCTCGCTCGAAGGATTGGAATGTAACGCCTCCTCGACAAAAGGAGCGACGCACTCCTATAAGGAGGAAGAAGAATTTATTATAGAAGCCATTTTTTAGGATCCTCGGAGGGTATAAGTCGATAAAAGAAAAATTTTAAATGATAAACGACTGACCAAGAAAATGACTGCGAGGATAAAGGAAGTATAAAGTAAAAATGACAAACTTAATAGTCACCTATTTATAGTCAGAAGTGAAAAGACGTTTCGAACTCCTCACAACTAATCACGTTCCCGCCAAACGGAAAAAGATGAAGGGCCTCCCCGAAGGGACGCGTAGCGGCTCATAATTGGGAAGAGAAAACGACTATCTATGATGTGTAGCACTCTTTTCCTTACTTAGTATTTTTTCCCACAGGGTTTTTTCTTAAGTAAGGTTTTTAACGAGGCACAACTCATAGAAAATAACAGTCGTAAGAAACCATCTACTTCTACGAGATTTTACTACATATACGCTCGAAGAAGTGAGGGAGTACTGATGGGGGCTATTTTGCACCCCTTATAATGTTCGGATCGACCAAGTAATATGAAGATCGGTTTGACCAGACGAGTCAGTTCGGGATCATCTTTCGACCCGGTAGAATACGACTCTCCACAGCGAGTAGGTTACAATCCGGACTCAAGAAGGACTATTGGGCTAAGTGTTGGGATTTTATGGGTATAATTGTCAACTACAACAGTGCGGAATTTAAATTTTTTATTATACACCAAATCCCAGGGAACACTTATTAGCACATATGAATAAAGGTTGAATTTTAATTAAACCATGCATATACTAAAATTAAATAGATGGTAAAAGTCATTTTACCTCACCACAGGCATGGTGGTGGTTTCCTCCGGTCTTCAATTGTTCACTAGAGCACCCCAAGTGTTGTGCCTCTAGAGAAAGTCCACACCAGTTGGATTTGAGTGACGTCGCGAAATCCCCAGGCTCAGAACTAGGATTAAGGAATCGTCTCGTCAGGAATTGGATGCGGATCCGGGAAGAAGACTTGGAGAAAAATCCTACACAGGGAGGGCAATTTCTACAGGGTTCGATTATGCAATTAGGGGCGAGAGGGGGCTGAAATTTTCGGCCTTGATGTGTTTTCTTGTGTTGTGATTTTCTTTCTTGCTTAGAATAAATCTCTTAGGGTTCTCACCTTAGATTATGTATATCTAGTATTTATAGATGTCTCTATTAGAAGACTCCTCCTAATAGACATCTAATTCTTGAAAGAATATCTTATTTTCAAGAAACAAGATATACACAAATCTTATCACTTTAGGAAAGAAGATCTCTTTCAATCTCTTTCCTAGTTACACAAGATAACACAAACTCTTAATCCTTATCATAATCAAACATAATCAACATTAATTCAAGACTAAATAATCAAGCAAAAAATCGGCCAACCTCATTCAATAAAATCGGCCCATGTGCTTTTAATTAGTCCTAAACTTAATTTGATCATTGTTCCCAAAATCAGCCCATGCAAGATTAATTAATCCTAGATTAATTTTCTTTACAATAATCGGCCCATATGCTTAAATTAATTAATCCTAGATCAATTAACTTTCATATGGATTGGCCCATGTGTTTTAATTAATTAATCCACTATTAATTAATTAATCATTTCCAATTAACACTTTAATTGAGGATTTAATCAATTAGAAATTCCAATTGATTCATTAATTAGTTACTCCTAATTAATGATTTTCCATTTCGAATTAACACTTTAATTCTTGATTAATTAATTAGTTACTTCTAATTAATTATTCTTCTTCTTGAATTAATACTTTAATTCATATATTGATTTAATTCCTTAAATCAATTGATTCCTTCCAGACTGTCACTGTCCAACTGTATTGTGTGTGACCCTCTAGGTTCACCATCAATTGGCAGCAGGCCCACGACTTTCGTGATTTAATTAGTGAGCAATTAATTGCTCCGATCAATTAACCACTTTAATTGACCACTCCAGAATTAATTTCCTTATTAATTCAGGAGTACCCACACCTCATGGTCGATGTCTAGCCACAATCCCATGAGGCCCAACTTCAGGTGAATTGATATTCGTGAACCTCCAACTCTTATAAATGCCATGTACATACGGTCCTTCTATCAACTAATTTCCCGATTGAGACCTAGGGTGTGTGAATTGGTCGGCACCTCTAATTATCTCAATTCTGTACTTTCTAATTCAGGATAATAATTCCAGTGTGACTGCTAAATTTGGAAACCCCTTTCCAAATCCGTCACCGACTACGGCCGTAGATTCCTCGGATTTATTATCTAAGAACGTACAGGAAATTCTCTCATCTTATCAGGATGAGTCGATAGATCCTATATTAGTACTAACTATCCGCGCACACGTTCATACGTACCCAAAGTAGTCGCACAATGACCAAGCTATGTGATCGGCTCCTAAATCAAAGTACGTATTCCCGTGTACCGAATCCGCCCTAGTACCTCAAGTCATAGGACTAAATCGTACACTATTATAAGTCTTGAGAGACATCCCATTACCGATATGCTTAACGCACTTCCACGATGGGTCTCTCTGTTCGGGTCGTTCGATGCGTTCGATCCCCTATCGAACCACCTAGTCATATGCACTAGCATTCAATGCCTTGTTCATGAAACGACAACAAATTCACTTCATGTGAATCATGCATAATCCTACAAGTCTTAACGATTCATTCGATACCCCGTCTCGATATGAATCTATGACTTGGAACATTTTTGAGATCACGACCTTTGAGATTGTTTCATGATTAATCGCACCCAATACTGAAGTGAATAATCCCGTAGTCATGAGTGATCTCAGGATTTCATCCAATCGCTTAGATACGTTCGCGAGAGATGAAGTTGGCCATTGTTTAATTCACGTACTATGAATAAACGGGCGTATTATCTTATGAATCATAAGATTGCTTCTAAAAGAAGTTCCTTAACAAGCTTATATTTGTTGGCTTGCTGGACACTATCCTATCAATCTCCCACTTGCCCTAAAGCCAACCACATACGTTTCTAAGGCCCATCTCACTCCAGATGTCCGTCGAACCCTTTTGTGATTATGACTTAATTAGTGGATCTGCTATGTTGTCTCTTAACGTGCCCCCACGTCTTATTTTACCTATGATTTTCCAGATCATATGGTATACTTGTGTTCAGATCATGGGTGAGATCTCGATTCCTTTGCTAAAGCAATTGCCTTAAGTTATCATTGAAGATAACTATAGGCCTCGCAATGCTAGGTACTACTTCCAATTTATTGGAAGAAGTTTTTGTCCAAACACTTTCCTTCGCTGTATTCAATACTGCGAAATATTATGTTTTAGTGGTTATCCCGGCATCGATTGTCTTTTGAACTTCTTTCAAATCATCGTTGCCCCATAAAACCAGAATATTAAATTCACTTCAGACGGGAAACTCGAATCACTAAATCCTTTGAGTTTCAATTCTTCATTATTACCGTTGACCAGCAATATATCCTCAGAACTCCCAGAGTTGTTTAAGGAATGCTATTTTCGGTAATCCAGTACTTCTTACTGGTGTTCGACAAACAGTAGCTTTATGATATTCATAGCTTCTGTTTAGTCTGGTCGTGTACATGACATTGCATATTTTAGAGATATTATCCTCTTTACTTATCAAATGTAGGGCTCATTGACTTTGAGAGAGATTTCATATTTCTATGGAAACTGTCCTCACTATGACTTTCCATACTGATTTTATTCAGTTTTTGTCCATGTACTAAGATTTGGGATTTCAAACATCTTTTCTAATCTATCACAATAGATACATACTGCCAATACGTGAGATGTATCCCTTAAATCTTTTAATGAAGAATTTCATGAATGAACACGCTTTCGTCTGCGTTTAACACTCTTACAACATCTATGTCAATTTTAGTGTTTATATTACGAACAATGCAAAAACTCCCACTGATTCTTTTGTACATAGAGATTTACATGCAATTTTGATAAAGTCAACTGCCTTGACTGTCTCATCTAGTTGCATGTTCCAGCTTCGGGATACTGGTCTAGAATTATAGATTTTTCCTTTGGATTTAAATCCCATGGATATTCCTCGTGGTCATACGAAGCTTCTATGATTCGTTGTTTCTAAATGGATTATTCACAATCCACTTAGATCACATAGCGTTTAAGCTATGTGCCCGAATCTATGTTTTACATAGATATTTCGAAAGTTCTTGGATCACTACCCAATCGATCATATTCGTGAACGTACTAGTTCTTTTCGAATTCGATCGAATCTTCGAAATTTGGTGTACAAAATTTTGGTTCAGTAGGTTTGAAAATATACTCCCACTATTTGTAGGGTGTGTCCAAGTCTAGGACTTCATCAAGTTCCATGGTAATATCCCATTTCTATTAGCGAGGGAACCACCCTCTAAGAATTGGGTATCCTTTAGTAACAGACTCCTTTCGTTCTTAGGATCATGGAACAGGTATCCAATGGATTTCGTTGGATACCCTACAAATTTTCTCAATTGGATCCACTATCCAATTTTATCATTCATGGATGATATACCATACTTGGGTTAGTACGGTTTTCGTAGGAATTGACTTAAGAAGGTTACAAGTCAAAGTATCCTTCTAGAGTCATGGGGTTGACCCCAGAATTGTTTGAGGAGTTATAGCAATACTAATTTAAGGAATGAATCTATTCTTTCATAGTTCGATTCCTTTTATTAGTTTTAACTTGCTATTCAAGAATTCTATTCTTGATTTAGATAATTTGAGTAATTTAGGGCTTATGTATTAACCACTTCGATTAAATCGAATGATCATACTTTAATGCCCTTAATTGCTTCGGTTTTGGAATCCTTTGAATCCTTTCAACATTTTCATACTTGCACTTTACTTAGTGCCTTTATGAAACACTTTGAACCCTTCGATCTTTCCAAAAACTTGTACCTCCAAAGTACACATATCCTAAATGCTATTAGGATACTTTTATGAAGCAATTAATTACTCGCACTAATGCTTTTAGTGATCCACATGTGTGTTAATGGTTTTATCCATTAAAACACTTGGTATTTCAAAATACCTTTAATCGATTGATTTCCTATTCAGACAGGATTCGCATGTTTTGAATTCATCAATCTTCTATTTTTCAAGAGCCATGATGAAAACAATCCATCGATTCTTCTTTTAGGAATTATGATCGAATGTGGATAATTATCTAATTTGTTTTTCTTTTCTTGATTTAGCATTATTGTTTAAGTTTTATCATTGCTTTATTTCTTTGCTTTATTTACAACGGTAAAGCAATTATGCACGAATTAAAAGCTTTAATTAAAATAACTCCATTCATAATGGTAAAGCTAAGAAGTTTCGTACAAAGTTTGAAATAAATGGACAAAACTCTAACTAATGCTTAATTCTAGAATTGAAGAAAAACATGTGCTAATAAGAAAAATCCAGATGCTCCTTGACCCATTCCTTGAAGTATGTTTCCCTCATGTGCAATTGAAACCCAGACTTGGTCACTTGCAGCACGTTCCAGTCATCCTCTGTAAACACTTTTACAGAAACCAGAAATGTTAGATGTTTTACATCAAAAGAAAATCTTAAGATGTTTTTCATCAAAAGGAAATAACTTAGGTTATACCTTGGTCAAGTATATTTCGGAATTCCTCATCAGTCATGTTACTCAGTTCCTCATTTTTCTTACATAAGGGACAATTCTTTCCTTCGATCAATCCTTGTCCTCTTTCGAGGGCTTTCTCATATTTGTCTAACAATTTATGCAAATCATTGGTCTCAATTCCTTTACTTGGAACTTCACAATGATCGATAAAATGAGAGAATGATTCAGGCAGGCCATTTGTGATGATTACCATCTTATCATCTAGAGTCAATATAGCTCTAAGCTCATCGATTCGTTTTAGCCTCTTGATCAGGTAATATTCACTAATATTTTTGAACCTAGTCATGCCTTCATCGTGGAGTGATGATATCCAAATTTGCAATATTGTTTGTTCGCAATCGGCAGTGAATATTGGCATGGCTAAATATAAATAATAGACAACAATAAGCAGACAGATTTAAGATAATACTTATAATTAACGAAGATTGGTCTTTCTATCGAAAAAGTTCTCCCACTATTTTATCGAAACAATAAACCCCTTGCATTGTTCGGGAAATTCTATTTCCTAGTAGGTCTTGACGTCCCAGCAGACATTAATTGCACCCACGACTCGCGGTCATACAATTAACTCCCTAGGTAGGTATACTTTTACCAATTGTGTTACTCCACAACCTTCAAGCTATTTTGCCTCGATTTTCGCATCTATCTAGCACTGCTACATCATAAATTTTACTACTCGTTTAAGTCTAACCCAGTCAATCTTGATGAGCAACAGGCCCGGTCATGAAATCCCCGTAACTGGTTATCGGTCGATTTTCACATCCCGACAAGTCCCCACCCTTGTCTTGTTTAGTTAAAAACAAGAATCAAGGAATTTCGTGTATTGTCCCTTTCTTCGACTCGGGTGCCAGACTCTGGATCACCTCTATCGATAAGTAGACAACATACACTAGTCCCTATTGATGGAAGGCTTGGATCTATAAAACATCATTTTATAGTTTACCCAATATGACTTAATATTTTAATTCGAGAGGGGATTTTCGGTTTTAGGAAGTTTGAGGTAACTCTCCTCGAGATCTCACCGCGTTAATTATGCTTTATTATTTATTTAGTGATCTAAATTCTAGCGCGCAAGCCAAAATAAATCAACAAATAAAATAAAATAAAACATTCACACCTAGCATGCATGCTACCATAGTATGTTTTCGATCGGGAGCCTCCTATGCGGACCACCATCGAGCCAAAGACGATGGTCCTATTGGTCAATCTATTGGGTTTCACAGAGACCTACTCTATTACACATTTTACCATGCATACATGGCCTTTAGTCTTCTTGGGCTCCCACCTTGCTTGTAACGGGCCTCCATCCTAAACTAATAAAACAGTAAAGCCCTATCTATTACAATGGCTCAAAGTGGCCCAAAACTTAAGGCTCGCAGGCCCAATAAAACCAATAATATTATAATCAACCAATCATATCTAACCTAAGGGTCAAGGCTCGGCGCGATCGAAAACCACGTAAACAATTTCACGTTGAGCAAGAAACAAGCAAAAATATAATTTTCTTATTTCTTATATTATTTTAAAACTACCTTTTAAAATAACTTTAGATTCTAGTTTTAAAAACCCCTTTCTAAAACAATCTCTTAATTATCATTTTAAAAACCCCTTTTTAAAATGACCCTTTGATTTTATTTTAAAACCCCTTTTAAAATTAAATCACAATTTCTATTTTAAAACCACCTTTTAAAATATCTCATGGTTCTTACTTTAGTCCACTACTAATTATGAAAAATTAATCCTTCGGATAATAAAACACCTTTTAAACATAATTCAGGTTCTGGAAATTTCAAATTTTGAAAATTACAGTTTGGTCCTTCAATTTTCGAAAATTACGTTTTGACCCCAAAACTTTCGGAAATGATAAATCAGCCCCAAAAATTCCAGAACTTGCAAATTGGCCCAGAAAACAGAAATTAATATTTTATTTCCAGAAACTTTTGTTAATCGCAAAACAGCCCCTGAAGTTTTCGTAAATTGCAAAACAGCCCCACAACTTACGGAAATTGCAAAACAGACCCCTATCGCTTAGAAAAACAGATTTTCAATTTCAGCCCAAAATTTCCAGAATATTAAAATTTCAGATTCTGTCCAGATTTTATAAAAAATCGTAAATTGCAGTTTTAGTCCTGTAATAATCGCAAATTGCAGATCTGGCCCAAATAAGAATTATGCTATTTATCCGAACACATAATTAATCATAATCAGCAAGATCCATGCATAGAACACGACAAATAAACATATTCACGAAAATTTGAAGTGTTCAAGCCTTTTTCATATGTGCATAATAAGTTAGGCTCTGATACCACTGTTGGGATTTTATGGGTATAATTGTCAACTACAACAGTGTGGAATTTAAATTTTTTATTATACACCAAATCCCAGGGAACACTTATTAGCACATATGAATTAAGGTTGAATTTTAATTAAAGCATGCATATACTAAAATTAAATAGATGGTAAAAGTCATTTTACCTCACCACAGGCAAGGTGGTGGTTTCCTCCGGTCTTCAATTGTTCACTAGAGCACCCCAAGTGTTGTGCCTCTAGAGAAAGTCCACACCAGTTGGATTTGAGTGACTTCGCGAAATCCCCAGGCTCAGAACTAGGATTAAGGAATCGTCTCGTCAGGAATTGGATGCGGATCCGGGAAGAAGACCTGGAGAAAAATCCTACACAGGGAGGGCGATTTCTACAGGGTTCGATTATGCAATTAGGGGCGAGAGGGGGCTGAAATTTTCGGCCTTGATGTGTTTTCTTGTGTTGTGATTTTCTTTCTTGCTTAGAATAAATCTCTTAGGGTTCTCACCTTAGATTATGTATATCTAGTATTTATAGATGTCTCTATTAGAAGACTCCTTCTCCTAATAGACATCTAATTCTTGAAAGAATATCTTATTTTCAAGAAAGAAGATATACACAAATCTTATCACTTTAGGAAAGAAGATCTCTTTCAATCTCTTTCCTAGTTACACAAGATAACACAAACACTTAATCCTTATCATAATCAAACATAATCAACATTAATTCAAGACTAAATAATCAAGCAAAAAATCGGCCAACCTCATTCAATAAAATCGGCCCATGTGCTTTTAATTAGTCCTAAACTTAGTTTGATCATTGTTCCGAAAATCAGCCCATGCAAGATTAATT
This sequence comes from Penstemon barbatus, assembly GCA_003313485.2. Classification (NCBI taxonomy): domain Eukaryota; kingdom Viridiplantae; phylum Streptophyta; class Magnoliopsida; order Lamiales; family Plantaginaceae; genus Penstemon; species Penstemon barbatus. Next base: position 53,222,591 of record CM064881.1, on the reverse strand, counting down.
AATCCTAGATTAATTTTCTTTACAATAATCGGCCCATATGCTTAAATTAATTAATCCTAGATCAATTAACTTTCATATGGATTGGCCCATGTGTTTTAATTAATTAATCCACTATTAATTAATTAATCCTTTCCAATTAACACTTTAATTGAGGATTTAATCAATTAGAAATTCCAATTGATTCATTAATTAGTTACTCCTAATTAATGATTCTCCATTTCGAATTAACACTTTAATTCTTGATTAATTAATTAGTTACTTCTAATTAATTATTCTTCTTCTTGAATTAATACTTTAATTCATATATTGATTTAATTCCTTAAATCAATTGATTCCTTCCAGACTGTCACTGTCCAACTGTATTGTGTGTGACCCTCTAGGTTCACCATCAATTGGCAGCAGGCCCACGACTTTCGTGATTTAATTAGTGAGCAATTAATTGCTCTGATCAATTAACCACTTTAATTGACCACTCCAGAATTAATTTCCTTATTAATTCAGGAGTACCCACACCTCATGGTCGATGTCTAGCCACAAGCCCATGAGGCCCAACTTCAGGTGAATTGATATTCGTGAACCTCCAACTCTTATAAATGCCATGTACATACGGTCCTTCTATCAACTAATTTCCCGATTGAGACCTAGGGTGTGTGAATTGGTCGGCACCTCTAATTATCTCAATTCTGTACTTTCTAATTCAGGATAATAATTCCAGTGTGACTGCTAAATTTGGAAACCCCTTTCCAAATCCGTCACCGACTACGGCCGTAGATTCCTCGGATTTATTATCTAAGAAAGTACAGGAAATTCTCTCATCTTATCAGGATGAGTCGATAGATCCTATATTAGTACTAACTATCCGCGCACACGTTCATACGTACCCAAAGTAGTCGCACAATGACCAAGCTATGTGATCGGCTCCTAAATCAAAGTACGTATTCCCGTGTACCGAATCCGCCCTAGTACCTCAAGTCATAGGACTAAATCGTACACTATTATAAGTCTTGAGAGACATCCCATTACCGATATGCTTAACGCACTTCCACGATGGGTCTCTCTGTTCGGGTCGTTCGATGCGTTCGATCCCCTATCGAACCACCTAGTCATATGCACTAGCATTTAATGCCTTGTTCATGAAACGACAACAAATTCACTTCATGTGAATCATGCATAATCCTACAAGTCTTAACGATTCATTCGATACCCCGTCTCGATATGAATCTATGACTTGGAACATTTTTGAGATCACGACCTTTGAGATTGTTTCATGATTAATCGCACCCAATACTGAAGTGAATAATCCCGTAGTCATGAGTGATCTCAGGATTTCATCCAATCGCTTAGATACGTTCGCGAGAGATGAAGTTGGCCATTGTTCAATTCACGTACTATGAATAAACGGGCGTATTATCTTATGAATCATAAGATTGCTTCTAAAGGAAGTTCCTTAACAAGCTTATATTTGTTGGCTTGCTGGGCACTATCCTATCACTGAGTCCTACTAGAACTATGTTTCCTTGAAAAGCTAGGTTTAATGTGATATAAATACCTAGTTTATCATTTTATTACACATGTTTTACATACACAGCTTACGCCTGTATAACAAATAATCAAAGATTATTGAATAGAAAAGCTTTTGCTATGCTATTATATTCGTTGATTGTCTTTATTACTGATTGTTCCATCTAATTGTTCTTACTTGATATTGATCCATCCGGAATAAAGTAACAGAGCCCTTTAATTCGTATATATTGAGAATCCCCAATATCACCTATTTACTGATATAATCTTACCCGACGAAATCCAGTTAAATCAATAAGCCTTCTGTTCACGAAGCTCAAAGTCCTTCTTCTCCTGCTCATAGAGTCCTTTGATCACTTCAAGCTCCTTGCTCAACTTTTGGTGAATTTCTTCCCTCTGATCCTTAGCGGCCTTCTCCTTCTCTAAAGCCAGTTTTTCCTCAAGGACATGGTCCAACTCGGTTTTCTTCTTCTCCAATTCGAGGGCGACAGCAGCATGTCGGTTCAATCCCGTTCAGCTAACATTTTGAGCTCGAGGAATTCTTGTCCAGCCTACCGTACGAATGGGTGGTTTAGTAAAAAAAACATGATGAATGAAAAAATGAAAATGATAATAAGAGAGAGAGAGAAACCTGAGAGGGAAAATTCGATCCGGACTGAAACAACTCCGAAGGGCTTTTTCCCTTAGACGCGCCCGATTCAGAAATAGAAATATCAGCCTGCGGAAGACTCTTAACAGGATTCTCAAGTACCACTCTCGGAGCAGACTCATCTTTCAACTCTCTAAGCGGGGAACGAAAGATCACTGGAGAAGCAGAAGCAACACGAGGGTCAGAAAGATTCTCAACTTTCGAGGACTCAGCAGACGCTCCGGAAACTAAAGAGCCTTCACCAGTATCCGTCAGTTTAGGTTTCTTGCCCAAACCTCCTATGGGGGAACCAACTGCAAGATCACTGGTCAACAACTCATTCCCAGCGACAAGGTTCTGCAAGGTCTCGATCGGGGTGATCCCATCAGAGTAAGGCCTTTTATTCGAAACAAGGACTGATGCTTTCTGCCTAGCTAACGCTCTATTTGAAGTATCAAGAGGTTTCGATGGAGAGCCCTCAGACTCCTCATCGAGATCCTCATCTAAAACTGATTTGCTAGGTATAACCTTAGCATGTTTTATTGAAGCCTGCTTCTCTTTCTTAACCTCCCCTCCCTTAGAAGTTTTGGGGGAAGACGCAGAAGTTTTTGGAGAGGCCTGGGAGGATTTATTTTCCTTAGTCGATTTTTTATCTTTGGGCAGACCTTTACTCTTGGCACCATCCAATAACAACTTGGGGTCGATGGGATTACCCAATATTTGATCCATGGTGAACGAGGAAATAAGTTTGAAAGTTCGAAAATATATGCCAAGCGCGGAGCTCCGATCTGAAAGTTTAAGGGCTTTATGCCAAATGATCCGAAATAGTCCTTGTATTTATAGAGGCGACACACTACTTTTGCTATAATTGAACCATTTCTCTCTCAAGAAATTTAATAGGGAGTGATAGAATTCGACCTTAAAAGGTAATAAAGATTTCGGACTGTAAAAGGGCAAAATTAGGATATGCAAATATTTACAAGTTAAAAAGGATTTTACGGATTACAAAAATGGAAAAGCACTAAAGAAGAATCCTATTACATAAACCATTACTCCCATTACATAGCTATTATAAATGATCGGATTTCTAGCTATCGGACTCTGAATCACCTCCTTCCGAGCTATCTGATCCGTTGTCTGAGCTGCCACTATCTTTGCCGTCGCTACCCGAAGGCTCTGCTCGATTGTTGAGTCGGTCATTTTGCTCATCTGATTCGCCATCTATGTCGACATAATGATGTTCCCGTAATGCAGATTGGGGGTTATTGCCAGACAACTCAAGCACATCAGGATTCGGCATTGGAACGCCAAATTCCTCGACGAACGGGGCAAAATGATGATCTTGCCAACTCATGGTTTCCTGGGGTAAAGACGAAGCTTTGTAGTCCTTCCCTTCGGCATTCTTATAGGGATTCATATACCGGAGATATTCGTCGATCTTGTCCAGAATTCTCTCGGCCGAGACTAGCTGTTGAACCCCTTTGTGGAAGATCGTTTGAAGAATCCAGCTTATCCTTTTTCGAACTAAGGGATCGAGAACATGGGACTTCAAAAACTCTCGTATGGCTGGAATTACAGCCTCTTCCTGTCCTTGGGAATATGCACTCTCGGAATCTTGCTTGGTTTGTTCGAGCTCAATCTTAATCTTCTTAAGTTCCTCCTCGAGGGCGCTTTTCTCCTCAACTATCGATACCAAATCTTCCTCCACGGATGGGGTATGTTTTTTCTTGGTGCTCTCTAGTTTCTTCTTGGTTTTAGACAATTCACGGCGATTGTCTGTTAGTATACTTGTAACATCATCCAGTTGTGCTTGAAGAGTTCTATTCTCGGCCAAAGTCCGCGCGAGCGCATCATGAGCCTCTTGTGACTCTTGCTCTAGCAACGACAAACGATAAGTTTGAAGTTCGAAGTAATCCCCAACCTATAAAAGGGAAATGGTGTCAGTAGGTTATTTAAGGATTAAAAGAGATGAGGTACTCAACTACAACAACTGTTACCTCCTGGTATGTTCGGGAAAAGTAACTCAGAATTTCGAAGTCACTTTTGACAGTATGGTGAAGCAGATCTCCCTTAAACCGTCCGACCATAAAAATTCTTGTAGTTTTATCAAATTCATTTTCACCATTTGGTCCTAGATCGGACAAAATGGTTCCTTCTTCTGGATATCCAGCGGCCCTGCACCCGTGAAAATGCTCATCCATGAAATTCGCTACATCCGGTTCCGATCTGCCTGGTCGACAGGGAACAAAATCGGAACTCCTGCCAAACGGTTTTACCCTCCTCAAAGGCCCAGGGTGATCAGCATTCCGTTTCTGAGCCATACGCTCCTCACGTTCTCGTATACCCAAAATACGATTACAGGAGTATTGACTATAACCAGCGGATGAGGGATTAGAAGTGTCAATCGAGAACACACTACGTAAAGGGCCCGCTACCGTGGGATTTAATGAACTCGTGCCGCCACCCCTCTCAAAGGTGGAAATATTGTTGGCATATCGATCAGATCTTCGACCGAATTACCTACTTACATTCCTCTTTTCGGGTTGTGTTTTTTCTCTTGCTGGGGTTGGTTTTGTGTGTTCCTGGAAGTAACAGTCACTATCGACCTAACGGTAGACAGTCGGAACTTCTCAACAGTTTGATCTGGAAAGAAAACGCTACGTACTTAGGAAGCTAAGCAAGAAAATACAATCAATCACGCATTAAAATACAAAAGGATAGTAGCGTACTTAAAGTAAGTGGTACATGAGATAAAGTAGCCGGTTCGGACACCTGTCTGAACGATCCGCCAAGAGATTGATTAGATAAAGGAAGTGAAAACTCGACCATGGGAGCAGGATAATCACATTTACATAGACCTGCCATCCTCAAAACCCCTTCTCGAATAAGGAGCGGGGTCTGATAAGGATCGGACTGCAGTTGTTCCAAAAGTTCGTCGGAAAAATGATGACTGATCTTTTCTTTAATTCTGCGACGACCATATACCCAGGACCCTACACCAGCCCATCGATATGGTCTAGTTTTTTAACTTCTCTCCGAGACGGGAATGTCGGAACCTTTCACAAAGAAGAACCTTCTTTTCCAGGCTTTAGTTTTATCCATAGCCACATTCGAAAGCATAGGCCGATTCGACCGTTGTGAAAAATATACGAATCCCGCGTTGGAACCCTTAGACATGTCCATCTGGAATATTTGCCAGAAATTCCGAAAAGAAGCCTCTTCCCCTTTGGCTTCCATAAGAACGCTAAACGCTACGATATATGCAATAGAGCTCGAAAGAATCTGAGCAGGGGAAGTGAAAAAAACGTCAAAATACTCCTGATCAGGGGAATAAACGGGATGCGCAATCCATGAGAAAATTGTTTTTCATAGAAGGCCTGACATCCAACCGGAGGATCAGTCGCACGTTGACGATAAGAAGGGATCAGGATCGAAAAACCTTTAGGGAGGATTTCCCAAACTTTTCATCCAGATAAGCGCGGTCGTCCTTGCCAAAACTGCAGGAAGTTTGATTGGCACCAAGTTCAGCCCTATTGTGACCGACTGTTCTAGAAGGTCCTTCAGACTTGTATATCCTAACAAAGGCATTATCGCCAATGCTATGTTTCTCGACCACGTTTTCCTCAAGATATTCAACCTGATCAGCACCTTCACGATCGGGATGAATTTCCCCTTCCTCAAAATCATCGATAAGCCTCAAGTCAGGGTCGGATTTTTGATCTTAGGAAGAATTGCTTCATAAACAAGTTTCGACAAATCAACATATATATATAAGGTTAAAAAGGTAAATTGCAAACTGGACCCTGGATAACCGCGGCGGTTGAACTCTCTCAGGGTAAATTCCAATTTATCTTCCCGTTAATTGCATATTAGTCCCCTATACTCTCTGGAACTGTGGGCCGTAGACCAACGTATGATAAGACACGCCTCTTTTGTCTCGATATTATTTACTTCTCCGATCCTTTACTTTACCTCACGCTCGGAGAAGTTGGGGAGTATTAGTAAGGGATTAATCATGGCAACCAATACCGAAGGACACTTTGGTTAAGATCGATCCAAAATCCAGACAAAAATTCATTGTATTGTTTCCAAGATATGCACTCTTTTTCCCTGATTCGGTTTTTATCCCAATGGGTTTTTCCGAGTTAGGTTTTTAACGAGGCATATCCAAAACACATCGTAAATGGTTCGTTCATCTCACCGTTCAAAGCAACATATACTTCTTCGAGCTTAAGCTTCACTTTGAACTCGAGAAGTGGGGGAGTGTTGATGAGGGATATTTTGGACTCTTCATGCAGAAGCCCAGACAGGATCGAAGATCAGGAATCCCGACCTTGGAGACATAGCATCGAGCCCATGTCCCAGTTTATCGAGTCCGAACTATCAAAGAGAGCTCATGGTCGAAGGTTACTGTTGGGCCGACCTCAGGTCCAGGCCTTTGGGCCGAGAAATATATCCCTGCGGATGGATCAGCTAGCTCACCATTTCAACTATAAATACCACAAGAATTTATGACGCCATACACGCTTTCCCAGGTGCTCTCAACTCGAAGCTCATGTTAGGACCTCATTTGGGAAGCTAGTTTAGGTTATTTTGTATGTATCTATCCTCTAGCTTGTACGACATCCTATAATGCTCAGATAGGACCCTCCTTACTTGTAATCTGTACACCTACGTTCGAGATATATATTATTGATCTTCTCATCATATAATTGTGTTTTAGCTATTTACTTTGCTACCTTGATCACCCTACGAAACAGCGTAAGATCACAATCATTATGCTATATCTCTTCATTGTCACTGCTTCAAGTGAGAAGGTGCAGTTCTCTATCAGCTTCGCAACCATATCAGCCATGCGCTGCTACTCGTCTTTCAGTTGCCTCTTTTTGATGTTGCCATTCAACATCTCTCCTTCTTTGGCACAGATGGCCCAGAATTCTTGAAGCTTTTCTTCAGCAAGAGTGGTGACATCATGTCGACCACTGTTAGGCAAATCGAAAGTTTCGTGAAGTAGAACAGGGGTTATCACTACAAATTTATCCCCAACAACAACTTTGATCTCCCTCTTCGTAAAGTCTACTTCAGCTGTCTTGTAATACTCCAGAACTTGGTCCTTCCAGACCAGACCTTGGTGCATCTCCATAAAATTCACCAGAGAAGCAGCTTTGAATTTCTCTAACTGTTGCTTCATAAAATCCGTACCAGATTGATAGTATGCATCGTAGACAAGATACATACCCTCCGCCTTTGCTTCAACACCAGAACTCATCTTGAATCTGTGGAAGTTAGTGAAATAGCACGATTTGCATAAAGTAGAGTGCAAGGAAATTTTTTTCTCAAAAATGCTCTAGGTATATTTGGGTGCGTAAAGAACGACAAGTCTTATCAAATCTGGATTTATAGAGTTAGGGTATTTCGGTTTCCGTGATACCAGCCAACCGTTAGATCCGTTTCTTGTCAGTCCTGATCGTGCGGCGTCAGTTACGCCTTTTCAAATTCAAAAAGCATTTAATGACAGGCGGGAATGCGAACCCCCTTACTGTACTTATAAAAGCGTATTTTAGATAAAACGTTTTAATGTACTTAGCTTTTATACAGTTGATCAGACAGGTAATTAAAATACTTATCTGATGGGACTACCGTCCTGATGACAAAGATGTTATCAGTGAAAGCCAATAACTGATAACCTTCCTTGACTGTTTGTCAATCCAGCTAGATAATTAATCTTCAATCTTCAAGACCTTAATCTTCTGATGAAATTATAACTTCAACTAACTGTCATCAACAAATTTCATCTTTTAATCAAAAGTACAGCTAGTCGTACACGTTCCCCCTGACTTTAAGAATTCATAATTTAACTAGTCTGTTGAGAGTTAATCCTTGAAGATAATATGATGAGTAAGCTGTTGAACTTCAGTCTTCTAATTTTAGTAGACCTAGTTCAGCTCTCAGAGTTGAAAACCTTGTCTCACTTAGATGTTTAGTGAAGATGTCAGCAATCTGATTTTCAGTAAACACATATTCTATCATGACATTTCCTTTCTCCACATGATCTCTAATGAAATGATGTTTGATCTCAATATGCTTAGTCCTTGAATGACTTATAGTATTCTGAGTAAGGCTGATTGCACTTATATTATCACAGTAGATAGGTATTCCACTGATTTTTATGTTGTAATCATCTAGTTGATGCTTCAACCATAATATTTGTGCACAACAAGCTCCAGCAGCTATATATTCAGCTTCAGTAGTTGATATAGATATTGAAGTCTGTTTCTTACTCATCCAAGAGATCGGACGACTACCTAAGAACTGACAGGCACCTGTTGTGCTTTTCCTGTCAATCTTGCAGCCAACAAGGTCAGAGTCTGAATATCCAATGAGTTCAAATCCAGATTCCCTAGGATACCACAATCCCAAATCTTCATTACCTTTAAGATATTTGAGTATCCTTTTGGCAGCTAGGAGATGAGATTCTTTAGGATTTGATTGATACATCGCACAAACCCCAACAGAGTACATAATATCAGGTCTGGTAGCTGTTAAGTATAACAGTGACCCAATAATTCCTCTGTACTCATCTTTATCCAAACGAAGACTAGTAGACATTGGAATATTAGCAGTAGAGCTAGTTTCCATACCAAATTTCTTGAACAGATCCTTTGTGTATTTTGCTTGGCTGACGAATATTCCATCAGGCAACTGTCTTACTTGCAAGCCAAGAAAATAATTAAGTTCTCCCATCATGCTCATTTCAAACTTGTTCTGCATCATCTTTGAGAACTTATCACACATCTGTTGATTTGTTGAACCAAAAATGATGTCGTCCACATATATTTGCACAAGCAAAATATGTTCTTCCCATTCAATAGTGAACAGGGTCTTGTCAACCTTACCTTTGCGAAATCCTTTAATTAAAAGAAAATCAGATAGGGTATCATACCATGCTCTTGGAGCCAATTTCAGTCCATAGAGGGCTTTATTCAGACGATACACCTTGTCTTCTTCTTGATAAGCTTCAAATCTAGGTGGTTGTTCAACATAAACTTCTTCTTGCAATTCTCCTTTTAGAAAAGCTTATTTCACATCCATCTGATAGACTGTGAAATTCTTATGAGCAGCATAAGCAAGAAAGAGTCTGATAGCCTCTAATCTTGCTACCGGTGCAAAAGTTTCATCAAAGTCAATACCTTCTTCTTGATAATAGCCTTTGGCAACTAATCTTGCTGTATTTCTGGTGACCACACCATCTTCATTCATTTTGTTCCTGAATACCCATTTAGTGCCAATTACTCTTTGATGACTTGGTCTAGGAACTAAGTACCAGACTTCATTCCTTTCAAATTAATTTAGCTCTTCTTGCATAGCTTCAATCCAGTTTGAATCACTAAGAGCTTCTTCAATCTGTTTGGGCTTAATTTGAGATAGGAAGCTGACAAACATTGCTTCACTTGCAGCAGCTCTCCTTGTCTTTACTTTATCCAAAGGATCACCAATCACCAGCTCTGGTGGGTGATTCTTGAGCCATCGAAAATCAGGTTGCAAATCATAATGTTGTCCTTTGTTTTGATCTTGCAACACTACTGTCGGAGTTCCAGTAGTAGTCTGTTGAACAGCAGTTGTCTGTTGAACATTCTCTGGTCTGTCAGCTGTTTGCTACTCCTCTATTAGACAATCAGCATTGTGATTTTGAACAACACTTGAGTTTGCAGCTGAGTTGAGATTGATAGAAATAGTGTCCTGCAAGCCAGCTGTATGGCTAGCATTTATTGTAATAAATAAGGAACTATTCAATTTCGATTAATAAATGCACTTTATTAAATGATCATCTTTATCTTATGTAATAAATATCTATGCATAAGGATAGAAGTCCTTAGATCACAGGGCTATGGGACAACCCGTGGACTGATCTCCAAGGCCGTGATCTAGAACATATTCAAGAGTCATAGAATCCAATCGAGATAGGACATCGTTGGATTCGATTAGACTCTCACTATTGTGTATACTCCGATGAACTGGAGAACGCTGGGGTTCACGAGCGTGACTGGGATAGTCGGTACAACTAAGTGGGTTGCTTGCTGGGATGGCAAGCGCACTAAATACCCCAATTAGGAAATAACTCACCATGGAAGTGGTAGTCGTATATCGAGGTTGAAGTTATTCCAATTTGCAATAGTATACGAGGAACGATCCCTAACTACTTGAGGTGATAGGGCTTATCTGGTGCGAGAACTTCTATGCTTTGATATGAGTTCCGACTGACTGGGGATCGCCAGAAAGTCTCTGTGGACTCATATTGGGTATAGAGGAACTCGTATGCATATTCATATCATCAACAAAGGATCCATTGACTCGACTTGATAGGTTGGGAAATTCTCCTATGGATTTCTGTGAGAAATCAATTCTGGTAAAATCCTTGGCCAAGGTATCTGACGACTTTATGTAATTAGCTCATAGAGGTTAAGTCAAAGGGAATTTATTTTGAGACCAGAATACATAAGGTCAAGACAAAATAAAAGGGAAACCGATGAAAGACCATACCCTTAAGTCTCGACTGGGAGATTGATCGATGGAGAGATTATGTCGTATATGGAAATTGTAAATGATAAAAGGTTCACTGAATTAATTCACCAGTGATTGGGCTCCATGGGCTTGTGGCTGGACATCGACCGTGGAGTGTGGGAGAATTCCCAAATTGGCAGGGGTGCTAATTTTGGAATGATCAGTTGACAGAGTGTTCGATTGATTTAGAGTATGTCTTACTCGAATAATTAAATAATACTTAATTATAACCCACGACCAATTATGTGGTGAACCTACGGGAGCATACACAATACACATGAAGCGAAAGCGAGGAAATAAGAATGACCGGGTCGACTGGGTCGACTAGGTGAGTAATCGACTGGGTCGATTATGAATGGTGGGTTGATTGGGTCGACCCAGTTGGAACAAAGAAGGATCCAAGTTGAATTGGATCAGGATCATAAATTAAATTGGAATTTAATTTGTGAGTTAATTAATTAAGTTGGATTTAATTAATTAAAGGAATAATTAATTAATTGGACTTAGAGTCAAAATTAATTAATTGGGATAATAGTTAATTAATTGGGCTATTTAATTGGGAGATTAAATAAAAGCCTGGTCAAATTAATTAACTGGGTCATGAAGACTTAGTCTTCTAATTAGAGAGGGCCATGGCCCATGTAGGAAAAAGGAGTCCTAGTCCTAATAGAACTAGGTTAGGGAGATAACTATAAGTAGGTAACTTGTAGTTATTTTTCAGACACACCTCAAAGCAAAAATTGAGCAAGAGCAAAATTCTCTCTCCCTCTCCCATCCAGATCGGCCGAACCCTTCCAGTGTTTGGAAGAATTTTTCGTCTTCCATTTTTGTTCCTAAATCGTTCCTAAATCCTAGATATTAATATACCCTATGCTCTAGTCGATTAGGTTATATTAATTTTCGTGATATTGTGGTGTATCAACTCGTAGAGGCGCAACACGTGGGGCGCTACTACAAAAGCTTGGATCGATTTAGCTGGAGGAGAAACTTGATCTCGACTGCCAACTTGGATTTGCAAGGAGATAGGTATAACGTGTAAACTACTTATACTATCGTTTAAATTAATATTTATATATATACACCTAGAGTAGTATCCTGGCAAGATTCCGTAAGAGGTCCTAAAATATTTATATTCCGCTGTGCCTAGGGCTGTTTATCTTACCGAATCCCAACAGAGATCAGGTAGTATGATGGGAATATATTCTTCATTCTTTTCAACACTCAATTTCTGAAAATAAGTAGACAGATTCTGATCAGTATTTTGATTATTTTCAGAAGATTGACTCGGTTCATCAAATACTACATGAATGGATTCGTCTGTAAGTAAAGTTCTTTTGTTAAAGACTCTATAAGCTTTACTAATAGTGGAATATCCTACAAATACTGCTTCATCAGCCTTTTCTGCAAAAGCAGTAAGGTGATTTTTCCCATTATTTAAAACAAAGCATTTACAACCAAAAATTCCAAAGTAATGAATGTTTGGCTTTCTGTTGTTCCAAACTTCATATGGAGTCTTGTTTTGGTGCTTGTTGATCATGCATCTGTTTTGGGTAAAGCATGCTGTATTTGTTGCTTCTGCCCAAAATATTTGAGGCAGCTTAACTTCAGCTATCATAGTTCTGGTAGCTTCTTTCAGGGTTCTGTTTCTCCTTTCAGCAACTCTATTCTGTTGAGGGGTTCTGGCAGCAGAGTACTCATGGCTGATTCCTCTGGCATTACAGTACTCTTCAACAGTAGAGTTTGTAAATTCAGTCCCTCTATCTGATCTGATCTTCAGTATTTTCATACTCTTTTTATTCTGAATTTGCTCCATCAGATTTGTAAGATGCTCCAAGGTTTCACTTTTCTTCTTCATGAAAATCACCCAAGTGTATCCTGAATAATCATCCACAACAGCTAGGCAGTATTTCTTTCCACCGTTGTTGATTGGATCAATGTGTACAAATAAGTCCATATGTAGCAGCTCCAAGATTCTTCCAGATGATTGGTGCTTCTTGCTTTTGAATGATTACTTGATTTGTTTACCCTTTCTCACATGCGTCACAAAGCTTATCTTTGTTCATGACTGTCTTTGGAATTCCTTCTACCAGATCATTTTTTATAAGTCTGTTGATGGTCTTGAAATTCGTATGATTCATTCTTTTGTGCCACAGCGAACTGACTTCACTTGGTGTTGATGCCACCAAACAAACGCTTGAATTCTTGTCAACAGAATTCCAGTCCACTGTGTTGACATTCCCTTGTCGTCTTCCAGATAAAATGACCTTGTTTGTTCCAATCTGTTCAACGTAACACTTATCTTTTGAGTAGATGACTGAATATCCTTTGTCACAAAATTGACTTATGCTCAGCAAATTGTATTTTAGGCCCTTAACATAAGAGACGTCAGATATCTCAATATTGCCTTTGATCAAATTTCCACTTGCTGCAATCTTGCCTTCCTTGCTGTCTCCAAACGTCATATTTGGACCATCCACAGCAACATCATCAGTCAGCTCATGTATGTTTCCACACATGTGTCTTGAATAGCCACTGTCCAAGTACCAGGTCTTCTCTACTTTACTCCTACTCCTAATCCTAACCTACAAAACAAAATAAAATTGTTTTAGGAACCCTTATTGAGAGGGTCCTGAAGGATTAGTTCCACCTTTGACAACCCAAGATGTTGATGTCTTAGGCTTCTTATGTTTCTGAGTTTCAGCAGGAGCTTGAACAATTTTGCCTTTATCACGTTCATCAGATTTGCCATGTTGTTGATAATCAGCATGATAAGGATAATGTTCATAAGCAGAATAAGATGCATGATAAGCAGGATATGCATGCATTGGATGAGCAGGATATGGTGCATAGTAAGTTGGAAATTGAGGTGCATGATACATAGGAGGATATGCAGCAGGTTGCACATAATAAGACTCATTTCCATACCAAGCATTTTGATTTTTCTTGTTTTTATGCTTCTTTGGTTTACTAGATGCTTGCTCATTAACAGACGACTTAGTTTTATCACTAGTCTGATTGGTTTTAGCCTTATCAGAAAACTTCCTAGGACTCTTCTGTTTTGTTTTCGTCTCCTTTAACACTTTCTCAGTAGAGGCAGGTTTAGTAGTCAGAACATACAAAATGACCTTACTGTTGTCAGCTGATATAAACTTTTCAGTATGGTTCAGTTCTATCTTATCCTGATCTAAAGGTGTCTTCTGTTTACTAGACATATGAGTGGATGCAACAATTGACTTTTCATGATACTTAATTGTTTTCTCAAGTTCCATGATTTTTCCTTTAAGAACTTCACATTCAGCTTTCAGAGATTCATTTTCTTGCTCCAGCTGTTTATATTCATCTGATTATTTTGGCTTTCAGCTTTAAGTTTCAGTGAACTATTTTGCTCTCTTAGCAATATCATCTCTTCCTTAATCTTACTAAATGCTTCAGCAATAGTAGTATTGTTAAGCATCATTTGTTCAAACGAATTAAATAATTCATTAACAAGAGGAGTTACCTCATCATCCTAAGAGCCATCAGAATCCTTAGCCATCAGGTAGAGAAGAGCAGGTCTCTCTTCATCAGAAGACTCTTCCTCAGATGTTTCTGAATCCGAATCTGATGAGTATACAGCAGCTAGCTTTTCCGCTTCTGCTACCAGCACCTTGCCTTTCCGATGCTTTCTTTCTTTTCTGATTCTCTTTTCTTCTTCAGTGTACTTTTCAGCTTTATGATATGGGAAGTCTCTGATGAAATGACCCAATTTCTTGCTGTTATAGCACATCATTTTAGATTTATAAGAATCTTTATCTTGAGAATAAGAAGTAGGGTTAGAAGTAGAAGCATTATTGTATTTGTTCTTCATTTTTCTTTTGTAGAACTTCTTGAAGTTGTTCATCAGCAATGCAACGTTTCCAGCAGTGTACTCCTTTTTGTTGAGTAGTGTGGCTTCATCAGATGAGTCCACGTCTTTGCTTTTGTAAGCTGGCCTTCTAGGATTTTCAGCAGCAACTAGGGCAGCTGTGGGACATGAAGTAGAGGTTTCTTCAACACCCATTCTTGGCAGTTTATACTCGTACGCCTTGAGTACTGAGAACAGCTCGGTGAGTGAGATCTTTCCCAAGTCTCTTGACTCTTCCATGGCTGTCACCTTCATGTTGAACTTCGGAGGTAGAGTCTTCAACACTCTGACGGTTATCTCCTTATCAGTGAAGATTTTGCCAAACTTTAAAACTTCCTTCAGCGTCCTTGTAAACCTTGTATCCATCTGATCCATGGTTACCGCAGACTTCATCTTGAAGTTGTCCAGCTTTTCCAGAGCAACACTCAGCTGATGCTCTTTGATGGCGTCGTTTCCTTCGCTCATGTCACAAACCTTATCCCACATTTCTTTGGCAGTCTTGCAATGCTTGACTTTGTCAAATCTGTCGTTATCAAGGGCCTTGGTCATGATGAAACGACCAACTTTAATCCCCAGTTTTATAAACACTCCTTTAAATCTTTTTCAAACAGTTAATCAAGTGTTTTATGCAGATCTGAAAATATGCAAGTAAAAGCAATGTAAAAACACAAGAATTTTTATAGTGGTTATATGAATTTAAATATCATTTAGTCCACTCTTCCAAGTCACACAGATCTTGGGTTATACTAAGAACACAAAGTGATTAGTACACTCTGCTTGCGTCTGATGGAATAGTGCCCTGCAAGCCAATATATTTAGCTTGTAGTGAAACTATCATAATCTTTCTTTAGTATAAATGACTTAATACGCACGTTTATTTATATGTGTATAAGGATAAACAATGGCCAACTTCATCTCTCGCGAATACATTTAAGCGATTGGATGAAATCCTTAGATTGCATTTGACTATGGGACGATTAACTTCAGTACTGAGTGCAATCATGAAACATTCTCAAAGGTCGTAATCTTAAAACTGTTCCAAGTCATAGATTCCGAAACGAGACGGGGTATCGTAGGAATCGCAAAGACTTGTACGAGTATGCATGATTCACATGGAGTGAATTTGTAGCGTTTCATGAGCAAGGCATTTGAGGCCACTGCATACGAGTAGGTGGTTCAATGGAAGATTGAACGCATCGAACGACCCGAACAGAGAAACCCATTGTGGAAGCGCATGATGCATATCGGTGATGGGATATTTCTCAAGGATTATAATAGTGTACGATTTAGTCCTTTGACTTGAGGTACTAGGGCGAATTCGGTGCATGAAAGTGCGTACTTAGATCTAGGTATAGGCCACGTAGCTTGGTCATAACATGCCTAGGTTGGGTGCGTATGGACATGTACGCGGGTGGTTAGTACCGATATGGAATCTATTGACTCACTGTAATGGGTGAGAGAATTTCCTATACGATTCTTAGATAATATATCCAAGGAATCCACGGCCGTGGTCGGTGACGGATTTGGAAAGGGGTTTCCAAATTTAGAAGGTCACAAAGGAATATTATCCTGAATTAGAAAGTATAGTTATCGAGACAAATTTAGAGGTGCCGATCAATTCACACACCCTAAGTCTTGATCGGGAATATTAGTCGATAGAAGGACCGTATGTACATGGCAATTATATGAGACGAGGTTCACAAATATCAATTCACCTGAAGTTGGGCTTCATGGGCTTGTGGCTAGACATCGACCAAGAAGTGTGGGTACTCCTGAATTAATAGAGGATTTAATTCTAGGAGTGGTCAATTAAAGGTTGTTTAATTGACCGGAACTATTTATTGTTCATAAATTAAATCACGAAGGATTCGTGGGCCTGCTGCCAATTGATGGTGAACCCAGAGGGTCACACACAATACAATTGGACGGTGACTGTTATAAAAGGACATGAAAGGAATTAATTGATTTAAAGGTAATTAAATCAATTAAATGAATTAAAAGTATTTAATTCAAGTGGGAGATTAATTAATTGGCTAACTTAATTAATAATTGAGTTGCTAATTAATTATGCAAAAGAAATAATGATTTAATTGGACTGGGCATTTAATTAAAGTAGTTAATTAAATAAAGGATTGCAAGACATGGGCTTCTATTAATTAAAGCCCATAAGGAGTCTTGCAAACCTAGGTCAGAAGGAGCTTATAAATAGAGCACAACTAGAGCTCAAATAAAAAAAACACCCTAAGAAAAACCTAGCCTCCTTTTGCCCTAGTAGCCGCCGCCCCCCTTAGCTAGAAACCCTAGCCGCCGCCGCCACCTTAAGCCGCCGCCACCTGCTGCCGTGGGCTGCCTTGGTGCCGCCGCCGCCATCTCCCTATTCCGTTGTGTTAGATCTTGATCTGTCAAGAGATTCAACACAATCCTGCAATAACAAATCTCCTGAATCCAGTTCTGAGCCTAAGATCTTGAGGTGTTGCCAGAATCCAATTGGTGTGGACTATCCCTGGAGGTGAGACACTTGGATCACTCCTGTGAACCAGATCCAGATTCAGAAACGAAGTCGGAGGTTTCCACCACCTTGCCTGTGGTGAGGTATATCGCAAAAACCCCCTTGTTAATTCATTGTGTGTGTTTTTGTTTCATGTTTTTGTATACATAATATGGAGACTTATTTTATGGGACCATTGGATGACTCGAAAAATTTTAAATTCCGCACTTTGTTGTATGACAAATCGAGCCATATCCCAACAGTGGTATCAGAGCCAACTCCATTATTATTATACAAAAGCCTGTACATAATTGTGTTCACCGTATATGTTTAATTATATGTATGAGAACGCATGATAATTATGTTCTATAAGTTGATTCTTGCTTGTTATGACTAGATCTATCATTGGGTAAAACTGCTTTTCAAGATCTGTGGCGTTTTTATAGTTTTTTGAAACTTCAGGACTTTTTGGGGTAAAAATCGCATATTAGGGTTTTTGGGGCTGAAAATTCGAAATTTTTGAAATCTGGAAATTTGAAAATTCTGGACTGTTCTTGCAATTCTGGTCGCACGGTTTTTGGGGTCGTTTTGCAATTTCTGAAAACTTAGGGGCTGTTTTGCAATTACCGAAACTTGAGGGGTCAACTTGAAAAATCGAAAATTTTCAAAATTCAAAATTTTATTTTCTGGTCTGCTGCCCGAAACTGCCCAGGGGTGTTTTTGTAACTTTTTAAAAGTTTTGGGGTCAAAGTGCAATTTTCGAAAGTTGAGGGGCGAAGATGCAATTTTTAAAAGTTGAAAAACAGAATCTGAAATTGAGCAGAAAATTAATTTTTATTTACCCGGATATTTATTTTGTCATAATTAGTAGTGACTAAAAAGCAAGAATCATAGGAAGTTAGTTTTAAAAGGATGTTTTAAAATTAAGGTAGAAGAAAGTTAAAGATGTTTACATGTTTCTTGCTCTACGTGAACTGTTTACGTGGTTTTCGATTGAGACGAGCCTTGACCCTAGGGTAGATGTGATTGGTTTAATTTATTGCTTGTTTTTCATTGGGCCTGCGAGCCTATTATTGTTTTTGGGCCACTTTGAGCCTTTGTAATAGAATAGGGCTTTACTGCTTTCCTAGTTTAGGATGGAGGCCCATTTACAAGCAAGGTGGGAGCCCGAGAAGATAAGAAGGCCATGAATGCATGGTACATTGTGTAATAGCATAGGGCCCGTTTGAGAAACCTTTAGATTGACCAATTGGGCCAACATCATTGGCTCGATGATGGCCTGCATAGGAGGCTCCCGATCGAAAACATATTGTGGTAGTATGCATGCTAGGCTTGTATGGCTTTTATTTATTTGTCGATTTATATTTAGCTTGTATGAGATGCGCGCTAGAATCTAGATCGTAATAAAAGATAAAGCATAATTGAAGCGGTGAGATCTCGAGGAGAGTTAGTATAACTTTCACACCAGTAAACCCCCTCTTGAATTAAATATTAAGTCATATTGGATTAAAATAAAATGAAGTATTTATATAAATCCAAGCCTTCCATCAATAGGGACTAGCGTATGTTGTCTACTTATCGATAGAGGTGATCCAGAGTCTGGCACCCGAGTCGAAGAAAGGGACAATACGTGAAATTCCTTGACTCCTGTTTTTAACTAAACACGACAAGGGTGAGGATTGGTCGGGATGTGCGGATCGACCGATAACTAGTTACGGAGAACTCACGACCGGGCCCGTTGCTCATCATGATTGATGGGTTAGACTTAACGATTAGTAACACTTATGATGTAGCAGTGCTAGATAAGTGTGAAGACCGAGGCAAAATAGCTTGAAGGTTGTGGAGTAACACAATTGGCAATAAGTATGCCTACCTGGGGAATTGGTTGTATGGCCACGAGTCGTGGGTGCAATTAATTGCCGCTGGGACGTCAAGACCTACTAGGAAATAGAATTTCCCGAACAATTGAAGGGGTAATTGTTTCGATAAAATAGTGGGAGAACTTCTACGATAGAAAGTCCAACCTTCGTAGATTATAAGTATTAATCATTAACTAGTCCACTGAATGTTTGTCTTCTCTTTAAATTAGATACTGAGATATCAGTAATTATCCATTTTACTATTTATCCTCAACTAATAAAATAGTTGGATTAAAATATCGACTAGGCAAGAAACTTGGGAATTGTCTTGAATTCCAAGAGTGGATGATGTTCTTAAAAGACAATCCTATGCCTTATGCGCTTATGAGATAAGTCAAAATATAAGAAACGAATCACCTGTAGAATATGGGAATATTAATGATCGTTTCTCATATATAGATGAATCTCAAAAGTGAAACGAATCACCTATAGAGTATGGGAATCTTAAATGATCGTTTCCTCAAATAAGCATCAAGATTGAACGAGCTATGGAAGCAACATGAGGAGCATGTTTGAAGCTTCCACCTCAAAAGGCCCGTTTTGAGGACCAATCTTCTGAAACAAACCTCCACCTCAAAAGGCTTGTTTTGAGGAGTAGTCTTGAATCAATATGATTCGAGACTTCTAAAGGAATTGTTTCAAAACTCGAGAATAATAAAGGAACTAGTGTCAAGGATCACTCTCTTTGTTTTATCAATCTAGTTGAAAAACTGGATCAGTTAAACGTAAGCCTGCAAGTGATCTTAACATTAACTTCCTCCTAAATTCTCCTCCTGCTCATTCAAATGACTCTTGAAATACACTGATCTTATTTGATAAGTTGATCACATTTCATGAATCAACCAAAGAATTGGTTAAAGGCAAATAGGATAGACCTGTCATGATCGTTTACACTTCGTGGACTGCAAAGTCATAGAAGAGTAAAATGAAAAAGAATTTATTCTCTTCTATTTCGACCATAAAGGTAGTCGAAAGAACGCAAGTAGCCTATAAGTCGAATTATCCCACTGCATCTAAGAAAGGCACTGATGTGTTTAATTAATTAGATGATCTAATTAATTAAGCAACGTTTCAATTAAAGGGTTAATTGGAAAGGAAAAGGATTCAATTAAAGAAGTTAATTGAAAGAAAGTAAATTAATTGAATTAAACCATTAGCTCAATTTTATTTGAATTAATGTGTGAAATTCAAATTAATACAAAGATAATAATCCATAACTTTGGTATGCTAGACTTGGACACATCTCCAAGAGTAGGATTCAAAAGTTGGTTTCACCTAAGCTTCTTGAAAAATAGAACTTGGATGAACTTCCAACCTGCGAATCATGTCTCAAAGGAGAGATGACCAGATCTCCCGTCACAGGGAATCAAGAGCGAACCAAATAAAATCTGGATTTAATCCATGAGTATGGATCACTAAAGGTTACTGTGAGAGGGGATTACTCATACTTCGTACCTTTTTACTAAAGACCCTGGTCGTTAGTAAGAAATGAATCTAGTGAGATGCAAATCTGAAAAACCAAGAAAGGTGTTTCAATGCGAAGTAGAGAATCAACAAAGATAAAGTATTACGACCATTCGATCTAATCGAGATAGCAAATACTTGTCAAGGATTCCTCAATTATCTTGATGAGAATGAGATTCTCATACAACAAACTCCTCCTAAGACGCCTCAACTTATTGAAGTGTCTAAAGAGATGGAATCTAACATTGTTAGGCATTATTCGATCCATATTGAGTTTTGTAAAAGCTTCCTTATGCATTCTAGGGGTTAGTGCTCCTGACTGCATCGAAGATACTAAGCAAAGTACCTTCAAAGTTTGTGCCTACAAAGCTTTACCAAGAAAGGTATGGCAAAATACCTCTGTGCTCTTACCTCTGAGCATGGAGATCTCCTGCCAATGGTAGAAACGAGAAAGGAGATAAATTGGCTAGTAGATCCAATTTGTATATAATTGTGGGGTATCCAACGAAATCCATTGGATACATGTTCCACGACAATGAGAAACAATCGTTTCTCCTAGATACCAGTTCCTCTGTTGATGAATCTCTCGTCAAAGGAAATGGAAACGTCATGGAACTTGATGAAGTCCAAGATTTGGACCCATCCCCGCAAACAGTGGGAGTTAATCCAGAATTTACTAAATCTACTTGTACACCTACTCTTCGAAGGTCTGATCGAATTCGTAAGGAGCCAGAGCGATTTGGTTTCATTCACGAATACGAGAATGTGGAAAGTGATCCAAACACCTATCAAGAAGCGATGTCAAACATAGACTTGGGTACATGGCTCGAAGCCATGTAAACCAAAATGGATCCCATCCATTCCAACAAGGTATAACCTTGATTGATCCACCCGAGGGATTTATCCCTATAAGTAAATTGTAAGTGGATCTTCAAACTTGGAATGAATGGAGAGGTGTTGACCTCTAAGAACGACTAACGGAAAAGGGGCTATTCACAATGTTCTGGAACAGACTTTGTTGAAAGCTTTTCTCCATTAGCGATATCTGAATCCATTTAGATTCACATTTGTTCTGATGAGATAGTCAAGACAATTGACTTCATCAAGGCGAGTATGAACAATGAGTGTACAAAAGGATTAGTGGGAGCACGATGAAGCTCATATTTTATATGTCGATAATGTTCTGGTTATCAGGGATGATATCGGAATATTAGCACAGACGAAAGCATGATTGTCCATGCAATTCTCCATGAAAGATTTAGGAGAAACATCTTGCGTATTGGGATACGTATCTATAGAATAGATCAGAAAAAGATGCTGACACTCTCTAAATCTAAGTACATAGAATCAATACTGGAAATATTCAGTATGAAGAATCCAAAAAAGGATTGCTTCCAGTGAGACCCGTATGCCTTGATCCAAAATTGATGTGCCCTTCATCAAATGAGAACAAAGGAGGATGTCTCAAATACCTTATGTTTCAAACAAAAGGTTGCATGTGGCATGCTTTACTATGTACTAGACCAGACGTAGAACATGCTCAAGTGTCGCGAGCAGTTTCTAGTCAAACTCCAGTGAAGAAGTACTGGACCACCGTAAAAGATATCCTTAAGCTCTTGACAAAGACTAAGGATTTGTTCTTGGTCTACGGTGGTAGTGGAGAATTAAAATTCGAAGGATTCACTGATTCGAATTTTCAGTCTGATGTGGATGAATTAGATATATCCATTCTTGGATACATATCCTGCCTCAATGGGGTAACGGTAAATTTGAAAATGTTCCAAGCAAATCACTGTAACCATTCAAACCACTGAAGCAAGATATATTGCAGCATTAAATGTAGCATTAAATGCGGCTTAAGAAAGTGTTTAGATATAAAACTTCATCCTATGGTTGGATGTAGTGCCTAGCATTGCGAAGCTCATGGTTATCTTCTATGATAACATTGGAGCTATTGTCAAAGCAAAGTATTCGAGATCTTACAGAAATCTAAACATAATTGAAAGAAAAGTACCATTTGATTAGAGAAATCATTGGTAGAGTTAACACGCGTAATGGATCGCGTCTACTCGGAAGACAACTTAGCGGATCCACTAAAAGAGACTATATCATGAAATGAGTTCGAAGAACATCTTTAGAAAATGGGTCCTAGAAACGTTTATGATTGGCTTTAGGGCGAGTGGGAGATTGATGGAATAGTGCCCTGCAAGCCAATATATTTAGCTTGTAGTGAAACTATCATTATCTTTCTTTAGTATAAATGACTTAATACGCACGTTTATTTATATGTGTATAAGGATAAACAATGGCCAACTTCATCTCTCGCGAATACATTTAAGCGATTGGATGAAATCCTTAGATTGCATTTGACTATGGGACGATTCACTTCAGTATTGAGTGCAATCATGAAACAGTCTCAAAGGTCGTAATCTTAAAACTGTTCCAAGTCATAGATTCCGAAACGAGACGGGGTATCGTAGGAATCGCAAAGACTTGTACGAGTATGCATGATTCACATGGAGCGAATTTGTAGCGTTTCATGAGCAAGGCATTTGAAGCCACTGCATACGAGTAGGTGGTTCAATGGAAGATTGAACGCATCGAACGACCCGAACAGAGAAACCCATTGTGGAAGCGCATGACGCATATCGGTGATGGGATATTTCTCAAGGATTATAATAGTGTACGATTTAGTCCTTTGACTTGAGGTACTAGGGCGAATTCGGTGCATGAAAGTGCGTACTTAGATCTAAGTATAGGCCACGTAGCTTGGTCATAACATGCCTAGGTTGGGTGCGTATGGACATGTACGCGGGTGGTTAGTACCGATATGGAATCTATTGACTCACTGTAATGGGTGAGAGAATTTCCTATACGATTCTTAGATAATATATCCAAGGAATCCACGGCCGTGGTCGGTGACGGATTTGGAAAGGGGTTTCCAAATTTAGAAGGTCACAAAGGAATATTATCCTGAATTAGAAAGTATAGTTATCGAGACAAATTTAGAGGTGCCGATCAATTCACACACCCTAAGTCTTGATCGGGAATATTAGTCGATAGAAGGACCGTATGTACATGGCAATTATATGAGACGAGGTTCACAAATATTAATTCACCTGAAGTTGGTCTTCATGGGCTTGTGGCTAGACATCGACCATGAAGTGTGGGTACTCCTGAATTAATAGAGGATTTAATTCTAGGAGTGGTCAATTAAAGGTTGTTTAATTGACCGGAACTATTTATTGTTCATAAATTAAATCACGAAGGATTCGTGGGCCTGCTGCCAATTGATGGTGAACCCAGAGGGTCACACACAATACAATTGGACGGTGACTGTTATAAAAGGACATGAAAGGAATTAATTGATTTAAAGGTAATTAAATCAATTAAATGAATTAAAAGTATTTAATTCAAGTGGGAGATTAATTAATTGGCTAACTTAATTAATAATTGAGTTGCTAATTAATTATGCAAAATAAATAATGATTTAATTGGACTGGGCATTTAATTAAAGTAGTTAATTAAATAAAGGATTGCAAGACATGGGCTTCTATTAATTAAAGCCCATAAGGAGTCTTGCAAACCTAGGTCAGAAGGAGCTTATAAATAGAGCACAACTAGAGCTCAAATAAAAAAAAACACCCTAAGAAAAACCTAGCCTCCTTTTGCCCTAGTAGCCGCCGCCCCCCTTAGCTAGAAACCCTAACCGTCGCCGCCACCTTAAGCCGCCGCCACCTGCTGCCGTGGGCTGCCTTGGTGCCGCCGCCGCCATCTCCCTGTTCCGTTGTGTTAGATCTTGATCTGTCAAGAGATTCAACACAATCCTGCAATAACAAATCTCCTGAATCCAGTTCTGAGCCTAAGATCTTGAGGTGTTGCCAGAATCCAATTGGTGTGGACTATCCCTGGAGGTGAGACACTTGGATCACTCCTGTGAACCAGATCCAGATTCAGAAACGAAGTCGGAGGTTTCCACCACCTTGCTTGTGGTGAGGTATATCGCAAAAACCCCCTTGTTAATTCATTGTGTGTGTTTTTGTTTCATGTTTTTGTATACATAATATGGAGATGACTCGAAAAATTTTAAATTCCGCACTTTGTTGTATGACAAATCGAGCCATATCCCAACAGCGTCGAACAACAAATGAAACGACCACAAATGCGCAATAGGATCACAAAGAAACTCCTATTCTACAGAGTCTTATCACTCACAAGGATGGATAAGAGCTCCTCACAACTTTTCTCTCTTACAGATTCACTCAGAAAATGTTTTCTTGAACTTCAACGGCTTCTGTCAACAAATGACTTTTAGCAGACGAGTGAGCTGTTCTTGAGCTTTTGAGACTTAGAAAATATTTTGCTTCGAATTCAATCTCTCAGAAGTTGTGTGTCTTTTTTTCCTTCGTCTCTTCAGCTATTTATAGTCACTCTTTGAATTTTGTCCGTTGAAGAGAGACAAAATTCAAATCTTTTGATTTCTGGTCCTTAAAATCCGCGAACGGCTCTCTGCACAGTGACAGTACTGCATATTGTACTATCTGTCAGGCAGCATTAAATACACCAAGCTGATACGAGGTCTTTCTTCAATCATTTGTCTTTAATAACCTTGTACTTCAGCATTTATTACTTCCAAGGGCATTTATTACCGTTGGGTAGACTTCTTGATCCTTTCCACTTGGCTGATCGAAAGTACAAGTCTAATGATGAACATAGCTGATCCCAAACTTGAACAAATCTGATTTGAGTCTGCTGATCTTCACCAGTCTGATTTCTTTCCTTCAGCAGATCAGTAGTCTTCTGGACCTTGAATCTTTGACCCTTCTAATAGTCTTCTTAATTGGTCAAAATTCTTCTAAGGGATTTTTCAACTAAGTTTTCCATACTTAGCTGATCTTAGGTTTTGGAAATCATCAAAACCACCCTTTACTAATTGACTTCAGTGCTTTTCATCTTCATCCTTATCCAACATAACCACTATAAAAATTCTTTGTGTTTTACTTTGCATTTTTCCTTGCATATTTTCAGATTGCATAAAACACTTTAACAAAACTGTTGAAAGACTTCGTGAAAAGAGTTTGTTAAAACTGGGGATAAATCTTTCTAATTGTTGTAAGTTTACTTGTGAAAAACACTGTTTTAAATCTGCTGCAAGTGTTCTGCTTTTAAAAGTTGATTTTACTGAAATCAGCTAAGTAGTTCAAAGAGAAGTGGTTAACTGTGTTGATTCAAAGATTTGTTCACTGATCAGCCTAGTCAGCTTACTGACCTTCAACAGCTTAGTCTGCTGACAGTCGAGTGAAAAATTTTTAAAGTATAAAAATTTTCAGAGGTCTATTCACCCCCCCCCCCACCATAAACCTCATCTAACCACTTGGGACCAACAAGTGGTATCAGAGTGGGTGGTTCATTAGAATCAGCTGCCTGATTAACGAGCTTGATCCGAGTGTTTTTCAAAGGTTTTTAAACTTTTTCAAAAGAGCATATTTTTTGAAAAATCAAAACTTTTTGAAAATGGATTGTATCAGCCATGTTCCCCATATAGCTGGTATGAGCTTCGAAGACTGGAAGATCATAATGGAGATCTTCTTAGCTGCTTACAATGATAACATGTACACATGTATCATAAAAGGTCCATTCAAATTCACCCAGACTATCACGGTTGACAAAGCTGATATAGTGGTGGAAAAAGACTTAACAGAGATACAGCTTAAGAAATCAAGCTGTACAATATGGATAAAGTTGGTCGTTTCATCATGACCAAGGCCCTTGACAACGACAAATTTGACAAAGTCAAGCATTGCAAGACTGCCAAAGAAATGTGGGATAAGGTTCGTGACATGAGCGAAGGAAACGACGCCATCAAAGAGCATCAGCTGAGTGTTGCTCTGGAAAAGCTGGACAACTTCAAGATGAAGTCTGCGGAAACCATGGATCAGATGGATACAAGGTTTACAAGGACGCTGAAGGAAGTTTTAAAGTTTGGCAAAATCTTCACTGATAAGGAGATAACCGTCAGAGTGTTGAAGACTCTACCTCCGAAGTTCAACATGAAGGTGACAGCCATGGAGGAGTCAAGAGACTTGGGAAAGATCTCTCTCACCGAGCTGTTCTCAGTACTCAAGGCATATGAGTATAAACTGCCTAGAATGGGTGTTGAAGAAACCTCAACTTCAAGTCCCACAGCTGCCCTAGTTGCTGCTGAAAATCCGAGAAGACCAGCACATAAAAGCAAAGAAGTGGACTCATCTGATGAAGCCACAATACTCAACATAAAGGAGTACACAGCTGGAGACCTTGCATTGCTGATGAACAACTTCAAGAAGTTCTACAAAAGAAAAATGAAGAACAAATACAGCAATGCTTCTACTTCTAACCCTACTTCTTCTTCTCAAGATAAGAATTCTTATAAATCCAAATTAATGTGCTATAATTGCAGGAAATTGGGACATTTCATCAGAGACTGCCCATATCCTAAAGCTGAGAAGTATACAGAAGAAGAAAAGAGAATCAGAAAAGAAAGAAATCATCAGAAAGGCAAGGTGCTGATAGCGAAAGCAGAGAAGCTAGCTGCTTTTTACTCATCATATTCAGACTCAGACACTTCTAACGAAGAGTCTTCTGAGGAAGAGAATCCTGCCCTTATCTGCCTGATGGCCAAGGAATCTGATAACTCTGAGGATGATGAGGTAACTCCTCTCGAAAATGAATTGTTTAATTCATTTCGACAAATGATGCTTAACAATACTGGTATTGCTAAAGCATTTAGTAAGCTTAAGGAAGAGATGATATTGCTAAAAGAGCAAAACAGTTCACTAAAACTTAAGGCTGAACAGCAAAAAGAATCAGCTGAATACAAACTGCTTAAGCAAGAGAATGAATCTCTGAAAGCTGAATGTGAAGTATATAAGCGTAAAATCATGGAACTTGAAAAGATAATTTTGTCTCATGAAAAACCATCTGTTGCATCCACTCATATCTCTAGTAAACAGAAGATACCTTTAGAACAGGATAAGTTAGAACTGAACCATACTGAAAATTTTATATCAGCTGACAACAGTAAGGTCATCTTGTATGTTCAGACTACTAAACCTGCTTCATCTGAGAAAGAATTAAAGGAAAAGAAAACTCCTAAGGCTAAAATGAGCAAAGAGCCTAGTGTAGGAAAACAGACTGGTAAGACTAGATAGCAGAGTCCTAAGAAGTCTGCTGATAAGGCTAAAACCAATCAGATTAGTGGTAAAACTAAGTCGTCTGTTAATGAGCAAGCATCCAGTAAGCCAAAGAAGCATAAGAACAAGAAAATATCAAAATGCTTGGTATGGAAATGAGTCATATTATGTGCAACCTGCTGCATATCCTCCTATGTATCATGCACCACAATTTCCAACTTACTATGCACCTTATCCTGCTCATCCAATGCATGCATACCCTGCTTATCATGCATCTTATTCTGCTTATGAACATTATCCGTATCATGCTGATTATCAACATAACAACTCTGATGAACGTGATGAAGATAAGCATGTTCATGCTCAAGTCAAAACTCAGAAGCCTAAGAAGCCTATGACTTCAACAACTTGGGTTGTCAAAGGTGGAACTAAGCCTTCAGGACCCTCTCAATAAGGGTACCTAAAACAATTTTTATTTTGTTTTGTAGGTTAGGATTAGGAGTAGGAGTAAAGTAGAGAAAATCTGGTACTTGGACAGTGGTTGTTCAAGACACATGTGTGGAAGCATACATGAGCTGACTGATGATGTTGCTGTGGATGGTCCCAAAGTAACCTTTGGAGACAGTAAGGAAGGCAAGATTGTAGCAAGTGGAAGATTAATCAAAGGCAACATTGAGATTTCTGACGTCTCTTATGTTAAAGGCCTCAAATACAATTTGATGAGCATAAGTCAATTTTGTGACAAGGGATTTTCAGTCATCTTCTCATCAGATAAGTGCTACGTTGAACAGATTGGTACAAAGAAGGTCATTTTATTTGGAAGACGACAAGGAAATGTCTACACAGTGGACTGTAATTCTGTTGACAAGAGTTCTAATGTTTGTTTGGTGGCATCAACACCAAGTGAAGTCAGTTGGTTGTGTCACAAAAGAATGAACCATGTGAATTTCAAGACCATAAACAGACTTATCAAGAATGATCTGGTAGAAGGAATTCCAAAAACAGTCATGAGCAAAGACAAGCTTTGTGACGCCTGTCAGAAGGTTAAACAAATCAAGTCATCCTTCAAGAGCAAGAAGCACCAATCATCTGGAAGGATTTTGGAGCTGCTACATATGGACTTATTTGGACCCATTGATACAATCAACAATGGTGGAATGAAATACTACATAGCTGTCGTGGATGACTATTCAAGATACACTTGGGTGATTTTCATGAAGAAGAAAAGTGAAACCAAGGAGCATCTTACAAATTTGATGGAGCTGATCCAGAATGAGAAGAGCATGAAGATATTAAAGATCAAATCAGACAGAGGGACTGAATTTACGAACTCAACCTGTTGAAGAGTATTGTAATGTCAGAGGAATCAGCCATGAGTACTCTGCTGCCAGAACCCCTCAACAAAATGGAGTTGCTGAAAGGAGAAACAGAACTCTAAAAGAAGCTATCAGAACTATGATAGCTGAAGCAAAGCTGCCCCAAAGATTCTGGGCAGAAGCCACAAATACAGCATGCTTTACCCAAAACAGATGCATGATCAACAAACACCAAAACAAGACTGCATATGAAGTTCGGAACAACAGGAAGCCAAACATTCATTACTTCAGGATTTTTGGTTGTAAATGCTTTGTTTTAAATAAGGGGAAAAATCACCTTACTGCCTTTGCAGAAAAGGCTGATGAAGCTGTTTTTTTAGGATACTCTACAGTCAGTAAAGCTTATAGAGTCTTTAACAAAAGAACTTTACTTGTAGAGAATCTATTCACATAGTATTTGATGAAGCAAATCAATCTTCTTAAAAGAATCAAAACACTGATCAAAATGTGTCTACTGATTTTCAGAAATTGAGTGTTGAAAGAAATGAAGAGTATATACCCATCATATTACCTGATCTCAATTCAGCTGCTAACTCAAGTGTTGTTCAAAATCACGCTGCTGATTGTCTAACAGAAGAGTTCCAAACAGCTGACAAACCAGAGACTGTTCAACAGACTACTACTGGAACTCCAACAGTAGTGTTGCAAGATCAAAACAGAGGACAACATTCAGATCTGCAACCTGATCTCAGATGGCTCAAGAATCACCCACCAGAGCTGGTGATTGGTGATCATTTGGATAGAGTAAAGACAAGGAGAGCTGCTGCAAACGATGCCATGTTTGTCAGCTTCCTATCTCAAATAGAGCCTAAACAAATTGAAGAAGCTCTTAGTGATTCAAATTGGATTGAAGCTATGCAAGAAGAGTTCAATCAATTTGAAAGGAATGAAGTCTGGTACTTAGTTCCTAGACCAAGTCATCAAAGGGTAATTGGCACTAAATGTGTATTCCGGAATAAATGAATGAAGATGGTATTGTCACCAGAAATAAAACAAGATTAGTGGCCAAGGGTTACTGCCAAGAAGAAGGCATTGACTTTGATGAAACCTTTGCACCAGTGGCAATATTAGAGGTAATCAGACTATTTCTCGCCTATGCTGCTCATAAAAATTTCACAGTCTATCAAATGGATGTGAAATCAGCTTTTCTCAATGGAGAATTGCAAGAAGAAGTTTATGTTTAACAACCACCTGGATTTGAAGCTTACAAGGAAGAAGACAAGTTGTATCGTCTGAAGAAAGCCCCCTATGGACTGAAACAGGCTCCAAGAGCATGGTATGATACCCTATCTGATTTTATTTTAATTAAAGGATTTCGTAAAGGTAAGGTAGATAAGACTCTGTTCACTGTTGAATGGGAGGATCATATATTGTTTGTGCAAATATATGTGGACGATATTATTTTTTGTTCAACAAATCAACAGATGTTTGACAAGTTCTCCAAGCTGATGCAAAACAAGTTTGAAATGAGTATGATGGGTGAACTAAATTATTTTCTTGGTTTGCAAGTTAGACAGTTGCCTAATGGAATATTCATTAACCAAGCAAAATACACAAAGGATCTGTTCAAGAAATTTGGTATGGAAACTAGCTCTACTGTTAGTGTTCCCTTGTCTACTGGACTTCGTTTGGATAAAGATGAAGATGGCAAATCAGTGGATATAACCAAATACAGAGGAATTATTGGGTCACTGTTATACTTAACAGCTAGCAGACCTGATATCATATACTCTGTTGGGGTTTGTGTGAGATATCAATCAAATCCTAAAGAATCTCATCTTCTAGCTACCAAAAGAATACTTAGATATCTTAAAGGCACTCAAGAACTGGGATTATGGTACCCTAGGGAATCTGGATTCGAGTTGATAGGTAATTCAGATTCTGACCTTGCTGGCTGCAAAATTGATAGGAAGAGCACAACAGGTGCCTGTCAATTTTTAGGTAGTCGTATGATCTCATGGATGAGTAAGAAACAGACTTCAGTATCCATATCTACTGCTGAAGCTGAGTACATAGCTGCTGGAGCTTCTTGTGCACAAATACTTTGGTTGAAGCATCAACTAGAAGATTACAACATCAAGATCAGTGGAATACCTATCTACTGTGATAATACAAGTGCAATCTCTCTTACTCTAAACACTACAAGTCATTCAAGGACTAAGCATATAGAGATCAAACATCACTTCATAAGAGATCATGTGGAAAAAGGAAATGTAATGATAGAATATGTTCATACTGAAAATCAAATCGCTGATATTTTCACAAAACCTCTAAGTGATGCAAGGTTTTCAACTTTAAGAGCTGAACTAGGTCTACTAAATTTAGATGCATAAGCTGAGGGGGAACTTAACTGAAGACTGGAGTTCATCAGCCTACTCATCTTATTCTCTTCAAGGTTAACTATCAACAGACTAGTTAACTGATGGATTCTTAAAGTCAGGGGGAACGTGTAAGACTAGCGGTACTTCTGATTAAAAGTTCAAATTAGTTGATGAAATTTAGTTGAAGTTATATTTTTATCAAAAGATCTTAATTCTTGAAGACTGAAGATTAATTATCTAGCTGGATTGACAAACAGCCGAGGAAGATTACTAGTTATTGGCTTTCACTGGTAATGTCTGTCATCGGGACACTAGTCCCATCATATAAGTATTTAATTTTGCTCGTCTGATCGCTTACGTAAAAGCTCTGTTGTTTAAAAACGTTTTATCTAAAACCCGCTTTTACTAGTCGACTAAGGCAGTTCGTATTCCCGCCAGTCAATAAATGCTTTTTGAATTTTGAACTACGTAACTGACGTCGCACGATCAACGCTGCGTCATAACAGATCTAACGGTTAGTGTGTAATACGGAAACCAAGACATTCAACCTCTTTAAATCTAGATCTGATCAGCTCGCTGATCTTTTGGGCGCACAAAAACCTTCAAACGCATTTCTGAGAATTTCTGCACTCGTAATTTGCAAAAACTCTCTCTCTTTCACTAACATCTTTCAGAATCATCATGACTCCCCAACAAGAAGCTAAGGCAGAGGGTATGTATCTCGTTTATGATACATATCACCACTCTGGTACTGCCGAAATGAAGGCAATCCTTGAAAAATTCAAAGTTGCAACCCTAGTGAACTTCATGGAAGCTCACGAAGGTGTACAAGGATCAAGTAATGGAGTATTACAATACCAAGGATGCTGTTGATTTCGAAAAACTTGAAATCAAGGCCACCGTCGGAGGAAAGGCCATAGTCATTACCCCTGCCCTGCTACATGAGAAGTTCGGGCTGTCCAATCAAGGAAGAACTGATGTAACTACCATGTCAGAAGACAAAATGCATGAATTCTGGGGTATCTGTGCCCGGAAAGGGGAAGTTCTTTCAGGTAACACAAAAGAGAAACAGCTCTGAGATGAATATTAGCGCATGGCTGATATGGTCTCTAAGCTGATAGACAACTGCACCTTCTACTTAGATAGTGTTACCATGAAAAGGTACTTTATCATGATGGCTATTTACTATGGTTATGAGGTGAACTGGTCTGTTATCATTTTGTATATTCTAGCGAACTTTCATCAGAAGAAGCAAACTAACCCTAGGATCACTCTAAGTTACCTGTTCTTTAATTTGGGTTGTGGAATGACTCATGGGAAAGCCATTCACAATGCCAAGGCTATGGCAAACTACCAAACTGTTAAGGCAGGAACAAAGAGAAAGACTGATGAAGAAGAGATAGAGGAACCTAAGGAAAAGGCTTCTGCTAAGAAGAAAAAGCTATCTGTTCAAACAGCTAAACCTGCTGTTCAAGCCAGAACAGACAAGAAAAAGCAAGCTGATGCTGACGCTACTATAAAGAAAACAACTGATGAAATCTTGGACACGTTAGCTGGTTCTCCATCAAGAACAATGTCAGAAGAAAGATCTGCTGACAAAGTAGCAAAAAGGACTAGAAGCCAGTTGAGAGACACTGCTGCTTCTAAGCCTGTCAAAGAAAAGGTTGCTACAAAGAAGTCTGCTGAGAGGAAGGTTGTTTTTGAACCATCTCCTGCTAAATCTGATGATTTAGTCAGAGAAGGCCCTACATCTGCTGAGAGGCCAGTTGGAGCTGACAATGCTGATGTTGTTGCTGATCAGAAGTCTGATGCTAATGCAACAGCTACCCAACAGCAAGCTTCAACAGTCGAGGAATCTGAACCTCAACCTGATCATGAAGTGCGGATCATTAAACCAACTCCTGCTATTCCTATCTCTACTGCTGCTCCTGAACCCGCTGCTGATAAGTAAAAGAAAAGGAGACTGATAAAAATCAAAGTATCTGCAGCTGAAAAGAAAAGAAGGGAGGATGCCCTTGCTGAAAAGAAACTCAAGGAGGAACTTGCTTAAGCCATCAGGCTTAGCAAAATTGATGCAGAGAAAGAAGAAAATAGAAGGAAGATGACTCCTGCTGAACGCCAAGCTGCTGAGGAGGCTGAACTAGCTATGGTGTTGGAGCTGAGCAAAAAGGATAGTCACAGCACTCAACGTGCTGGTGGCATAAGGATTGGGGAATCCTTAAAAGCAAGACAAGTCTTACCACCAGGCTTGAGGGTTGAAAAGTACCCTTTTAATATTAAGTGGGCTTGGAATGTGATCAGAGGATATCCAATTGCCTTTCAAAGATTTGAAGTTGCTATCGTGGAATTTGACAAACAATTCCGGCAAGTCACTATGTTCATTGAAGAGAAGACTAGATACAATCAATGGCGGACATATAGAGTTGACAAATTTGTTGCTGAATTGAGGGCATGGGAAGAGTTTGAGAAAGAAGAGACATGGGTTTTAGATTTCTTCAAGACTGATTCAATCTCACAAGCTCTTGATCCAGATCACATCAGGGATGTCATTCATGACATTGCAAGGAACATTGTTTACAAGCAAGCTGAAAAGATCAAGAAAACCTTGCCACTTAAGAGAAGAAAAAGAGATGATCTGTCAAGAGGGCTGTTCAAATGGCTGTCTATCAAGCACTGGAGAAATGGTCAGAATGTTCACGATACTTTCAAGGGTCTCCAATTGATCTGCCATCACTGCCAAGTGTGCAGCAGATTGCTTTTCGTGCTGAAGTCAGTGATTACAGAAAAGAAGTGGTTAAGGCACCTACTCAGAGTTTCTTGACTAAAATCACATAGGTAATCCATCAAACTACTAAAATATCTGATGATGGAAAGCCTGAAACTGTTAAGGTAGAGGAACAGTCAATTGTTCAACAAGTTGCTGCCAAGCCTGATGAAGGAAAGACTCAAAAAGATGCTCAAGTAGAAGCTAGCGCAATTGTTGTTCATCCAACTATTCAGGAGCCTGCTAAGTCTGAACAAAGTGAAGAAAAGACTGAAGAAAACTTAGCAGACATTGAAGTCTGCCAAGCGGAGTCATCAACTTCCTCCTCCATTCCAAAAGCTGATAAACATTCAAGTTAGATGGAATCTATTCAGCTGCTGCTGGAACAGACCCTGGATGATAGAATTGGGAAGCAGACAACGGAGATTAAGGAGATAAAGGAAGAAAACCACCAGATTCAAGAAGAAAACAGGAGATTATTGGAGGAAAATAAGAAACTAATCAAGGATGTTGCTGATAATCTGCCTGCTGACAACTCTCTTCAACTGTTTCGAAGTCTGAATGGTATGAATGGAAACATTGAAGATGTGAAGGCTGATATGAATCATCTTCATACAGCTCTTAAACGAAATGAAGCTGATATTGCAAAAGCCATCAAATCCATTACCAAGATTGCTGATGCTGAATTGGAACTGAAAAAGGACTGGGCAGCACACTTGGATGGAATTGCTTCAAAGGTCAACTATGAACTTCACACTCTGCAACTGAACATGGATTATTTGAATGATCAGACCAGCGATCAAGGATCAACACTTAGTCAACTATCATCAAAGCTGGACAACTTGGATGCTAACATACAAAGGATCTGCACTGCTGCAAATTTTCCAGTTGCTGCTCCTCTCCCTGCTGATGATGACAAAAAGGGGGAAGAGGAATTAGTACCTGAAAAGGAAGAAGCCGCTCCAGGACCTGGAACTGATCAAGTACTTGAAGACGCTGATGTTGAAAAAGAGGCTGATGAGAAGCAAACAGAGCAAGTACCTGAACCAGTTAAGGAAACTGAAGAGAAGGCTGAAGCTGAAAAAGATGGAAAGGCTGCTGAGTCTAAAGATGAAGCTGCTAAAAATAAAGCTGCTTATGCAAAGGAAGCAGATGCTGAAGAAGACGCTGTTGTTCAAGAAAAAGAACCTAAGGAACCAGTCAAGTCTGACAAAGAGTTGGCTGCAACTAAGGATTCATCAGAAAAGCAACTAGATCCTGAACTGAAGAAACAGAAATTAGAATGCATCAAGAAGAAGCTTGAGGAAGCTGAAGCAACTAAGGCAGAAAGAATTAGAAAAATGGAAGCTGCTCAGAAAAACATTCTGGCTGATGAAGCTGATGATGATGAAAATGATGAAGTGGACGACAAAGAAGATGATGAGTTGTTTGAAATAGAAGAAGAGGTGACTGATGAAGAATCAGATCACTAGAACTCAAATATCTTGTAATCTGCTCTTCCAAACTTACTTGTATTTTCCTTTCATCTATCTGAAAACTTGTAACTTGTACTCACAAATCTGATATTAATAAAAAGTTCAAGTTTTTCCATCCAAGACATCATTTCTATCTCAGAAATTTTTTAGGACAAAAACTTTAGTCTAGGTACAGGTACTTAGCTGTTAGGTTTTGTCATCATCAAAAAGGGAAAAATGGATGGATGAAGATGAAGATCAGAAGACAAGTAATTTAATGTTTAAAGGGAGGTTTTGATGATTTCCAAATCATCATAACCAGCTAAGCTAGGAAAGTTTAGTTAAAAACCTTAGAAGAATTTTGAGTGAAGCTAAAGTCATATCAGTTATGTCAAAATTCAAAATGGTCCAAGAAGACTACTGATCTGCTGTTGAAGAAAGAAATCAGACTGGTGAAGATCAGCCGACTCAAATCAGATTTGTTCAAGTTTGGGATCAGCTCTGCTCATCATCAGACTTGTGTTCTCATCAACCAAGTGGAAAGGATCAGAAAGTCTCTCCAACGGTAATAAATGCACTTGGAGTAATAAATGCTGAAGACCGAGGGTATTAATGGAAAATGATTGAGAAAATACCTCATATCAGCTGGGTGCATTAAATGCTGTCTGACAGAAAGTACAGTCTGCAATATTATCACTGTGCAGAGAGCCTTTCACAGAAATTAAGGACCAGTACCCGAGGAATTTGAATTTCGTCTCTCTTCAACGGACATTTTTCAAACCTGCGAGTATAAATAGTTCAAGAGACGAAGAAGAGAAACAACAACACGATCTCTGAGAGAAAATCCGAAGCAAAATCTTCAAGTCTCAAGAACAGCTAACTCATCAGCTTTGTCATTTGTTGACACAAGCCGAAGTTGAAGATCAAAGATAAATACATTTTTCTGAGTGTAAAACTATTAAAGTGTTGTGCGAAGTGTAGATCGATCTTAGTGAGTGATCTAGCTTCAGAGGATAGGCTTTCTTTGTGATTTCCTATTGCGCACTTGTGGCCATTTCATTTGTTGTTTGGCGCAAGCTTTGTATACTGATTACTTTGTGTTTTCTAGTATAACCCAAGATCTAAGTGACTTGGAAGAGTGGACTAAAGGATTTAAATCCATATAACCACTATAAAATTTCTGTGTGTTTTACTTTGCATTTTTCCTTGCATATTTTTCAGATTGCATAAAACACTTTAACAAAACTGTTGAAAGACTTCGTGAAAAGAGTTTGTTAAAACTGGGGATAAATCCGCTGCAAGTACTCTGCTTTTAAAAGTTGATTTGACTGAAATCAGCTAAGTAGTTCAAAGAGAAGTGGTTAACTGTGCGGATTCAAAGATTTATTCACTAATCAGCCTAGTCAACTTACTGACCTTCAATAGCTTAGTCTGCTGACAGTCGAGTGAAAACTTTTTAAAGTATAAAAATTTTCAGAGGTCTATTCACCCCCCCCCCCCCATCTAGACCTCATCTGACCAGTTGGGACCAACATTATCTAAGCGATTGGATGAAATCCTAAGGTCACAATAGACTATGGGACGATTCACTTCAGTACTGAGTGCAATCATGAAACCGTCTCTAAGGTCGTGATCTTAAAACCGCTTCAAGTCATAGATTCCGAACGAGACG
Organism: Penstemon barbatus; assembly: GCA_003313485.2. NCBI lineage: Eukaryota > Viridiplantae > Streptophyta > Magnoliopsida > Lamiales > Plantaginaceae > Penstemon > Penstemon barbatus. Next base: position 53,185,367 of record CM064881.1, on the reverse strand, counting down.
GAGTATCGTAGGAATCGCCAAGACTTGTACAAATACGCATGATTCACATGGAGTGAATTTGTAGCGTTTCATGAGCAAGGCATTTGAGGCCAGTGCATATAATATTGTACGATTATATCGATAGAGGATCGAATGCATCGAACGAACAGAGAAACCCATTATGGAAGCGCATGACGCATATCGGTGATGGGATGTTTCTCAAAGCTTATAATAGTGTACGATTTAGTCCTTAGACTGGAAGTGCTAGGGCGAATTCGGTGCATGAGTGTGCGTACTTAGATTTATGTACTGGTCACGTAGCCTGGCCAGAAAGTGCCTAAGTTGGGTGCGTACAGTTGTGTACGCGAGTGGTTAGTACTAAGAAAGGATCTATCGACTCATCCTGATAACGTGGGAGAATTTCTTGTACATTCTTAAATAATATGTTCCTAGAAATCCATGGCCATGGTTGGTGACGGATTTGGAAAGGGATTTCCAAATTTGGCAGTCACACTGGAATTATTATCCAGAATTAGAAAGTACAGAATCGAGATAATTAGAGGTGCCGATCAATTCACACACCCTAGGTCTCGATCGGGAAATTAGTCTTTAGAAGGACCATATGTACATCGCATTTATAAGAGGTGAGATTTACAAATATCAATTCATCTTTAATTGGTCTTCATGGGCTTGTGGCTAGACATCGACCATGAAGTGCGCACAATCCTGAATTAATAAGGAAATTAATTCTGGAGTGGTCAATTAAAAGTTGTTTAATTGATCGGAGCATTTAATTGCTCGTTAATTAAATCACGAAAGTCGTGGGCCTGCTGCCAATTGATGGTGAACCCAGAGGGTCACACACAATACAGTTGGACAGTGACAGTCATAAAGGAAAATGAATGATTTAAAGTTGTTAAATCAAAGTCATTGAATTAAGGTATTAATTCAATGAGAGAATATTAATTAGATATCTTATTGATTAATGTTTAATTAATTAATTAGGATTATCTGATTAATTATGAAAGTAATTAAAGTTGTTAATTAATAAAATTGGAAGACTACATAATTACCCAATTTTAGGATTGGATAAGTATATGGGTTGATTTTTGATAATCTTGAAAGTAGGGCATAAGGGGCGATTTTTATTAGTTAAAAAGGAAGGGTTTTGTTTCTTGCAAAACAAGGAAGAAGAGATTTATCAAATCTATTATTCCTAAGTTGATAAGGAATAAGGATTTCATAAAGATGGGAAGAAGATATCTTTTAAGAGAAGGACTCTTCTCTTATAAATACTTCTTCACATCTCTTCATTCATAACCAAGAAACCCAATGCAAAACAAGACTCTTGAAAACAAGAAGAATACCGATTTTTAAATAGCACAAGAAAAGAGATCTGAAAATTGCACAAAGATTTATTAACTACAAAATTGCCCCACATAGTTTCGCCCCAAACCCAAACTCGGCCGAACCAACTTGGCCGAACCCAAACCTGGCCGAAACAAGATCCAACCACATAAGTCCTGTGGTTTTGTCTTCTTCCATCCGTTCTCCCAACCCAGATCCAGATCTAAGTCCTGATCAAGATCTGCAGAATCATTTGCTAACAAACCTTCAAGATCTAGTTCGTAGCCTGGGACTTGGAGGTGTCCCTACAATCCAATTAGTGTGAATCAACTTTGGAGGTGAGACACATGGATCACTCAAGTTGTGGATCAAACATAACGCCCGGAGGTAACCACCACCAAGCTGTCGTGAGGTAATCGAATATAACCCCCTTTAGTTTATATAACTTTTTGATTCAACCTTTTCGTATAACTGATTATGGAGACAGATTTATGGGACTGATGGGCGCCTCGAAAAATTCTAAATTCCGCACTCTTGTTGTTCTAACAATCGAGGTACATCCCAACAGTGGTATCAGAGCCAACTCCATAATTATTATGCGAAAATGACTTAACATAATATTGTGTTTACGTATATGTTTGATTATATGTATGAAAACGCGTGATTATTTTGTTCTGTAAATTGATTATTACTTGTTATGACAGGATCTATGATTCTGTAAAACTGCTTTTTCGGATCTATGGCAAATTTATAGTTTTTCGAAAAATCAGGACTCTTCATGCTATCAATCGCAAATCATGTAAATTAGGGCTGCAAATTTAATTTTCTGTTTCTGGAAATTTTAGAAAAATCTGGACTGATTATGAAATTCTGGTCACAAATCATGTAAATCATGCCATTTTGCAATTTCCAAAAATTTAAGGACTGTTTTGTAATTTCCTAAAGTTCAGGGGTCAGTTTGCAATATTCGAAAATTTTCTGGATTCAAAATTTTATTGTCCTCTATCCGAAACTGGTTTTGGGGGTGTTTTGTAACTTTTCAAAAGTTTTGGGGTTAAAAGTGCAATTTCTGAAAGTATAGGGGCCGAACTGCAATCTTCAAAAGTTGAAAAATCCGAATTAGTTTTTTGGCAGAAAACTTGTTTTGTTTACCCGAGAATTTATTTTGTCATAATTAGTAGTGACTAAAAAGTAAGAATCATAGGAAGTTAGTTTTAAAAGGTAGTTTTAAAATTAAGAAAGAAATACGTAAAAGTTGTTTGCATGTTTCTTGCTCTACGTGTACTGTTTACGTGGTATTCGATCGCGCCGAGCCTTGACTTAGGTTAGATGTGATTGGTTTAATTTAAGGTATGGTTTTTGTTGGGCTTGCGAGCCTGTTATTATTTTTGGTTCACTTTGAGCTTTTACAAAAGAATAGGGCTTTACTGCTTTCCTAGTCTAGGATGAAGGCCCGTTTACATGCAAGGTGGGAACCCAAGAAGAAATAAAGGCCATGTATGCATGGTTATTTATGTAATAGCCTAGGTCCTTTGAGAACCCTTTAGATTGACCAATTGGGGCAACATCATGGCTCGATGATGGCCCGCATAGGAGGCTCCCGATCAAAAACATATTGTGGTAGTATGCATGCTAGGCTTGTATGGCTTTTATTTATTTGTCGATTTGTGATTGCTTGTGTGTATGCGCGCTAGAATCTAGATCGCAAATAAAAGATAAAGCATAATTAAAGCGGTGAGATCTCTAGGAGAGTTTCTTCAAACTTTCAAAACCGAAAAGAGAAGTGGTTGCACATAATATGACTCATTTCCATACCAAACATTTTGATTTTTCTTGTTCTTATGCTTCTTTGGCTTACTGGATGCTTGCTCATTAACAGACAACTTAGTTTTACCACTAATCTGATTGGTTTTAGCCTTATCAGCAGACTTCTTAGGACTCTACTGTCTAGTCTTACCAGTCTGTTTTCCTACACTAGGCTCTTTGCTCTTTTTAGCCTTAGGAGTTTTCTTCTCCTTTAATTCTCTCAGGTGAAGCAGGTTTAGTAGTCTGAACATACAAAATGACCTTACTGTTGTCAGCTGATATAAATTTTTCAGTATGGTTCAGTTCTAACTTATCCTGTTCTAAAGGTATCTTCTGTTTACTAGAGATATGAGTGGATGCAACAGATGATTTTTCATGAGACTCAATTATCTTTTAAAGTTCCATGATTTTACGCTTATATACTTCACATTCAGCTTTCAGAGATTCATTCTCTTGCTCAAGCAGTTTGTATTCAGCTGATTCTTTTTGCTGTTCAGCCTTAAGTTTCAGTGAACTGTTTTGCTCTCTTAGCAATATCATATCTTCCTTAAGCTTACTAAATGCTTTAGCAATACCAGTATTGTTAAGCATCATTTGTTGAAATGAATTAAACAATTCATTTTCAAGAGGAGTTACCTCATCATCCTCAGAGTTATCAGATTCCTTGGCCATCAGGCAGATAAGGGCAGGATTCTCTTCTTCAGAAGACTCTTCGTCAGAAGTGTCTGAGTCTGAATCTGATGAGTAAAAAGCAGCCAGCTTCTCTGCTTTCGCTATCATCACCTTGCCTTTCTGATGATTTCTTTCTTTTCTGATTCTCTTTTCTTCTTCTGTATACTTCTCAGCTTTAGGATATGGGCAGTCTCTGATGAAATGTCCCAATTTCCTGCAATTATAGCACATTAATTTGGATTTATAAGAATCCTTATCTTGAGAAGAAGAAGTAGGGTTAGAAGTAGAAGCATTGTTGTGTTTGTTCTTCATTTTTCTTTTGTAGAACTTCTTGAAGTTGTTCATCAGCAATGCAACGTCTCCTGTGTACTCCTTTTTGCATTGCTGATCTTCATCAGAAGTAGAAGCATTGTTGTATGGTTCAATATTATGTGTTGGTCTTCTTTCAACAAAAAGGAGTACACTGCTGGAAACGTTGCATTGCTGGTGAACAACTTCAAGAAGTTCTACAAAAGAAAAATGAAGAACAAATACAATAATGCTTCTACTTCTAACCCTACTTCTTCTTCTCAAGATAAAGATTCTTATAAATCTAAAATGATGTGCTATAACTGCAAGAAATTGGGTCATTTCATCAGAGACTTCCCATATCCTAAAGCTGAAAAGTACACTGAAGAAGAAAAGAGAATCAGAAAAGAAAGAAAGCATCGGAAAGGCAATGTGCTGGTAGCAGAAGCGGAAAAGGTAGCTGATGTCTACTCATCAGATTCGAATTCAGAAACATCTGATGAAGAGTCTTCTGATGAAGAGAGACCTGCTCTTCTCTGCCTGATGGCTAAGGATTCTGATGGCTCTTAGGATGATGAGGTAACTCCTCTTGTTAATGAATTATTTAATTCATTTGAACAAATGATGCTTAACAATACTACTATTGCTGAAGCATTTAGTAAGATTAAGGAAGAGATGATATTGCTAAGAGAGCAAAATAGTTCACTGAAACTTAAAGCTGAAATACAAAATAATCAGATGAATATAAACAACTGGAGCAAGAAAATGAATCTCTGAAAGCTGAATGTGAAGTTCTTAAAGGAAAAATCATGGAACTTGAGAAAACAATTAAGTCTCATGAAAAGTCAATTGTTGCATCCACTCATATGTCTAGTAAACAGAAGACACCTTTAGATCAGGATAAGAGAGAACTGAACCATACTGAAAAGTTTATATCAGCTGACAACAGTAAGGTCATTTTGTATGTTCATACTACTAAACCTGCCTCTACTGAGAAAGTGTTAAAGGAGACGAAAACCAAACAGAAGAGTCCTAGGAAGTCTTCTGATAAGGCTAAAACCAATCAGACTAGTGATAAAACTAAGTCGTATGTTAATGAGCAAGCATCTAGTAAACCAAAGAAGCATAAAAACAAGAAAAATCAAAATGCTTGGTATGGAAATGAGTCTTATTATGTGCAACATGCTGCATATCCTCCTATGTATCATGCACCTCAATTTCCAACTTACTATGCACCATATCCTGCTCATCCAATGCATGCATATCCTGCTTATCATGCATCTTATTCTGCTTATGAACATTATCCTTATAATGCTGATTATCAACAACATGGCAAATCTGATGAACGTGATAAAGGCAAAATTGTTCAAGCTCCTGCTGAAACTCAGAAACCTAAGAAGCCTAAGACATCAACATCTTGGGTTGTCAAAGGTGGAACTAATCCTTCAGGACCCTCTCAATAGGGGTTCCTAAAATAATTTTATTTTGTTTTGTAGGTTAGGATTAGGAGTAGGAGTAAAGTAGAGAAGACCTGGTACTTGGACAGTGGTTGTTCAAGACACATGTGTGGAAACATACATGAGCTGACTGATGATATTGCTGTGGATGGTCCAAATATGACGTTTGGAGACAGCAAGGAAGGCAAGATTGCAGCAAGTGGAAAGTTGATCAAAGGCAATATTGAGATATCTGACGTCTCTTATGTTAAAGGCCTCAAATACAATTTGCTGAGCATAAGTCAATTTTGTGACAAAGAATATTCAGTCATCTTCTCAAAAGATAAGTGTTACGTTGAACATATTGGAACAAACAAGGTCATTTTATCTGGAAGACGACAAGGGAATGTCAACACAGTGGACTGGAATTCTGTTGACAAGAATTCAAGCGTTTGTTTGGTGGCATCAACACCAAGTGAAGTCAGTTGGCTGTGGCACAAAAGAATGAATCATGTGACTTTCAAGACCATCAACAGACTTATAAAAAATGATCTGGTAGAAGGTATTCCAAAGACAGTCATGAACAAAGATAAGCTTTGTGACGCATGTGAGAAGGGTAAGCAAATCAAGTCATCATTCAAAAGCAAGAAGCACCAATCATCTGGAAGGATCTTGGAGCTGCTACATATGGACTTATTTGGACCCATTGATCCAATTAGCAACGGTGGAAAGAAATACTGCCTAGCTGTTGTGGATGATTATTCAGGATACACTTGGGTGATTTTCATGAAGAAGAAAAGTGAAACCAAGGAGCATCTTACAAATCTGATGGAGCATATTCAGAATAAAAAGAGTATGAAAATACTGAAGATCAGATCAGCTAGAGGGACTGAATTTACAAACTCTACTGTTGAAGAGTACTGTAATGCCAGATGAATCAGCCATGAGTACTCTGCTGCCAGAACCCCTCAACAGAATGGAGTTGCTGAAAGGAGAAACAGAACTCTGAAAGAAGCTACCAGAACCATGATAGCTGAAGTTAAGCTGCCTTAAATATTTTGGGCAGAAGCAACAAATACAACATGCTTTACCCAAAACAGATGCATGATCAACAAGCACCAAAACAAGACTCCATATGAAGTTTGGAACAACAGAAAGCCAAACATTCATTACTTTGGAATTTTTGGTTGTAAATGCTTTGTTTTAAATAATGGGAAAAATCACCTTACTGCTTTTGCAGAAAAGGCTGATGAAGCAGTATTTGTAGGATATTCCACTATTAGTAAAGCTTATAGAGTCTTTAACAAAAGAACTTTACTTACAGAAGAATCCATTCATGTAGTATCTGATGAACCGAGTCAATCTTCTGAAAATAATCAAAATACTGATCAGAATCTGTCTACTGATTTTCAGAAATTGAGTGTTGAAAGAATGAAGAATATATTCCCATCATACTACTTGATCTCTGTTGGGATTCGGTAAGATAAACAACCCTAGGCACAGCGGAATATAAAAATTTTAGGACCTCTTACGGAATCTTCAAAAGATAGACATCCCAACGATAAGCCAGTAGAGAGAACAAGGAGTTACTATGGTCATTCTGGTGAGGATCTTTCTTTACTTGGTGAGAATCATCCGAAACCCACTCTTGTTGAGATGATCGAAGATCATTTACAAGGGAAGAGAGCGGCTGGCTATCCTGAGAACGATTCTTTGGTTCACGATGAGAGCGAGAATGCTGTGGATAAGGCAACTCGTGTTCTTCTTTCTGGTGTCTTTACTCGTGATATGAATAAGCTCCTTCGGAAGGATCCTTTGGAGAAATTTCAGAGAGCTTCTCTTTATGCTGAGAAGGTTATTTTTTGTTTTTGTATGCTCGTTCATTGATTTACCTGACGAATTCTTTAGCTCACATTTTTGTTTCATTTATTTTTCAGACCAATATTTGCTTGGCCTCGTATGCCTATGAAGCTGCTCTCTGGAAACAGCAATGTGAATTTTTGGACGAGAGATACAAGGCATTACTTCACAAGGCTTCTGGTTCAGAGGCTGGTTGCTCTGGAATTGATTGAAGATCGTCGAGTGGAATATTTCAAGGCGACGCACGTTAGCCTGAATCTCTATGGCGAGGAATACTCTCCTTCCGAGCTGCCAGATGTTATCTATCAACAATTTCCATTGGCTCACCTTGTCGAAGAGTTCGGGAAGCCGTTGCCGATTCCTCCTTTGGATATTAACCCGGAGGTCGATAATAATTTTATCGATCAAGAGGAAGAGGAGGAGAATGTGGAGGCAGTGAACGAGGGAGCAAACGAATGAGAGGCCGTTGGCGATCAGGGAGTTCCAGATGGCGACCAGGTTGTGTGAAGTGGGGAGCGACCAATCTGGCCTAAGAAATAACTTTGACAATAACCATCATAATTTGATTTGTAATTTTACTTTTTTATCCTCTTGTAAATAAGACGATTCGTATTCCGACAGTTATGTCTTTTCAGCTTCTTCTTTGCAAATAACAATTCAGACAAGTCATTAACTCTAGCGTAATCATTATGTTCATGTCTTTTCGAATTCTTGCGGCCGTTGATTGGTCAGTTTCTCTGTTTTGCGCCCGTTCTTGGGGTCTGTCGCGTCTTTTCACTTAGTATAAATATATAGGATAAAATGTTTACTCGCTATTTACCGCTTTTACTCTCTTCCTATAGAATATTCTCTCACAAGAGGTCGATAAGCTTTCATGATAGTTTAAAATTTTTTTTTAATTTCCGAAAATGAGTAACCTTTTCGGTAATACTTTGAAGCATTCTTCACGCGATAGTAGTAGAAATCCGAGACCCAAAAAGTCCCGTACCGAGGGGTCTTCGATAGATCCTACTCGCTCCCAGTCATCCAGGAGGTCGGAGACCCAGACTCCCGTTATCCCTTCTGAACCTTTGCCTGTCGTTAGTTCGGTTTTTGTTCAACAATATCCCCAATTTCCTTCTGATATTCAAAGGAGACCCTCCCCACGTCGGGTTGATTTTGAAGATATGTCTAATATAGGTCAATCCCTTAATATACCTGTCTCTTCAAGTGTTCTTTCTTCCGAGCATGGCTTGCACGAGTATGCTCCTGACAATCCTATTCCTTCCACTACCATTACTGAATTAGTCATTGGCGAAAGCCAAGGGGGTGGTCTATCCTTGACGCAGTCTGTTACTCAGGATCTTCCTGATTTCTTATTTAATGATACTACTGTTATGGCAACTTCCTTTGAAGCTGGTGGTTCCTCTGGAGGTCGGCCGGGATTGAGATCTGGTCGTCGGACCATTATTTCTTCTTCGGGGAAAGAGACTTCAGTAAGTCCCAACGAGAGGGAAACCCCGCGTGTGTTGGATGATCGTTGTATCCGTGAACAAGTTAGGGATATAACGGAGTCAGTAATTCCTCGGCATGATAATATTCCTCTTAATAGTGAATTGCCCAATTCTTTTGAACTTGACGCTTTTTCATGGGATTTGGGTATGAGTACCATCTTGCCAGGTGAGTTAAGGAAGCATGAGAGTACTTCAAACGTTCGCCTTGTTCAATCTCTTGTCAAACTATTTGAGCAGGTGTTTTTCTTTTTGAACTTAGTCTTGTATTTTTCTGTGTTGCTTCGTTATTTAAGACCCCTCTCTTTTTAGGGGAAATACTTTATGCTCCAGCTGGGTGTTCAGAGTGATGATTTGTGGCTCGGTAAGAAGAGCCTAAAGCTTCGCTTGGATTCGGAGAGGGCGAAGGTTGAAGGGCAAACTCTCCAACTCAGGTTACTTGGTGATGATCTTCTGAAATTACAAGAAGAGAAGTCAGTTCTTGAGAAGGAGAAAGATCAGCTAAACGCCCAATTAGAGGAGACCCATCGGCATGCTTATGAACAAGGCTATGATGAATTTACTGAAATCAGCTAAGTAGTGTAAAGAGAAGTGGTTAACTGTGCTGATTCAAAGATTTGTTCACTGATCAGCCTAGTCAGCTTACTGACCTTCAACAGCTTAGTCTGCTGACAGTCGAGTGAAAACTTTTTAATGTATAAAAATTTTCAGAGGTCTATTCACCCTCCCCCCCCCCCATCTAGACCTCATCTGACCAGTTGGGACCAACATTATCTAAGCGATTGGATGAAATCCTAAGGTCACAATAGACTATGGGACGATTCACTTCAGTACTGAGTGCAATCATGAAACAATCTCTAAGGTCGTGATCTTAAAACCGCTTCAAGTCATAGATTCCGAACGAGACTGGGTATCGTAGGAATCGCCAAGACTTGTACAAATACGCATGATTCACATGGAGTGAATTTGTAGCGTTTCATGAGCAAGGCATTTGAGGCCAGTGCATATAATATTGTACGATTATATCGATAGAGGATCGAATGCATCGAACGAACAGAGAAACCCATTATGGAAGCGCATGACGCATATCGGTAATGGGATGTTTCTCAATGCTTATAATAGTGTACGATTTAGTCCTTAGACTGGAATTGCTAGGGCGAATTCGGTGCATGAGTGTGCGTACTTAGATTTAGGTACTGGTCACGTAGCCTGGCCAGAAAGTGCCTAAGTTGGGTGCGTACAGTTGTGTACGCGAGTGGTTAGTACTAAGAAAGGATCTATCGACTCATCCTGATAAGGTGGGAGAATTTCCTGTACATTCTTAAATAATATGTTCCTAGAAATCCATGGCCATGGTTGGTGACGGATTTGGAAAGGGATTTCCAAATTTAGCAGTCACACTGGAATTATTATCCAGAATTAGAAAGTATAGAATCGAGATAATTAGAGGTGCCGATCAATTCACACACCCTAGGTCTCGATCGGGAAATTAGTCTTTAGAAGGACCGTATGTACATCGCATTTATAAGAGGTGAGGTTCACAAATATCAATTCACCTTTAATTGGGCTTCATGGGATTGTGGCTAGACATCGACCATGAAGTGCGGGTACTCCTGAATGAATAAGGAAATTAATTCTTGAGTGGTCAATTAAAAGTTGTTTAATTGATCGGAGCATTTAATTGCTCGTTAATGAAATCACGAAAGTCGTGGGCCTGCTGCCAATTGATGGTGAAACCAGAGGGTCACACACAATACAGTTGGACAGTGACATTCATAAAGGAAAATGAATGATTTAAAGTTGTTAAATCAAAGTCATTGAATTAAGGTATTAATTCAATGGGAGAATATTAATTAGATATCTAATTGATTAATGTTTAATTAATTAATAAGGATTATCTGATTAATTATGAAAGTAATTAAAGTTGTTAATTAATAAAATTGGAAGACTAAATATTTACCCAATTTTAGGATTGGATAAGTATATGGGTTGATTTTTTATAATCTTGAAAGTAGGGCATAAGTGGCGATTTTTATGAGTTAAAAAGGAAGAGTTTTGTTTCTTGCAAAATAAGGAAGAAGAGATTTACCAAATCTATTATTCCTAAGTTGATAAGGAATAAGGATTTCATAAAGATGGGAAGAAGATATCTTTTAAGAGAAGAACTCTTCTCTTATAAATACTTCACATCTCTTCATTCATAACCAAGAAACCCAATGCAAAACAAGACTTTTGAGAACAAGAAGAATACCGATTTTTACATAGCATAAGAAAAGAGATCTGAAAATTGCACAAAGATTTATTAACTACAAAATTGCCCCACATAGTTTCGCCCCAAACCCAAACTCGGCCGAACGAACTTGGCCGAACCCAAACCTGGCCGAAACCAGATCCAACCACATAAGTCCTGTGGTTTTTTCTTCTTCCATCCGTTCTCCCAACCCAGATCCAGATCTAAGTCCTGATCAAGATCTGCAGAATCCTTTGCTAACAAACCTTCAAGATCTAGTTCGTAGCCTGCGACTTGGAGGTGTCCCTACAATCCAATTGGTGTGAATCAACTTTGGAGGTGAGACACATGGATCACTCAAGTTGTGGATCAAACATAACGCCCGGAGGTAACCACCACCAAGCTGTCGTGAGGTAATCGCATATAACCCCCATTAGTTTATATAACTGTTTGATTCAACCTTTTCGTATAACTGATTATGGAGACAGATTTATGGGATTGATGGGCGCCTCGAAAAATTCTAAATTCTGCACTCTTGTTGTTCTGACGATCGAGGTACATCCCAACAGTGGTATCAGAGCCAACTCCATAATTATTATGCGAAAAGGACTTAACATAATATTGTGTTTACGTATATGTTTCATTATATGTATGAAAACTCGTGATTATTTTGTTCTGTAAATTGATTATTACTTGTTACGACTGGATCTATGATTGTGTAAAACTGCTTTTTCGGATCTATGGCAAATTTATAGTTTTTCGAAAAATCAGGACTTTTCATGCTATTAATCGCAAATCATGTAAATTAGGGCTGAAAATTTAATTTTCTGTTTCTGGAAATTTTAGAAAAATCTGGACTGATTATGAAATTCTGGTCACAAATCATGTAAATCGGGCCATTTTGCAATTTCTGAAAATTTAAGGACTGTTTTGTAATTTCCAAAAGTTCAGGGGTCAGTTTGCAATATTCGAAAATTTTCTGGATTCAAAATTTTATTGTCCTCTATCCGAAACTGGTTTTGGGGGTGTTTTGTAACTATTCAAAAGTTTTGGGGGTTAAAAGTGCAATTTCCGAAAGTATAGGGGCCGAACTGCAATCTTCAAAAGTTGAAAAATCCGAATTTGTTTTTTGGCAGAAACTTGTTTTGTTTACCCGAGAATTTATTTTATCATAATTAGTAGTGACTAAAAAGTAAGAATCATAGGAAGTTAGTTTTAAAAGGTAGTTTTAAAATTAAGAAAGAAATACGTAAAAGTTGTTTGCATGTTTCTTGCTCTACGTGAACTGTTTACGTGGTATTCGATCGCGCCGAGCCTTGACTTAGGTTAGATGTGATTGGTTTAATTTAAAGTATGGTTTTTGTTGGGCCTACGAGCCTGTTATTATTTTTGGGTCACTTTGAGCTTTTATAATAGAATAGGGCTTTACTGCTTTCCTAGTCTAGGATGAAGGCCCGTTTACAAGCAAGGTGGGAACCCAAGAAGAAATAAAGGCCATGTATGCATGGTTATTTATGTAATAGCCTAGGTCCTTTGAGAACCCTTTAGATTGACCAATTGGGCCAACATCATGGCTCGATGATGGCCCGCATAGGATGCTCCCGATCAAAAACATATTGTGGTAGTATGCATGCTAGGCTTGTATGGCTTTTATTTATTTGTCGATTTGTGATTGCTTGTGTGTATGCACGCTATAATCTAGATCGTAAATAAAAGATAAAGCATAATTAAAGCGGTGAGATCTCGAGGAGAGTTTCTTCAAACTTTCAAAACCGAAAATCCCCTCTCGAATAAATATTAAGTCATATTGGGTTAACTATAAAATGAGGTTTTATAAATCAAAGCCTTCCATTAATAGGAACTAGTGTATGTTGTTTACTTATCGATGGAGGTAATCCAGAGTCTGGCACCCGAGTCGAAGAAAGGGACAATGCATGAAATTCCTTGATTCTTGTTTTCTTAAAACTCGACAAGGGTAGGGACTGGTCAGGACGTGAAAATTGACCGATAACCAGTTACGGGGATTTCATGACCTGGCCCGTTGCTCATCATGATTAATGGGTTAGACTTAACGCGTAGTAACATTTATGATGTAGCAGTTCTAGATAAATGCGAAAAACGAGGCAAAATAACTTGAAGGTTGTGGAGTAACACAATTGGTAAAAGTATACCTACCTAGTGAATTAATTGTATGGCCACGAGTCGTGGGTGCAATTAATTGCTGCTGGGACGTCAAGACCTACAAGAAAATAGAATTTCCCGAAACTAGAAGGGGTTATTGTTTCGATAAAAATAATGGGAGAACTTTTTAGATAAAAAGTCCAAATTTCGTTAATTATAAGTATTAATATTAAACCTGTCTGCTTATTGTTGTCAGTTTCATTGTTAGCCATTCACCATCCACTGTCCCGTTCAAACGAATCATAATGCGTTTTAGAACCGAACCAACTTTGGGGAACATTATGTGCAATTCACTTCACGAGACGAGCATGGCTATGTTTAACAATGTTAAAGAATATTGTTCTTACTTGACCAAGATGTTCAAACGAATAAAATGGTTTGGAGCCCGATTGATTCTTGAGGATGAGATAGAAATAACTCTCAATGGCTTGTCTGACACCTTCACTCATTTTATGCAACATTGTGATATTCCGCCTGATGGAATCAAAACAAAACAATTGCATGAGTTGTTTGACAAATATGAGGAAGCTCATCTGCAAGGATGGGGTCTGTATGAATGGAATTGCCCTCTGTGTAAGTACGAAAAGAAATGAAGGAAGCTTGCTGAAAAGGAATTCCTGGATAGACTTAACAACGGTATGACTTAAAGTTATACACCTGTTAATTCATTTGACGTAAGACATCTGATAAACTTTCATGTCTATAAAAGTGTTTGCAGGTGATGATAGTATTCCTTCTCCACCTAAAAGGAGGAAATTCCTTGAAAGGGAGATGCAAGTAGTTCAGAGAGAAATGAGGGAAACCGAATTCAGGGATTGGGTCAAGGAAGAACTGAACCTAGACATTCCTTTTTAGCAGAAGAAGTTTTACTTAGTTTTTTGTATTAGCATAAGTTTTTAGTTTTGGTTTATTTTGAGTATTATTTCAAATTTTTGTACAAGACATTATTGCTTTACCATTGAGAATGGAATTTATTTAATTAAAGCTATTTAACTTGGTACAAATATTGATGCTTTGAAGCATAGAAATAAAACAATGATAAACAAATCAAAAACTTCGAAAAATACTTGCTAAATCGAAAAGCCGTTAAAACGAACAAGATAATCGTCCACGCTCGAAATGTTCATTTTGGACATATATTCTTCCTAAAGAGAGATTCGAAAGGAAAAGTTTTCATCTACTGCTCTTGAAATATGGAACTTGGATGAACTCGTTACTTTCAAATCTTGAAGGAATAATAACCGAAATAAAGGATTGCTAGGCATTCCAAGCATTTTAATCCATAAGGACAAACGTGGAGAACTAAAAGCACTAGTTCAAAATGACGTTACTTCATATATACTTATGATTTAATCGTCAAAGTATATGTGTACTTTGTTGAAGTACAAATTCTAAAACTATTGAAGTAATTCAATAGATGTTTTGGAAATGGAGTAACTAAGTGCACTATGTCGAAAGCAGTTTGATCTAATCAAACTTGCTAAAACATAAACAATTAATTCCTCGATTATCTAAGATGAGAATAGAATTCTCATGAAGCAAATCAAAGAAGGATCGAGCTTTGATAAAACTTGGTTCGATTCACGACTGATCTTGCTGAACTTCCTTATTCAAATTAGGGGAAAGCCTCCCCTGACTCTTCAAAAAGATACTTGGTCTAGTACATTTCAAAGTAAGTCCTTACACCGCCGTATCATTTATGACATGGAAAAATACCCTTATATGAGAAATTGGATGGTAGATCCGATTCATATAAAATTTGTGGGGTATCCAACGAAATCCATTGGATACCTGTTCTACGACAACGAGTAATGAAAGTGTCTCGTAAGTAGCTTGTTCCTCTGTTGACGAAACCCTTGTCAAAGGAAATAGGGAATGTCATAGAACTTGATGAAGTCCAAGAATTGGACCCATACCCACAAACAGTGGGAGTAAATCCCGAAACCTACTGAACCGATTTTTCCACAAACACTTAGTAATCTAATCAAATTCGTAAGGAACTCAAAATTCCATTTTACGAAATTAAGTAATTGGATGTTTAATCCAAGATTACAAAGAAATTATGTTAAACATAAACTGAGGGATATGGCATGAAGCCATAAGACCGGAAATGGAAAGTTGTTAACTAATTTGACTCACTTAATGGTGATAGGTCATTCTTCAAAAGCCTTTTAAGGACTAATTAAAATACCTTCTCTCCATTTGCAATGTCAAATCCATTTCGAAACTACTAGCCATAGAAAGGTGGTTTTGTCTACCAAAATATGACTATTGGATATGAATCCTGCATCTCACATTTGAAAATTGATGAGAGGATCTCTATTCGAATCCCAAGGTCAATCTATGACTTTTTCCCAAATTTGGAACATGCAACTTGATAAGTCGATCAAAAATGTTGAATTTGTCAAAAGGCATATGGATTCCAATTGTGCAAAAGAATCAGTGGGAGTGTAGTTGAGTTCGTAAACGTAACAATACGATGTTCTATACATCAAGGATGATATAAGAATATAAAAGCACAGACGAAAGCGTGTTCTTCACGCAATTCTCCATGATAAAGATTTGGGAACTACATCTCACGTACTGACAATACGTATCTATAGTAGATAGAGGAAAGTAGATGTTGTAATTCATCGTATCTAAGTACATAGACTATATATTGAATAAAATTCAATATGGAAGAATCCAAGAAAGAATTGCTTCCAAAGAGATAAAATCTCTCTCACTTATTTAATGAGCCCTACATATAAATGAGTGAAGAAGTAACTGTCTCAAGAAGCCTTATGCTTTGGCATTTGGATTGCATGTAGCATGTAAAAGTCTTGTACAAGACCTGACTCATCAAAAGCTCTGGTCTTTCACGAGCTACTGATAATCAAACGCCAGTAAAGGACACTGTACTACCATAAAAGCAATCCTCGAAGATAATTAAAGGATATATTACTGATCTGTGGTAGTAGTGGAGAATTGAAACTTGAAGGATTTAGTGATTCGAGATTTCCAGTCTGAAGTGGGTGATTTATTCTGTATCGATGGAGCAGAGGCAAATTGGAAGAAATTCCAGTAGTATACCATTGACAACTCAAACAAAATATACGCAGCATTGGGATGCAGCAGAAGAAAGTGTTTAGATGAGAAACATTCATCCAATGATTGGATGAATTACCTAGCATGACAAAATCCTATCGTAATCTTAACCGATTTAGATGAGGCAATTGCTCAATGAAAGGGAAACGAGATCTCACCGATAATCTGAACACAATACCATATGATTGAACAAGTCAAAGGTAGTTGAGACGCGTAGAAGTATTACGTCATCTCAACAAAGACAAATTTAGCAGATCCACTAATTAAGTTCTTTCACAAAAGGGTTCGAGGGACATCTTTATAAGATGGGTCTTAGAAACGTTGTGATTGGCTTTAGGGCAAGTGGGAGATTGATAGGATATTGCCCAGCAAGCCAATATTAATTAGCTTGTTAGAGTACTGTTTTCTTATGATTTATAATTGATACGCCCGTTTATTCGTAGTACGTGAATTAAATAATGGCCAACTTCATCTCTCGCGAACTTATCTAAGCAGTTGGATGAAATCCTAAGGTCACAAGAGACTATGGGACGATTCACTTCAATACTGAGTGCAATCATGAAACAGTCTCTAAGGTCGTGATCTTAAAACCGTTCCAAGTCATAGATTCCGAATGAGACGGGTTATCGTATGAATCGCCAAGACTTGTACAAATATGCATGATTCACATGGAGTGAATTTGTAGTGTTTCATGAGCAAGGCATTTGAGGCCAGTCCAAATGAGTAGGTGGTTCGATAGAGGATCGAATGATCGAACGACCCGAACAGAGAAACCTATTGTGGAAGCGCATGACGCATATCGGTGATGGGATGTTTCTCAATGTTTATAATAGTCTACGATTTAGTCCTTAGACTTGATGTGCTAGGGCGAATTCGGGGCATGAGTGTGCGTACATAGATTTAGGTACTGGTCACGTAGCCAGGCCAGAAAGTGCCTAAGTTGGGTGCGTACAGTTGTGTACGCGAATGGTTAGTACTAAGAAAGGATCTATCGACTCATCCTGATAAGGTGGGAGAATTTCCTGTACGTTCTTAGATAATATGTTCCTAGAAATCCATGGCCATGGTTGGTGATGGATTTGGAAAGGGGTTTCCAAATTTAGCAGTCACACAGGAATTATTATCAAGAATTAGAAAGTACAGAATCGAGATAATTAGAGGTGTCGATCAATTCACACACCCTAGGTCTCGATCGGGAAACTACTCTTTAGAAAGACCGTATGTACATCGCATTTATAAGAGGTGAGGTTCACAAATATCAATTCACCTTTAATTGGGCTTCATGGGCTTGTGGCTAGACATCGACCATGAAGTGTGGGTACTCCTGAATTAATAAGGAAATTAATTTTGGAGTGGTCAATTAAAAGTTGTTTAATTGATCGGAGCATTTAATTGCTCGTTAATTAAATCACGAAAGTCGTGGGCCTGCTGCCAATTGATGGTGAACCCAGAGGGTCAAACTCAATACAGTTGGACAGTGACGGTCATGAAGGGAAATGAATGATTTAAAGTTGTTAAATCAAAGTCATTGAATTAAGGGATAATATTAATTAGATATCTAATTGATTAATGTTTAATTAATTCATTAGGATTATCTGATTAATTATGAAATTAATTAAACTTGTTAATTAATAAAATTGGAAGACTAAATAATTACCCAATTTTAAGAATGGATAATTATATGGGTTGATTTTTGTTAATCTTGAAAGTAGGGCATAAGGGGCGATTTTTATGAGTTAAAAAGGAAGAGTTTTATTTCTTGCAAAACAAGGAAGAAGAGATGTAACAAATCTATTATTCCTAAGTTGATAAGGAATAAGGATTTGATAAAGATGGGAATAAGATATCTTTTAAGAGAAGGACTCTTCTCTTATAAATACTTCTTCACATATCTTCATTCATAACCAAGAAAACCAATGCAAAACACGACTTTTGAAAACAAGAAGAAAACCGATTTTTACATAACATAAGAAAAGAGAAATCTGAGAATTGCACAAAGATTTATTAACTACAAAATCGCCCCACATAGTTTCGCCCAAACCCAAACTCAGCCGAACCAACTTGGCCGAACCCAAACCTGGCCGAAACCTGCTTGGCCGAACCAGATCCAACCACATAAGTCATGTGGTTTTGTCTTCTTCCATCCGTTCTCCCAACCCAGATCCATATCTAAGTCCTGATCATGATCTGCAGAATCCTTTGCTGACAAACCTTCAAGATCTAGTTCGTGGGCTGCGACTTGGAGGTGTCCCTACAATACAATTTGTGTGGATCAACTTTGGAGGTGAGACACACGGATCACTCAAGTTGTGGATCAAACATAACGCCCGGAGGTAACCACCACCAATTTGTGCTGAGGTAATCGCATATAACCCCCTTTAGTTTATATAACGGTTTGATTCAACATTTTCGTATAACTGATTATGGAGACAGGCTTGTGGGACTGATGGGTGCCTCGAAAAATTTTAAATTCCGCACTCTTATTTTTCTGACAATCGAGGTACATCCCAACACCTAGTGCTTCTCGAAATGAACAATTGGATTCATCCGGCTAAGAGAATTACGCAAGCTAAGCCCGAAGCCAAAAATTACAACCTATATTGGCGATACCATCGAGCTCATGGCCATCTTACCGAGTATTGTTTTCATCTAAAACAAGAAATTGAAAGGTTAATTCAGGAAGGAAGGTTGACGAGTATGTAGAACGGAATAGTAGAAAGAGAATTTGACCGAGATGCCCTCGAAATCATAATCGAAGAAGAACACCACCAAGAAGAGCCCCGAACAATTATTTGCCACAAGACATGGATAACCACCATGTGAACAGAACGATACATACGATTTTCGGTGGACCCACGGGTGGGGATAGTCGTAATGCGCGTCGACGAACTACCAGATCTATTGAGGAAAGATTGGAAATGCCAAGGGAAGTATTGAAGCTAGAGAGCAAAGTTCCTAAGGAACAATCTATCAATTTTAATGAGGACGAGGTCCCCCGAAATATCATATGTGATACCAATGAGTACAACCCCGACTTCCCTATGGTAGTTTCACTTGAAATAGCGAACTACAATGTGAAAAGAATATTGATCGACAATGGAAGTTCCGCCGACATTATTTCAAGAGAAGTGTTGACACAAATGAGTTTAGGGGAGATATCTCTCCAAAAAGTGGCCACACCTTTGGTGGGATTTGGAGGATCGGAAATTGTCCCAGCGGGGACCGATAATTTAAGTGTTTCTCTAGGAAAAAGACCTATGAGGGTGGTCAAAATGATTAAGTTCTTGGTGGTAGAAGCTCCCTTCGCATACAAGGCTGTATTAGGTCAACCAGCGCTCAATTTTTTTCGAGCAGTCGTCTCAACCTATCACCAGAAGATAAAATTTCACACTGTTTCTGGCATTGGGGAAATTGTTAACGATCATTGTATGGTGTGGGATTGTTATAATACTTCCTTAGCACTAGGGATAAATTCAATTCCATAACTTCTGCAAAAAGAAAGCTCGTGGAGATAACTGTCGAAAGATCTAGGGAACCTGATATCCCGAGTACGGATAGGATCGATTGAAAAGGGAAAGAGCCGATCAACCTCACAATTAAACCACCAGAACGTAAGGACATTATGTTGGTACAAAATGACCCGAAGAAAGCCACCAGGATCGGGACGGAGCTTAGCCCGGAAGGAGAACTCATAATAATTGATTCTCAAGAAAAATATCGACGTTTTCGCCTAGAGTGTGGAAGATATAGAGGGCATAGATCCAAGAATTATCACACACTCACTGAAAATTGATCCAAAAGCAAAGCCAGCACGACAAAAGAAAAGGAATCACGGCCCTGTAAAGGATAAAATAATTAAGGCAGAGGTTGAAAGGCTTCTAATGTTTAAACAAATTAGGGAAATACATTTCTCGGAATGGCTATGTAATGTAGTTCTTGTACCCAAAGGGGATAAAAAGGATAACAAATGGAGGATGTGTAATGACTTCACCGATCTAAACAAACTATGTCCTCGAGACCCTTATCCTCTTTCGATAATTGATCTACTGGTCGACTCTACAACGGGGTTCCCAATTTTTAGCATGATGGATGCTTTCCAAGGTTTTTACCAAATATACATGGATGGGCGCGACCAGGAAAAGATGGCCTTCGTAACCGAACAGGGAATATATTGTTTTGTTGTAATGACTTCACCGATCAAAACAAACTATGTCCTCGAGACCCTTATCCTCTTCCGAGAATTGATCTACTGGTCGACTCTACCGCGGGTTCGCAATTTTCAGCATGATGGATGCTTTCCAATGTTTTTACCAAATATACATGGATGAGCGCGACCAGGAAAAGACGACCTTCGTAACCGAAGAGGGAATATATTGTTTTGTTGTAATACCTTTCGGATTAAGAAATGCAGGAGCAACTTAGCAAAGGCTGGTTAATTTAATGTTTAGAGAGTTGATCGGAGAAATAATGGAGGTGTACGTGGATGATATGTTAGTCCAAAGCATGAACTAAAATGAGGTTTTATAAATCCAAGCCTTCCATTAATAGGAACTAGTGTATGTTGTTTACTTATCGATGGAGGTGATCCAGAGTCTGGCACCCGAGTCGAAGAAAGGGACAATGCATGAAATTCCTTGATTCTTGTTTTCTTAAAACTCGACAAGGGTGGGGACTGGTCGGGACGTGAAAATTGACCGATAACCAGTTACAGGGATTTCATGACCTGGCCCGTTGCTTATCAGGATTAATGGGTTAGACTTAACGCGCAGTAACATTTATGATGTAGCAGTTCTAGATAAATGCGAAAAACGAGGCAAAATAACTTGAAGGTTGTGGAGTAACACAATTGGTAAAAGTATACCTACCTAGTGAATTAATTGTATGGCCACGAGTCGTGGGTGCAATTAATTGCTGCTGGGACGTCAAGACCTACAAGAAAATAGAATTTCCCGAAACTAGAAGGGGTTATTGTTTCGATAAAAATAATGGGAGAACTTTTAAGATAAAAAGTCCAAATTTCGTTAATTATAAGTATTAATATTAAACATGTCTGCTTATTGTTGTCAGTTTCATTGTTAGCCATTCACCATCCACTGTCCCGTTCGAGCGAATCATAATGCGATTTAGAACCGAACCAACTTTGGGGAACATTATGTGCAATTCACTTCACTAGACGAGCATGGCTATGTTTAACAATGTTAAAGAATATTGTTCTTACTTGACCAAGATGTTCAAACGAATAAAATGGTTTGGAGCCCGATTGATTCTTGAGGATGAGATAGAAATAACTCTCAATGGCTTGTCTGACACCTTCACTCATTTTATGCAACATTGTGATATTCCGCCTGATGGAATCAAAACAAAACAATTGCATGAGTTGTTTGACAAATATGAGGAAGCTCATCTGCAAGGATGGGGTCTGTATGAATGGAATTGCCCTCTGTGTAAGTACGAAAAGAAATTAAGGAAGCTTGCTCAAAAGTAATTCCTGGATAGACTTAACAACGGTATGACTTAAAGTTATACACCTGTTAATTCATTTGACGTAAGACATCTGATAAACTTTCATGTCTGTAAAAGTGTTTGCAGGTGATGATAGTATTCCTTCTCCACCTAAAAGGAGGAAATTCCTTGAAAGGGAGATGCAAGTAGTTCAGAGAGAAATGAGGGAAACCGAATTCAGGGATTGGGTCAAGGAAGAACTGAACCTAGACATTCCTTTTTAGCAGAAGAAGTTTTACTTAGTTTTTTGTATTAGCATAAGTTTTTAGTTTTGGTTTATTTTGAGTATTATTTCAAATTTTTGTACAAGACATTATTGCTTTACCATTGAGAATGGAATTTATTTAATTAAAGCTATTTAACTTGGTACAAATATTGATGCTTTGAAGCATAGAAATAAAACAATGATAAACAAATCAAAAACTTCGAAAAATACTTGCTAAATCGAAAAGCCGTTAAAACGAACAAGATAATCGTCCACGCTCGAAATGTTCATTTTGGACATATATTCTTCCTAAAGAGAGATTCGAAAGGAAAAGTTTTCATCTACTGCTCTTGAAATATGGAACTTGGATGAACTCGTTACTTTCAAATCTTGAAGGAATAATAACCGAAATAAAGGATTGCTAGGCATTCCAAGCATTTTAATCCATAAGGACAAACGTGGAGAACTAAAAGCACTAGTTCAAAATGACGTTACTTCATATATACTTATGATTTAATCGTCAAAGTATATGTGTACTTTGTTGAAGTACAAATTCTAAAACTATTGAAGTAATTCAATAGATGTTTTGGAAATGGAGTAACTAAGTGCACTATGTCGAAAGCAGTTTGATCTAATCAAACTTGCTAAAACATAAACAATTAATTCCTCGATTATCTAAGATGAGAATAGAATTCTCATGAAGCAAATCAAAGAAGGATCGAGCTTTGATAAAACTTGGTTCGATTCACGACTGATCTTGCTGAACTTCCTTATTCAAATTAGGGGAAAGCCTCCCCTGACTCTTCAAAAAGATACTTGGTCTAGTACATTTCAAAGTAAGTCCTTACACCGCCGTATCATTTATGACATGGAAAAATACCTTTATATGAGAAATTGGATGGTAGATCCGATTCATATAAAATTTGTGGGGTATCCAACGAAATCCATTGGATACCTGTTCTACGACAACGAGTAATGAAAGTGTCTCGTAAGTAGCTTTTTCCTCTGTTGACGAAACCCTTGTCAAAGAAAATAGGGAATGTCATAGAACTTGATGAAGTCCAAGAATTGGACCCATACCCACAAACAGTGGGAGTAAATCCCGAAACCTACTGAACCGATTTTTTTACAAACATTTAGTAATCTAATCAAATTCGTAAGGAACTCAAAATTCCATTTTACGAAATTAAGTAATTGGATGTTTAATCCAAGATTACAAAGAAATTATGTTAAACATAAACTGAGGGATATGGCATGAAGCCATAAGACCGGAAATGGAAAGTTGTTAACTTATTTGACTCACTTAATGGTGATAGGTCATTCTTCAAAAGCCTTTTAAGGACTAATTAAAATACCTTCTCTCCATTTGCAATGTCAAATCCATTTCGAAACTACTAGCCATAGAAAGGTGGTTTTGTCTACCAAAATATGACTATTGGATATGAATCCTGCATCTCACATTTGAAAATTGATGAGAGGATCTCTATTCGAATCCCAAGGTCAATCTATGACTTTTTCCCAAATTTGGAACATGCAACTTGATAAGTCGATCAAGAATGTTGAATTTGTCAAAAGGCATATGGATTCCAATTGTGCAAAAGAATCAGTGGGAGTGTAGTTGAGTTCGTAAACGTAACAAGACGATGTTCTATACATCAAGGATGATATAAGAATATCAAAGCACAGACGAAAGCGTGTTCTTCACGCAATTCTCCCTGATAAAGATTTGGGAACTACATCTCACGTACTGGCTATACGTATCTATAGTAGATAGAGGAAAGTAGATGTTGTAATTCATCGAATCTAAGTACATAAACTATATATTGAATAAAATTCAATATGGAAGAATCCAAGAAAGAATTGCTTCCAAAGAGATAAAATCTCTCTCACTTATTTAATGAGCCCTACATATAAATGAGTGAAGAAGTAACTATCTCAAGAAGCCTTATGCTTTGGCATTTGGATTGCATGTAGCATGCAAAGTCTTGTACAAGACCTGACTCATCAAAAGCTCTGGTCTTTCACGAGCTACTGATAATCAAACGCCAGTAAAGGACACTGGACTACCAAAAAAGCAATCCTCGAAGATAATTAAAGGATATATTGCTGATCTGTGGTAGTAGTGGAGAATTGAAACTCGAAGGATTTAGTGATTCGAGATTTCCAGTCTGAAGTGGATGATTTATTCTGTATCGATGGAGCAGAGGCAAATTTAGCAGATCCACTAATTAAGTTCTTTCACAAAAGGGTTCGAGGGACATCTTTATAAGATGGGTCTTAGAAACGTTGTGATTGGCTTTAAGGCAAGTGGGAGATTGATAGGATAGTGCCCAGCAAGCCAATATTAATTAGCTTGTTAAAGTACTGTTTTCTTATGATTTATAATTCATACGCCCGTTTATTCATAGTAAGTGAATTAAACAATGGCCAACTTCATCTCTCGCGAACTTATCTAAGCAATTGGATGAAATCCTAAGGTCACAATAGACTATGGGACGATTCACTTCAATACTGAGTGCAATCATGAAACAGTCTCTAAGGTCGTGATCTTAAAACCGTTCCAAGTCATAGATTCCGAACGAGACGGGGTATCGTATGAATCGCCAAGACTTGTACAAATATGCATGATTCACGTGGTGTGAATTTGTAGTGTTTCATAAGCAAGACATTTGAGGCCAGTGCAAATGAATAGGTGGTTCGATAGAGGATCGAATGATTGAACGACCCGAACAGAGAAACCCATTGTGGAAGCGCATGACGCATATCGGTGATGGGATGTTTCTCAATGTTTATAATAGTATACGATTTAGTCCTTAGACTTGAGGTGCTAGGGCGAATTCGGGGCATGAGTGTGCGTACTTAGATTTAGGTACTAGTCACGTAGCCAGGCCAGAAAGTGCCTAAGTTGGGTGCGTACAGTTGTGTACGCGAATGGTTAGTACTAAGAAAGGATCTATCGACTCATCCTGATAAGGTGGGAGAATTTCCTGTACGTTCTTAGATAATATGTTCCTAGAAATCCATGGCCATGGTTGGTGACGGATTTGGAAAGGGGTTTCCAAATTTAGCAGTCACACAGGAATTATTATCCAGAATTAGAAAGTACAGAATCGAGATAATTAGAGGTGCCGATCAATTCACATACCCTAGGTCTCGATCGGGAAAATACTCTTTAGAAGGACCGTATGTACATCGCATTTATAAAAGGTGAGGTTCACAAATATCAATTCACCTTTAATTGGGCTTCATGGGCTTGTGGCTAGACATCGACCATGAAGTGTGGGTACTCCTGAATTAATAAGAAATTAATTTTGGAGTGGTCAATTAAAAGTTGTTTAATTGATCGGAGCATTTAATTGCTCGTTAATTAAATCACGAAAGTTGTGGGCCTGCTGCCAATTGATGGTGAACCCAGAGGGTCAAACACAATCCAGTTGGACAGTGACAGTCATAAAGGGAAATGGATGATTTAAAGTTGTTAAATCAAAGTCATTGAATTAAGGGAGAATATTAATTAGATATCTAATTGATTAATGTTTAGATAATTCATTAGGATTATCTGATTAATTATGAAATTAATTAAAGTTGTTAATTAATAAAATTGGAAGACTAAATAATTACTCAATTTTAGGATTAGATAATTATATGGGTTGATTTTTGTTAATCTTGAAAGTAGGGCATAAGGGGCGATTTTTATGAGTCAAAAAGGAAGAGTTTTATTTCTTGCCAAACAAGGAAGAAGAGATGTAACAAATCTATTATTCCTAAGTTGATAAGGAATAAGGATTTGATAAAGATGGGAAGAAGATATCTTTTAAGAGAAGGACTTTTCTCTTATAAATACTTCTTCACATCTCTTCATTCATAACCAAGAAAACCAATGCAAAACACGACTTTTGAAAACAAGAAGAAAATCGATTTTTACATAACATAAGAAAAGAGAAATCTGAGAATTGCACAAAGATTTATTAACTACAAAATCGCCCCACATAGTTTCGCCCAAATCCAAACTCAGCCGAACCAACTTGGCCGAACCCAAACCTCATAAGTCCAGTGGTTTTGTCTTCTTCCATCCTTTCTCCCAACCCAGATCCAGATCTAAGTCCTGATCAAGATCTGCAGAATCCTTTGCTGATAAACCTTCAAGATCTAGTTCATGGCCTGCTACTTGGAGGTGTCCCTACAATACAATTTGTGTGGATCAACTTTGGAGGTGAGACACATGGATCACTCAAGTTGTGGATCAAACATAATGCCCGGAGGTAACCACCACCAAGCTGTGCTGAGGTTATCGCATATAACCCCCTTTAGTTTATATAACTGTTTGATTCAACCATTTCGTATAACTGATTATGGAGACCAGCTTATGGGACTGATGGGTGCCTCGAAAAATTTTAAATTCCGCACTCTTGTTTTTCTGACAATCGAGGTACATCCCAACACCTAGTGCTTCTCGAAATGAACAATTGGATTCATCCGGCTAAGAGAATTACGCAAGCTAAGCCCGAAGCCAAAAATTACAACCTATATTGGCGATACCATCGAGCTCATGGCCATCTTACCGAGGATTGTTTTCATATAAAACAAGAAATTGAAAGGTTAATTCAAGACGGAAGGTTGACGTGTATGTAGAACGGAATAGTAGAAAGAGAATTAGACCGAGAAGCCATCGAAATCATAATCGAAGAAGAACACCACCAAGAAGAACCCCGAACAATTATCTGCCACAAGAAATGGATAACGACCATTTGAACAGAACGATACATACGATCTTCGATGGACCCATGGGTGGGGATAGTCGTAATACGCGTCGACGAACTACCAGATCTATTGAGGAAAGATTGGAAACGCCAAGGGAAGTATTGACGCTAGAGAACAAAGTTCCTATGGAACAATCTATCAATTTTAATGAGGAAGAGGTCCCCCGAAATATCATATGTGATACCAATGAGGACATCCCCGACTTCCCTATGGTAGTTTCACTTGAAATAGCGAACTACAATGTGAAAAGAATATTGATCGACAATGGAAGTTCCGCCGACATTATTTCAAGAGAAGTGTTGACACAAATGAGTATAGGGGAGATATCTCTCCAAAAAGTGGCCACACCTTTGGTGGGATTTGGAGGATCGGAAATTGTCCCAGCGGGGACCGATAATTTAAGTGTTTCTCTAGGAAAAAGACCTATGAGGGTGGTCAAAATGATTAAGTTCTTGGTGGAAGAAGCTCCCTTCGCATACAAGGCTGTATTAGGTCGACCAGCGCTCAATTTTTTTCGAGCAATCGTCTCAACCTATCACCAGAAGATAAAATTTCCCACTGTTTCTGGCATTGGGGAAATTGTTAACGATCATTGTATGGTGTGGGATTGTTATAATACTTCCTTAGCACTAGGGGATAAATTCAATTCTATAACTTCTGCAAAAAGAAAGCTCGTGGAGGCAACTGTCGAAAGATCTAGGGAACCTGATATCCCGAGTACGGATAGGATCGATTGAAAAGGGAAAGAGCCGATCAACCTCACAATTAAACCACCAGAACGTAAAGACATTATGTTGGTACAAAATGACCTGAAGAAAGCCACCAGGATCGGGACGGAGCTTAGCCCGGAAGGAGAACTCATAATAATTGATTCTCAAGAAAAATATCGACGTTTTCGCCTAGAGTGTGGAAGATATAGAGGGCATAGATCCAAGAATTATCACACACTCGCTGAAAATTGATCCAAAAGCAAAGCCAGCACGACAAAAGAAAAGGAATCACGGCCCTGTAAAGGATAAAATAATTAAGGCAGAGGTTGAAAGGCTTCTAATGTTTAAACAAATTGGGGAAATACATTTCTCGGAATGGCTATGTAATGTAGTTCTTGTACCCAAAGGGGATAAAAAGGATAACAAATGGAGGATGTGTAATGACTTCACCGATCTAAACAAACTATGTCCTCGAGACCCTTATCCTCTTCCGATAATTGATCTACTGGTCGACTCTACAACGGGGTTCGCAATTTTTAGCATGATGGATGCTTTCCAAGGTTTTTACCAAATATACATGGATGAGCGTGACCAGGAAAAGATGGCCTTCGTAACCGAACAGGGAATATATTGTTTTGTTGAAATGACTTCACCGATCTAAACAAACTATGTCCTCGAGACCCTTATCCTCTTCCGAGAATTGATCTACTGGTCGACTCTACCGCGGGTTTCGCAATTTTCAGCATGATGGATGCTTTCCAATGTTTTTACAAAATATACATGGATGAGCGCGACCAGGAAAAGACGACCTTCGTAACCGAACAGGGAATATATTGTTTTGTTGTAATGCCTTTCGGATTAAGAAATGCAGGAGCAACTTACCAAAGGCTGGTTAATTTAATGTTTAGAGAGTTGATCGGAGAAATAATGGAGGTGTACGTGGATGATATGTTAGTCCAAAGCATGAACTAAAATGATCATATTGATCATCTTGACCGATGCTTTAAGATCCTAAGAAAATACCGCATGAAACTCAACCCGGCGAAGTGCACTTTTGGGGTTAAGTTTGGAAAATTCCTCGGCTACCTAGTTCACCAACGAGGATAGAAGCAAATCCGGAAAAAATACGAGCAATAACAGCGATGAGACCTCCAAAGACAATCTCTCAAGTACAAAGCTTGGTCGGAAAAATTGTTGCAGTAAACAGGTTCATATCCAAATCAGCGGACAAGAGCCTACATTTTCTTCAAACCTTAAGGAAAGCGAAGACTTTTCAATGGACCGAAGACTGTGACCGAGCATTCAATCAGTTGAAAGAGTACTTAACATCACCTCCTTTACTAGCTAAACCTACTGAAGGACAACCCTTATATATTTATATATCCATCTTGGAGGTGGCTATAAGTTCAGTTCTCGTAGAGATAGAAGAATCAGAACATAAACCAGTTTATTACTTAAGTAAACTTCTACAAGGAGCAAAAAAGAATTACTTGGAAATAGAACAGTTTGCTTTGGCTTTGGTGATAGCTGCGCGGAAACTTCGACCATAATTTCTTACCTACAAAATTATAGTACTCACTAATCAACCATGGAGGCAAGTTTGAACAAAACTAAAACACGGGAAGATTGATTAAATGGGCAATTGAGCTGGGTCAATATGAAATTGAATATATGCCACAAACTGCTAGAGAATGAAGATCTAAAGTATGTAATTACATTTGATTTTATGGTGACAAATAATGAAGCTGAGTATGAAGCTTTGATTGCAGGAATGTAGATGGCCATTAAGGCAGGCATCGACGTCCTAAGAGTATTGACTGACTCCGAGCTGGTTCAGTGTCAGATAGAGGGCTTATACAAGCCCAAGGAATACAACATGATAAAATACTTGGCTATGGTGAAGCAACTAGCTGAAAATTTCAATAAATTTGAAATACAGAATATTCCACTGACGGAAAACAAATAAGCAGATCGGCTCTCTCGATTTACGAGATCGAACGACGGTCGAACTGAGAGGGTAATAATGTGTCTGATTTCTAACACCCCCGCGATAAACTTAGATTGTTTACCTAATGTAGAAATAATGGAAATTGACCAGGGAAAAGATAGTTGGATGACTCCACTCATGCAATACTTGTCAGATGGGTCCCTCCCAAACGATCAGAATGAAGCTCGAAGAATAAAATACCGAGCTCCCAAATACGCTATCTTAGATGAAAAACTTTATAAAAGATCGGTCTCTGGGATCCTTTTAAAATGTATCTCCGAACTGCAGGTCCAAGATTTACTCAAGGAGCTTCACGAAGGAGAAGCTGGAAACCATAGCAGGGCCCAAGCGCTCGCTTTAAAGTGTCTAAGAACCGGTTATTATTGGCCTACCCTAAACCATGATGCAACGGAGTATGTGAAGAGATGCCACTACGGTCAAATTCATGCAAATATAAACCATCAACTAGCAGAAAAAATGCATTCCATACCAATTTGTTGGGCATTCGACCAATAGGGAATAGACATAGTAGGACCTTTTCCGATGGCAAGGTCGAAAAAGAGCTACGTATTAGTTGCGATTGAATGTTTTAGTAAATGGATCAAATGTATTGCTTTAACAAGAATTACCCAGTTCCAGGTCATCAACTTCTTATGGAAGTATATAGTTTGTAGATTTGGAATCCCTCGAGTCCTCATCTCTGATAATGGGACTCAATTCGCGGAAAACAAGTACAGGATTGGTGTTCGAAATTTGGGATTCAACAGAATTTCACATCGGTAGGACACCCAAGAGCTAACGGACAAACAGAGGTGGCCAACAGAGAAATAATTATTGGAAAAAAGATTAGATGCAGCGAAGGGAAAATGGCTTGACGAACTCCTAGGTGTAATTTGGGCTAATCAAACGACCATTAAAGCCTCAACCGGAGAGACTCCCTTCAGCTTAGTATATGGACCGGAAGCTGTCATCCCCGTCAAAGCAGTGATTCAAAGCCCGAGGGTCGACCTTTTCGATGAAGAAAGTAACTAGGCAGGAAGGAAAGACGACGTCGATTTAACAAATGCGCTAAGAGACAGAGCAGTTGTTCGCTTGCAAGTTACTAAATTGAACATGGAAAAAGCCTACAATCAGAGAGTCCGAATATGATCCTTTAAAGAAGGATATCTGGTCTTGAAGAAAGTAGAAGTTTCCAAGCATGTGGGAAAGTTGCAGCAAAATTGGGATGGACAATACATCGAAATCGGTGTTGGAAAAAAGGGATCGTACAAAATTGCTCATATGGATGGAACACCTTTACCAAGGACTTGGAATGCAGTTAACTCGAGAAGATACTATGGACACTAATAGTACTACCCAGACATTGATTCTAGATATTAGTTTGTGATGGAATAGTGCCCTGCAAGCCAATATATTTAGCTTGTAGTGAAACTATCATTATCTTTCTTTAGTATAAATGACTTAATACGCACGTTTATTTATATGTGTATAAGGATAAACAATGGCCAACTTCATCTCTCGCGAATACATTTAAGCGATTGGATGAAATCCTTAGATTACATTTGACTATGGGACGATTCACTTCAGTACTGAGTGCAATCATGAAACAGTCTCAAAGGTCGTAATCTTAAAACTGTTCCAAGTCATAGATTCCGAAACGAGACGGGGTATCGTAGGAATCACAAAGACTTGTACGAGTATGCATGATTCACATGGAGTGAATTTGTAGTGTTTCATGAGCAAGGAATTTGAGTCCAGTGCATACGAGTAGGTGGTTCAATGGAAGATTGAACGCATCGAACGACCCGAACAGAGAAACCCATTGTGGAAGCGCATGACGCATATCGGTGATGGGATATTTCTCAAGGAATATAATAGTGTACGATTTAGTCCTTTGACTTGAGGTACTAGGGCGAATTCGGTGCATGAAAGTGCGTACTTAGATCTAGGTATAGGCCACGTAGCTTGGTCATAACATGCCTAGGTTGGGTGCGTATGGACATGTACGCGGGTGGTTAGTACCAATATGGAATCTATTGACTCATTGTAATGGATGAGAGAATTTCCTATACGATTCTTAGATAATATATCCGAGAAACCCGTGGCCACGGTCGGTGATGGATTTGGAAAGGGGTTTCCAAATTTAGCAGTCACACAGGAATATTATCCTGAATTAGAAAGTATAGTTATCGAGACAAATTTAGAGGTGCCGATCAATTCACACACGCTAAGTCTTGATCGGGAATATTAGTCGATAGAAGGACCGTATGTACATGGCAATTATATGAGACGAGGTTCACAAAAATCAATTCACCTGAAGTTGGGCTTCATGGGCTTGTGGCTAGACATCGACCATGAAGTGTGTGTACTCCTGAATTAATAGAGGATTTAATTCTAGGAGTGGTCAATTAAAGGTTGTTTAATTGACCGGAACAATTTATTGTTCATAAATTAAATCACGAAGGATTCGTGGGCCTGCTGCCAATTGTTGGTGAACCCAGAGGGTCACACACAATACAATTGGACGGTGACTGTTATAAAAGGACATGAAAGGAATTAATTGATTTAAAGGTAATTAAATCAATTAAATGAATTAAAAGTATTTAATTCAAGTCGGAGATTAATTAATTGGCTGACTTAATTAATAACTGAGTTGCTAATTAATTATATAAAAGAAATAATGATTTATCAAGATTGGGCATTTAATTAAAGTAGTTAATTAAATGAAGGATTGCAAGACATGGGCTTTTATTAATTAAAGCCCATAAGGAGTCTTGCAAACCTAGGTCAGAAGGAGCTTATAAATAGAGCACAACTAGAGCTCAAATGGGTAACACTCAAAAAGAAAACCCTAGCCTCCTTTTGCCCTAGTAAGCCCCGCCCCCCTAGCTAGAAACCCTAGCCGCCGCCGCCACCATTGAGCCGCCGCCACCTGCTGCCGTGGGTTGCCTTGGTGCCGCCGCCGCCATCTCCCTGTTCCATTGTGTTAGATCTTGATCTGTCAAGAGATTCAACACAATCCTGCAATAACAAATCTCCTGAATCGAGTTCTGAGCCTAAGATCTTGAGGTGTTGCCAGAATCCAATTGATGTGGACTATCCCTGGAGGTGAGACACTTGGATCACTCCTGTGAACCAGATCCAGATTCAGAAACGAAGTTGGAGGTTTCCACCACCTCGCCTGTGGTGAGGTATATCGCAAAAACCGCCTTTGTTAATTCATTGTATGCGTTTTTGTTTATGCTTTTGTATATATAATATGGAGACTTCTTATATGGGACCATTGGATGACTTGAAAAATTTTAAATTCCGCACTTTGTTGTCTGACAAATCGAGCCATATCCCAACAGTGGTATCAGAGCCAACTCCATTATTATTATACAAAAGCCTGAACATAATTGTGTTCACCGTATATGTTTAATTATATGTCTGAGAACGCATGATAACTATGTTCTGTAAGTTGATTCTTGCTTGTTATGACTAGATCTATCATTGGGTAAAACTGCTTTTCAAGATCTGTGCCGTTTTTATAGTTTTTGGAAACTTCAGGACTTTTTGGGGCAAAAATCGCATATTAGGGTTTTTTGGGGCTGAAAATTCAAAATTTTTGAAATCTGGAAATTTGAAAATTCTGGACTGTTCTTGCAATTCTGGTCGCACGGTTTTTGGGGTCGTTTTGCAATTTTCTGAAAACTTAGGGGCTGTTTTGCAATTACCGAAACTTGAGGGGTCAATTTGAAAAATCGAAAAAATTTTCAAAATTCAAAATTTTATTTTCTGGTCTGCTGCCCGAAACTGCCCAGGGGTGTTTTTGTAACTTTTTAAAAGTTTTGGGGTCAAAGTGCAATTTTCGAAAGTTGAGGGGCGAAAATGCAATTTTCAAAAGTTGAAAAACAGAATCTGAAATTGAGCAGAAAATTAACTTTTGTTTACCCGGATATTTATTTTGTCATAATTAGTAGTGACTAAAAAGCAAGAATCATAGGAAGGTAATTTTAAAAGGATGTTTTAAAATTAAGATAGAAGAAAGTAAAAGATGTTTACATGTTTCTTGCTCTACGTGAACTGTTTACGTGGTTTTCGATCGAGACGAGCCTTGACCCTAGGGTAGATGTGATTGGTTTAATTTATTGCTTGTTTTTCATTGGGCCTGCGAGCCTATTATTGTTTTTGGGCCACTTTGAGCCTTTGTAATAGAATAGGGCTTTACTGCTTTCCTAGTTTAGGATGGAGGCCCATTTACAAGCAAGGTGGGAGCCCAAGAAGATAAGAAGGCCATGAATGCATGGTACATTGTGTAATAGCATAGGGCCCGTTTGAGAAACCTTTAGATTGACCAATTGGGCCAACATTGATAGGATAGTGCCCTGCAAGCCAGTTCAATTAGCTTGTAATAGATCTATCTTGTATGTAACAATCTTTGATTTTATAATAATACGCATGTTTATTTATATATGTATAAGGATAAACAATGGCCAAACTTCATCTCTCGCGAATACATTTAAGCGATTGGTTGAAACCCTGAGATCACTCATGACTATGGGACTATACACTTCAGTACTGAGTGCACTTATCATGAAACAGTCTCAAAGGTCGTGATCTCGAAAATGTTCCAAGTCATAGATTCATATCGAGACGGGGTATCGAATGAATCGTCAAGACTTGTACGATTATGCATGATTCACACGGAGTGAATTTGTTGTAGTTTCATGAACAAGGAATTTGAGGCCAGTGCATATGACTAGGTGATTCGATGGAGGATCGAATGCATCGAACGACCCGAACAGAGAAACCCATTGTGGAAGCGCATGACGCATATCGGTGATGGGATGTTTCTCAAAGGATTATAATAGTGTAAGATTTAGTCCTATGACTTGAGGTGCTAGGGCGAATTCGGTGCATGAAAGTGCGTACTTAGATCTAGGTATAGGCCACTTAGCTTGGTCATAAAAATGCCTAGGTTGGGTGCATATGGACATGTACGCGAGTGGTTAGTACCAAGATGGAATCTGTTGACTCATCGTAATGGATGAGAATATTTCCTATACGATTCTTAGATAATGTTTCCAATGAATCTACGGCCGTAGTCGGTGACGGATTTGGAAAGGGGTTTCCAAATTAGGCAGTCACACTGGAACATTATCCTGAATTAGAAAGTATAGTTATCGAGACAAATTTAGAGGTGCCGATAAATTCACACACCCTAAGTCTTGATCGGGAAATTGGTCGACAGAAGGACCGTATGTACATGGTAATTATATGAGGTGAGGTTCACTAAATATCAATTCACCTGATGTTGGGCTTCATGGGCTTGTGGCTAGACATCGACCATGAAGTGTGGGTACTCCTGAGTTAGTAGAGGAACTGATTCTAGGAGTGGTCAATTAAAGGTAGTTTAATTGATCGGAGCAATTTATTGTTCATAAATTAAATCACGAGGTTTCGTGAGCCTGCTGCCAATTGATGGTGAACCCAGAGGGTCACACACAATACAATTGGACGGTGACTGTTCTGTAGGAATATAAAAGGAATTAATTGATTTAAAAGTAATTAAATCAATTAAGTGAATTAAAGTGTTAATTCAAGTGGGAGATAAATTAATTAATTGATTTAATTGATTTAAATGATAATTGATTAATTAAACTAAAAATTAATTAAGTAATTAATTAATATGGGCTGAATATTTAATTAAGTAATTAATTAAATTAAGGTGGGCTTGCAAGAGATAGACTCCTAAGCCCATTAGGAATCTTGTAACCCTAGGACTTGATGAGTGCTTATAAATAGAGTTCTGACAGAACTCAGAGAACATAACACCTAAGCAAAAACCTTAGTCTCCTCTGCCCTAGGAATTCCGCCCCTCCCCTTGCGCCGCCCAAGCTCTAGTGCCGCCGCCGTGTGCTGCCATAAAACCGCCGCACCGCCGCCGTGAATGCCCTAGCGCCGCCGCCGCAAATCATCTCCCTTATTCCTTTTGTGCAGAATTTTGATCTGTCAAATAGATCTGCACAATCCTTCATCAACAAGCCTCTTAGATCTAGTTCTGAGCCTAAGACTAAGAGGTGTCATCATAATCCAGTTGGTGTGGACTTTTCTCTGGAGGTGAGACGGTTGGATCACTCCAGTGAACCAGAACCTTAATCAGAGTTCAGAATCAGAGTTGGAGGTTTCCACCACCTTGCCTGTGGTGAGGTAAAAATCGAAAACCCCCTTTGTTAGATTATTTCTGTGCTTTGTTTTGTGTCTTTTGTATATATAACTTGGAGATTTTATTATGGGATCTGTGGGTGTGCCTTGAAAAATTTTAATTTCCGCACTCTGTTGTATTGACAATCAAGGCATATCCCAACAGTGGTATCAGAGCCAACTCCATGATTATTATACGAAAGGCTTGAACATAATATGTGTTTATATTATATGTTTAATTATGTATATTAAAACGCATGATAATTATGTTCTGTCGATTGATTCTTACTTGTTATGACTAGATCTACAATTGGGTAAAACTGTTTTTCTAGATCTATAGCGTTTTCATAGTTTTTGAAAACTTCAGGACTCTTTGGGCAAAATCGCAAACTAGGGTTTTAAAGGGCTAAAAATTCGAAATTTTAGAATCTGGAAATTTCAAAAATTCTGGACTGTTTTCGCAAAACTGGTCGCACGCTTTTTGGGGTCATTTTGTAATTTCCGAAAGTTTAGGGACTGTTTTGCAATTACCGAAACTTCAAGGATCTGTTTGGAAAAATCGAAAATTTTCAGAATTCAAAATTTATTTTCTGGAATGCTGGCCGAAACTGCTTTGGGTGTTTTTGTAACTTTTAAAAGTTTTTGGGGTCAAAGTGTAATTTTCGAAAATTGAGGGGCCGAAAATGCAATTTTTAAAAGTTGAAAAACAGAATCTGATTTTCAGCAGGAAAATTTATTTTGTTTACCCGAAAGTTTATTTTGTCATAATTAGTAGTGACTAAAAGTAAGAATCAATGGAAGTTAGTTTTAAAAGGATGTTTTAAAATTAAAGAAAGGAGAAAGTAAAACGTCGTTTACATGTTTCTTGCTCTACGTGAACTGTTTACGTGGTTTTCGATCGAGCCGAGCTTTGACCTTAGGGTAGATGTGATTGGTTTAATTTAATGTTTGGTTTTTATTAAGGCCTGCGAGCCTTTTATGTTTTTTTTGGGCCAATTTTGAGGCTTTGTAATAGAATAGGGCTTTAATGCTTTCCTAGTCAAGGATGGAGGCCCGTTACAAGCAAGATGGGAGCCCAAGGAGATATGAAGGCCATGTATGCATGGTGATTAATGTAATAGCATAGGCCTGTTTGAGAACCCTTTAGATTGACCAATAGGGCCAACATCAATGGCTCGATGATGGCCCACATAGGAGGCTCCCGATCGAAAACATATTGTGGTAGTATGCATGCTAGGCTTGTATGGCTTTTATTTATTTGTCGATTTATATTTGGCTACCCGCTAGAATCTAGATCGTAATAAAAGATAAAGCATAACTGAATCGGTGAGATCTCGAGGAGAGTTAGTATAACTTTCAAACCGGAAATACCCCTCTCGAAATAAAATATTAAGTCATATTGGGTAAACTATAAAATGAAGTTTTATAGATCCAAGCCTTCCATCAATAGGGACTAGTGTATGTTGTCTACTTATCGATAGAGGTGATCCAGAGTCTGGCACCCGAGTCGAAGAAAGGGACAATACACGAAATTCCTCGATTCTTGTTTTTAACTAAACAAGACAAGGGTGGGAACTTGTCGGGATGTGAAAATCGACCGATAACTAGTTACGGGGATTTCATGACCGGGCCTGTTACTCATCAAGATTGACTGGGTCAGACTTAAACGAGGAGTAACATCTATGATGTAGCAGTGCTAGATAGGTGCGAAAATCGAGGCAAAATAGCTTGAAGGTTGTGGAGTAACACAATTGGTAAAAGTATACCTACCTGGAGAATTACTTGTATGGCCACGAGTCGTGGGTGCAATTAATTGCTGCTGGGACGTCAAGACCTACTAGGAAATAGAATTTCCCGAGCAATCAAAGGGGTGATTGTTTCGACAAAATAGTGGGAGAACTTTTTCGAAACTAAGTCCAACTTCGATAATTATAAGTATTAGACATAAGATCAGTTAGCTTAATGTTGTCTTCTTTCCTATTGTAGATATTAATTACAATGTCTAAGAATCCATTATCTGTTATCCTCGACGCAAACAAATTAAATGGTTCAAACTTTGTCGACTGGCTGAGAAATCTGAGGATAGTCCTAGACTCCGAACGTCGCAGTTATGTGCTCGACACACCCATGCCTGCTGCACCCGCAGCACGAGCTAGTGAGGAACAACGAACAGCCCATGCTAAAAGGGTTGATGATGATCTTCAAGTTCGTTGCCTCATGCTAGCTTCAATGTCAAACGAACTGCAGAAACAGCATGCTGCTATGCCGCTTGCTAGAGATATGCTTCTCCATCTCCAGCAGATGTTTGGGGAAAGGTCTCGCGCTGAAAGATTCGCGACCTCTAAAGAGTTGTTTAATCTCAAGATGGCTGAGGGAAGCAGTGTAAAAGATCACTGTCTGCGTTTCATCAACTTGGTTGAAAAACTGGGGCGATTGGACGTGGATTTGCACGCTGATCTTAGCACTGACCTCCTTCTCCATACGCTGCCCCGTTCATTTGACCAGTTCGTGTTGAACTTCAATATGGAGGATAGAAACCTCGCTCTTCACGAACTGACCAATTTATTGGTAACGGCAGAATCGACTCTCAAGAAAGAGAAACCTGTAATGATTGCACACCAATCGAAGGCTGCAAAGCCTAAGAAAGGTAAGAAAAAGAAGAAGGTATTTTCTTCAAAGGCAGTCACCAAGGTGGTCGAGAAAAAGCGCAAAAGCCCAGAAGACGAATGTTTCCACTGCAAGAAAGCAGGGCACTGGAAAAGGAACTGCCCAGACTACCTAAAGATGAAATTGGTAGCCAAAGGTATTTTTCTAGTTGAAGTTAATATTTCTGTTAACTGTGCATCGTGGGTGTTAGACACCGCAGCAGGTTCTCATATCTGCAATGATTTGCAGGTGATGGGAGCAGTAAGAACCCTGAAGCCCGGGGATAGAATCCTGCGTTTTGGAAACGGAGCTAGGATCGCCGCCGAGGCTATAGGAGACGTGGAATTAGTATTAGGAATTTTACTTTAATTTTAAGGGATTGTCTGTACGTACCAAACGTTATTAAAAACATCATTTCTATTCCTATGTTAGACATTGATGGTTTTAATTTTTCCATTCAAAATGGATCTTTTTGCATATTTAAAGGTGATTTAGAGTATGCTCGTGGTACTTTGATAGATGGTCTATATTCCCTAGAACCTATAAATTCCAACGTCATGCACATTCAATCTAGAAAAAGGAAATATGATAATCAAACTCCACAACTTTGGCACGCTAGACTTGGACATATTTCCAAGAGTAGGATTCAAAAGTTGGTTTCCTCTAAGGCTCTTGAAATAAAGAACTTAGATGAACTCCCGACTTGCGAATCTTGTCTCAAAGGAAAGATGACCAAATCACCCTTCACAGGGAATCCCGAGCGAACCAAACAGACATTGGATCTTATCCATACTGACGTTTGTGGACCATTGAGTGTCAATGCGAGAGGTGGATTCTCTTACTTCGTAACATTCACCGACGATTTTAGTCGTTATGGATATGTGTATCTTATGACACACAAATCCGAAACCTTTGAGAAATTCAAAGAGTTTCGAATGGAAGTAGAGAACCAACTTGGACATAGTATTAAAGCACTTCGTTCTGATAGAGGTGGTGAGTATTTAAGCCAAGAATTCCTTGATTATCTAAAAGAGAATGGAATTCTCGCACAGCGAACTCCCCCTAGGACACCTCAACTCAATGGAGTGTCTGAGCGGAGGAACCGGACTTTGTTAGACATGGTTCGTTCCATGATGAGCTTTGCTGACCTTCCCTTTTCGTTTTGGGGCTTAGCCCTATTAACTGCTTCGAAGATACTAAACATAGTACCTTCAAAGTCAGTGCCAACAACGCCGCACCAAGTATGGTATGGTAAAGCACCCGTGTATTCGTTCTTACGAGTATGGGGATCTCCTGCGTATGTAAAGAACAAGAAGGGAGATAAGCTAGATAGTAGATCTAGTTTGTGCAAGTTTGTGGGTTATCCAAAGGACTCTATTGGATACCTGTTCTTCGATCCTAAAGAACGTAATACGTTCGTATCTAGGAACGCCCACTTCTTGGAAGAGGATTTCCTCACCAACCGAAATGGGACAATCGTAGAACTTGATGAAGTCCAAGAATCGGACCCATCCCCACAAACAGTGGGAGCTGAACCAGAATTAACTGAACCTACTAGTACACCTATGCTTCGAAGGTCTAATCGAATTCGTAAAGAGCCAGAGCGATTTGGCCTCATTAACGAAAACGAGAAAGTTGATGCTGATCCAAGGACCTATCAAGAAGCGATGTCTGACATAGATTCGGGTGCGTGGCTCGAAGCCATGCAATCCGAAATGGATTCCATGCATTCCAACAAGGTTTGGACCTTGGTCGATCCACCTGAGGGAACTATCCCTGTAGGATGTAAATGGATCTTCAAGCGTAAGCTTGGAATGAATGGAGAGGTAATTACTCATAAAGCTCGCTTAGTGGCGAAAGAGTATTCTCAAAGGCCTGGTATAGACTATGAGGAAACCTTCTCTCCCGTGGCGATGTCAAAATCCATTCGGATATTACTTGCTATAGCCGCGTGGCATGACTACGAAATATGGCAAATGGACGTAAAGACCGCCTTCCTCAATGGAGACATTGATAAGGAGATCTTTATGCAACAACCTGAAGGTTTTGCGTCCAAAGGAAGTGAGCACAAACTGTGTAAGCTTCAAAGGTCAATCTATGGCCTCAAACAGGCGTCCCGAACCTGGAACATACGATTTGATGAGACAGTCAAAGCTTTTGGCTTTATCAAAAACGTATATGAACCTTGTGTGTACAAAAAGAATAGTGGGAGCTCAATACAATTCATTGTTTTGTACGTCGATGACATTTTGTTAATCGGAGACGATATCAAGATGTTAGCGCAGACTAAAGCGTGGTTATCCGCGCAGTTCTCTATGAAAGATATGGGAGACGCATCTTACGTATTGGGAATACGTATCTATAGGGATAGATCGAAGAAGATGATAGGACTCTCCCAATCTCAGTACATCAACACGATCTTGAAGAGATTTAGTATGGAAGAATCTAAGAAAGGATTTGTTCCAATGAGACATGGTATCTCTCTTTCTAAGTCTATGTGCCCTACAACCGACGAAGAAAAGACGAGAATGTCTATCATACCTTATGCCTCTGCTATAGGGAGTATAATGTATGCAATGTTGTGTACTCGACCAGACGTAGCACACGCTCTAAGTGTAACGAGCCGCTATCAGTCAAATCCAGGCGAGAAGCACTGGACTGCCGTAAAAGCAATCCTAAAGTACCTGCGAAGGACTAAGGATATGTTTTTGGTCTACGGTGGTAGTGGAGAACTGAAACTTGAAGGATTCACTGATGCAAGTTTCCAGTCTGACGTGGATGACTTCAAATCCAACTCTGGATACATATTCCGCCTCAATGGAGGAGCGGTCAGTTGGAAAAGCTGTAAACAGTCTACCACTGCCGACTCAACCACAGAAGCAGAATATATCGCAGCATCAGATGCAGCAAAGGAAAGTGTATGGATGAGAAATTTCGTCCAGGAATTGGATGTTGTTCCTAGCATTGCTGAACCTGTAGTCGTCTTTTGTGACAACAACGGGGCAATAGCTCAAGCAAAGGAGCCGAGATCACACCATCAATCCAAACACGTACAGAGGAAATACCACGTGATCAGAGAGATCATGGGTAGAGGTGACATGCACATGGAGTATGTCAAATCGGAAGACAACATAGCTGACCCACTAACTAAGCCACTTTCGCAAAAGGTGTTCGAGGGACATCTAGATAAGATGGGTCTAAGAAACGTTTGTGAATGGCTTTAGGGCAAGTGGGAGATTGATAGGATAGTGCCCTGCAAGCCAGTTCAATTAGCTTGTAATAGATCTATCTTGTATATAACAATCTTTGATTTTATAATAATACGCATGTTTATTTATATATGTATAAGGATAAACAATGGCCAAACTTCATCTCTCGCGAATACATTTAAGCGATTGGTTGAAACCCTGAGATCACTCATGACTATGGGACTATACACTTCAGTACTGAGTGCACTTATCATGAAACAGTCTCAAAGGTCGTGATCTCGAAAATGTTCCAAGTCATAGATTCATATCGAGACGGGGTATCGAGTGAATCGTCAAGACTTGTACGATTATGCATGATTCACACGGAGTGAATTTGTTGTAGTTTCATGAACAAGGCATTTGAGGCCAGTGCATATGACTAGGTGATTCGATGGAGGATCGAATGCATCGAACGACCCGAACAGAGAAACCCATTGTGGAAGCGCATGACGCATATCGGTGATGGGATGTTTCTCAAAGGATTATAATAGTGTACGATTTAGTCCTATGACTTGAGGTGCTAGGGCGAATTCGGTGCATGAAAGTGCGTACTTAGATCTAGGTATAGGCCACTTAGCTTGGTCATAAAAATGCCTAGGTTGGGTGCGTATGGACATGTACGCGAGTGGTTAGTACCAAGATGGAATCTGTTGACTCATCGTAATGGATGAGAATATTTCCTATACGATTCTTAGATAATGTTTCCAATGAATCTACGGCCGTAGTCGGTGACGGATTTGGAAAGGGGTTTCCAAATTAGGCAGTCACACTGGAACGTTATCCTGAATTAGAAAGTATAGTTATCGAGACAAATTTAGAGGTGCCGATCAATTCACACACCCTAAGTCTTGATCGGGAAATTGGTCGACAGAAGGACCGTATGTACATGGTAATTATATGAGGTGAGGTTCACTAAATATCAATTCACCTGATGTTGGGCTTCATGGGCTTGTGGCTAGACATCGACCATGAAGTGTGGGTACTCCTGAGTTAGTAGAGGAACTGATTCTAGGAGTGGTCAATTAAAGGTAGTTTAATTGATCGGAGCAATTTATTGTTCATAAATTAAATCACGAGGTTTCGTGAGCCTGCTGCCAATTGATGGTGAACCCAGAGGGTCACACACAATACAATTGGACGGTGACTGTTCTGTAGGAATATAAAAGGAATTAATTGATTTAAAAGTAATTAAATCAATTAAGTGAATTAAAGTGTTAATTCAAGTGGGAGATAATAATTAATTTAATTGATTTAAATGACAATTGATTAATTAAACTAAATATTAATTAAGTAATTAATTAATATGGGCTGAATATTTAATTAGTAATTAATTAAATTAAGGTGGGCTTGCAAGAGATAGACTCCTAAGCCCATTAGGAATCTTGTAACCCTAGGACTTGAGGAGTGCTTATAAATAGAGTTCTGACAGAACTCAGAGAACTAACACCTAAGCAAAAACCTTAGTCTTCTCTTGCCCTAGGAAATCCGCCCCACCCTGCGCCGCCCAAGCCCTAGCGCCGCCGCCGTGTGCTGCCGTAACACCGCCGCACCGCCGCCGTGAAAGCCCTAGTGCCGCCGCCGCATATCTTCTCCCTTATTCCTTTTGTGCAGAATTTTGATCTGTCAAATAGATCTGCACAATCCTTCATCAACAAGCCTCTTAGATCTAGTTCTGAGCCTAAGACTAAGAGGTGTCATCATAATCCAGTTGGTGTGGACTTTTCTCTGGAGGTGAGACGCTTGGATCACTCCAGTGAACCAGAACCTTAATCAGAGTTCAGAATCAGAGTTGGAGGTTTCCACCACCTTGCCTGTGGTGAGGTAAAAAATCGAAAACCCCCTTTGTTAGATTATTTCTGTGCTTTGTTTTATGTCTTTCGTATATATAACTTGGAGATTTTATTATGGGATCTGTGGGTGTGCCTTGAAAAATTTTAATTTCCGCACTCTGTTGTATTGACAATCAAGGCATATTCCAACAGGGTTGACATAGTTCAAACTGGGATATCAATTTGTTAATGTATGTTGAAAGTTCATCTTCATCTTCAGAATCATAAGCTACCACAAGAAACAATTAATATTTTAAGAATTATGTAAAAATTGAAAATAAAATAAAATTCACATGTTAATTTAAATGATATTCAACCGAATCACGGACATATAGAATGACTTTTGTATTCTTTAGCAAAAATAAGCTGCGAAATTTACCAATTATTCTGCCTCCATGACTAAATGTCGACCCAGAGGCAACATTAGTGATGTGAAAGATCAAAATGTCATGACTCACGAGCCATACATGATAGCTAGGAATATAATTTGACATTTTGCTTCCAAGTTCCAATAACCCAAAACATCCAAATTTGGAAAATATTTTCTATCAACTAGAGGCTCACTTTAGTATATGTCCAACTAACATTGACTTCAATTAATGTCACGCTTGTCACGTTGAATCTGCATATCACCAAACTCCTAAACAAATCGACATACGTTAATAATATAAGTTGATAATTCAAAAAATGATAAATTAGGTAACAAGATAATATATGAGGTTATTCACTTACCTTCATAAAATCATCACATTTCAACATCACTCGAACAGAATTTGAAAAATGTCTTGGTGTCGAAGGAGATGCTAACAAGTAATCCTCAAACAAAATGTACATACTCACTTTTAAATCCACGATCTTGTTAAATATATTGTAGAATAAAGTTTTCTATAGGCATATTCGACAAATTGTAGTTATAACGAGGGTCAAGAACTACTAGGAAGGACAAAACACTGATATAAAAGTCCCAATAGTACTTGTCAAAACTTTGATTTCATGCCTTGCGACATAGCACTAATGGCAGAATCTTCACTTCTCATTTCATCTTGTATTAACGTTTGTAGTTTGCACACATTTGAGAAATAAGATTTGCAGTAGGGTAATGACTTCCATAAAAATACTCTGTCATTTCAAAAAATGGTCGCAAAAACTTAGCAATATTCTCCACCCTTACCCATTCATCATATAAA
This sequence comes from Penstemon barbatus, assembly GCA_003313485.2. Lineage (NCBI taxonomy): Eukaryota > Viridiplantae > Streptophyta > Magnoliopsida > Lamiales > Plantaginaceae > Penstemon > Penstemon barbatus. Next base: position 53,140,730 of record CM064881.1, on the reverse strand, counting down.
TGACACCACTTGTAATTGATTGATGTCAACAATCTCCAATTGCTAAAAAGCAAGTTTATACAAAATGGCACTATCAAGCATCGAGTAAGTGGAATTCCACCTAACTGATCTATCTTGTACTAACTTTTTGCTCGTTTTGAGATCTAATTGCTTGACACACTCGATAATTTTTAAAATTATAACTTCTGAGTCATTCACATACCTCACACTCTCCTGAATTTTTCCAATTGACTTATCTATCGTTTTCAAATAATTATGCACGATCAAATTCAGGATATGGGCACCACATCATACATGAATGAACTTATCATCACAAACCAAAGAATTCTTTAATCGAAGATGATTTTTTAAAAGATCAACTACATCGTTATTGTATGGAAGCATTGTCTAATGTAAGAGAAAAATATTTTTCTTTCAATTCCCCATTCTTGTAAGAAACTGATTAGTTTCTCACCAATATTTGGCCATCATGCAGAGGGGGAACTTGTCGAAACATTAGCACTCTACATAGTGTGCATTTAACGTCATATAACCATTCGATGCAAGGGGGGACCACAAGTCTGAAGTCAAACATATTCTACTACGGACATTTTTCAATTTTTTGCTTCTCTATCTCGTAAATTTTAATATCTGATTTTCCAGTACTACGCGATACATGTTGAACCTTAGGATTCAAATAAACTTAAATGCATCTTATAAAGTAAACCAGGACTGTGCTTGTGTTAATTTCGCATTACAATTTAAATAAAACTCTTCAATTATATACAGTATATAACTACTTCTAGTTATTACGATACAATACAAGATATTCAAGTTCTAAATTAGTTTTTCTTTATAAATTTCATCCATAAAATAAATAAAATATTTCTTCAGTTCGTCTTGTTCTTCTAATTCTGCATGCAATATGGTGGGTTCAAATTCTCAAAATCCCAAAATTGAAAAAGACCTTGTTAAAGTTTTCACTCTCAAATCGAAATTTGAAAATGTTGTTCAAGCTTTTAAAAGATTATGTTTCGGAAAAGATGACACCTCTTCCCAGGTATATAGATTTTGTATACTTTTTTTTTTTTTAATAAACTTAAATGCATAACTGTGTCTAATAATCTTAATCATGAGATGGCTCTGAGGTCTGATGATTGTAAAATTATAGTGGTGACAAAAGTTTGAATGGCAGTGGTGGCAAAGGCCGGGGCGACAGTGGCGGTGGTCTTTGAATAGTTGGGGCGACTATGGATTTGAAGGACAAGATTTTCATATGTATTGAATGTCTGAGGAATCAGACAAGCAATGCACCTCAATGCATTTGGAGGTTCCATCCCAAATGAAGAAAAAATTAGGAGGAAAAAAAGGCGAGAACCGAGAAGATGAAGCCACGGATCCAATATAAATACTAGGATAATTTTTTTTTTGGTAAGTGGATCCATACTCGATCCATCACTTTTATGCGTGGGTCCACCATGGATCTTGATTTTATTGCATTTCAATCAAATCTGTTGGATGAAGATGAAGATGAAGTGCAAAGAAGTCAGAAATTAAGGGAAGGTTTTGATGATTTCCAAAACATCAAAATCAGCTAAGTATGGAAAGCTTAGTTCCCTTAGAAGAATTTTGAACAAGTAAAAGAAGACATCAGAAGAGTTCAAAGTTCGAAGCTCAGAAGACTAGTGATCTCTTGCTGAATCAGCGAACAGAAGGGTAGGTCATCAGCCGAGTCAAATCAGATGAGTTCAGTATTTGATCAGCAGAGTATCTATCAGCAGAGTCGTTTTGATCAGCAGAGTAGAAGAGATCAAGAGATTAGTCCAACGGTAATAAATGCACCTGGCGTAATAAATGCTGAAAGAGAAGGATAGTAATGGCAAATGATTGAAGATATCCTCGGATCAGCAGAGTGCATTAAATGCAGCATTAAATGCGATGGACAGAAAGGTACTGTACACTGTACTATTGCTGCAGGGAGCCGTTTCAAAAAGAGCTGAAGATTGGATTTGAAGATGTGATTTCCTTCAACGGTCATAAATTCAAATCCAAGTATAAATAGAGCAAAGTTCGAAGAGAGACTAACACAACAACAATCAGAGATCGAAATTTTGAAGCAGAATTTCTCTAAGTCTCAAAAGCTCGAACAGCTCACTCGTCTGGTGGAAGTCATCTGTTGACAGAAACCCAGTTGAAGAAAATAGAAAAATACGATCTGAGTGATCTTGTATTTAGCTGAGTGTTGTGCGGAGTTGTGATCCATCTTTGTGAGTGATCAAACTTCAGAGAGTAGAATTTCTAAGTGATTTTCTATTGTGAGCTTACAGCCTTCTCATTAGTTGTTTAGGTGTAAGTGGAGAAATATTGTAATCTAAGTGATTATAGTATAACCCAGAATCTGTGTGATCTGGAAGAGTGGACTAAAGGATTTTTATCCATATAACCACTATAAAAATTCTTTGTATTATTTTGCATTTAAAGCTTTCTTGCATATTTTAAAGTTTGCATATTTTGAACACTTTGAATTATTTGAAAAGATTATAAAACAAAAGGAGTTTGTAAAAACTGGGGATAAAATCTTTCAAGAACTAAGTCTACTTGTGAAAAACACTTTGAAATAATCCGCTGCAAGTATACTCTTTGAAAAACTGTTTTGCTGAAAAACAGCTAAGTTATCGTAAGAAGAGTGGTCAGTCGTCTGCTCAAGATTTGTTCACGATCAGACTAGTCTGCTTACTGTTCTTCATCAGCTTAGTCTGCTGACAGAAGACTGAAAAGTTTTTAAGTTCAAAAATTTTCAGAGGTCTATTCACCCCCCCCCCCCTCTAGACCTCATCTGACCACTTGGGACCAACAAGTGGTATCAGAGCAGGTGGTTCATTTGAATCAGCTGCCTGATCAACGAGCTTGATCCGAGTGTTTTTCAAAGGTTTTAAAACTTTTTCAAAAGAGCATTTTTTTTGAAAATCAAAACTTTTTGAAAATGGAATGCATAAACCATGTTCCCCACATTGCTGGCATGTCCTTCGAAGACTGGAAAATCAGGATGGAGATTTTCCTCGCTGCCTACAATGACAACATGTTCACTTGCATTACAAAAGGTCCATTCAAGTTCACCAAGACGATAAAAATCAATGAAGTTGATACCGTGGTGGAAAAAGACTTGAGCGAAATGACAGCTGAAGAAATCAAGCTGTTCAACCTGGACAAGATTGGAAGATTCATCATGACTAAAGCCCTGGACAATGATCGGTTTGACAAGATCAAACATTGCAAATCTGCAAAGGAGATGTGGGACAAAGTCAGAGATATGAGCGAAGGCAATGATGCTATCAAGGAGCATCAGCTGAGTGTTGCTCTAGAAAAGCTGGATAACTTCAAGATGAAGTCCTCTGAAACCATTGATCAGATGGACACAAGGTTTACAAGAATATTAAATGAAGTTCTGAAGCTTGGAAAAACCTTCACAGACAAGGAGATAACCATCAGAGTACTGAAGGCCTTACCTCCTAAGTTCAACATGAAGGTGACAGCAATGGAAGAATCAAGGGATCTGGGGAAGATCTCTCTGACAGAGCTGTTTTCTGTACTCAAGGCTTATGAGTATAAACTGCCTAGGATGGGTATTGAAGAAACCTCAACTTCAGGACCCACAGCTGCACTGGTTGCTGCTGAAAATCAAAGAAGACCAGCCCAAAGAATTGCGGAAGTGGACTCATCTGATGAAGCCACTCTACTCAACAAAAAGGAGTACACTGCTGGAGACGTTGCACTGTTGATGAACAATTTCAAGAAGTTCTACAAAAGAAAAATGAAGAACAAATACAACAATGCTTCCACTTCTAAACCTAACTTTTCTTCTCAAGATAAAGATGATTATAAATCAAAACTAATGTGTTACAACTGCAGGAAATCGGGACACTTCATTAAAGACTGCCCATATCCAAAAGCAGAAAAGTACACTGAAGAGGAGAAGAAAGTGAGAAAAGAAAGAAAGTATCAGAGAGGGAAAGCAATGATGGCTGAAGCAGAAAAGCTTGCTGCTGTCCACTCATCTGATTCAGATTCAGACTCGTCTGATGAAGAATCTTCTGATGAAGAAAAACCTGCTCTCCTGTGCCTGATGGCAAAGGACTCTGATGACTCTGAGGATGAGGTAACTCCTCAAAATAATGAACTGTTTGATTCTCTAGAGCAAATGATGTTAAATAATACTACTATTGCTGGAGAATTTGTAAAGCTTAAGGAAGAGATGATTCTGCTAAAAGAGCAAAACAATTCACTGAAACTTTTAGCTGAAAAGCCAAAAGAATCAGCTGAATATAAACAGCTTGAGCAAGAGCATGAATCTCTGAAAGCTGAATGTGAAGTTTATAAAGGAAAAATCATGGAACTTGAAAAGATCATCGAGTCTCATGAGAAATCATCTGTTGCATCCACGCATACATCTAGTAAACAGAAGATGCCTTTAGAACAGGATAAGCAAGAGTTGAAACATACTGAAAAATTCATATCAGCTGACAATAGTAAGGTCATTCTATATGTTCAAACTGCTAGACCTACTTCACCTGAGAAAGAATTAAAGGAGAAGAAATCTCCTAAGGCTAAAAAGAGCAAAGAGCCTAGTGTAGGAAATAAGACTAGTAAGACCAAACAGCAGAGTCCCAAGAAGTCTGCTGATAAAGCTAAAGTCAATCAGACTAGTGGTAAAGCTAAGTCTAAACAAGTTGAGCAAGCACCTAGTAAGCCAAAGAAGCATAAGAACAAGAAAAATCAAAATGCTTGGTATGGAAATGAGTCATATTATGTGCAACCTGCTGCATATCATCCTATGTATCATGCACCTCAATTTCCTAGTTACTATGCACCTTACCCTGCTCATCCAATGCATGCATATCCTGCATATCATGCACCTTACCCTGCTTATGAACATTATTCATATCATACTGATCATCAACATGACTTATCTGATAATTATGATAAAAATGAAACTGTTCATGCTCCTGTCAAAACTCAGAAACCTAAGAAGCCTAAGACTTCAACATCTTGGGTTGTCAAAGGTGGAACTAATCCTTCAGGACCCTCTCAATAAGGGTACCTAAAACAATTTTATTTTTGTTTTGTAGGTTAGGATTAGGAGTAGGAGTAAAGTAGAGAAAATTTGGTACTTGGACAGTGGATGTTCAAGACACATGTGTGGAAACATACATGAGCTGACTGATGCAGTTGCTGTGGATGGTCCAAGTGTTACATTTGGAGACAGCAAAGAAGGCAAGATTAAAGCTAAAGGAAGAGTAATCAGAGGAAACATAGAGATATCTGACGTCTCATATGTCAAAGGCCTCAAATATAATCTGCTAAGCATAAGTCAATTTTGTGACAAGGGATATTCAGTCATCTTCTCAACAGATAAGTGTTTTGTCGAACAGATTGGTACAAAGAAGGTAATTTTATCTGGAAGACGACAAGGGAATGTCTACATAGTCGACTGGAATTCTGCTGACAAGAATTCAAGTGTTTGTTTGGTTGCATCTGCACCAAGTGAAGTTAGTTGGCTGTGGCACAAGAGAATGAATCACTTAAACTTCAAGACCATAAACAGATTAATCAAGAATGATTTGGTAGAAGGGATTCCAAAAGCAGTCATGAGCAAAGACAAGCTCTGTGACGCCTGTCAGAAGGGTAAACAAATCAAGTCATCTTTCAAAAGCAAGAAGCACCAATCTTCTGAAAGAATTTTGGAGCTATTACATATGGACTTATTTGGCCCTATTGATCCAGTCAGCAATGGTGGAAAGAAATACTGCCTAGCTGTTGTGGATGATTTTTCAAGATATACTTGGGTGATTTTCATGAAGAAAAAGAGTGAAACCAAGGAACATCTTACTAATCTGATGGAACTGATCCAGAATGAGAAGACTATCAAAATATTGAAGATCAGATCAGATAGAGGGACAGAGTTCACAAACTCTACTGTTGAAGAGTACTGTAACATCAAAGGAATACATCATGAGTACTCTGCTGCCAGAACCCCTCAACAGAATGGTGTTGCTGAAAGGAGAAACAGAACACTAAAGGAAGCTGTCAGAACCATGATAGCTGAAGCTAAACTGCCTCAAAGATTTTGGGCAGAAGCAACAAATACAGCATGCTTCACCCAGAACAGATGTATGATCAACAAAAATCAGAACAAGACGCCATATGAAGTTTGGAACAACAGGAAACCAAACATTCATTACTTTAAGATTTTTGGTTGTAAATGTTTTGTATTGAATAATGGGAAAAATCACCTTACTGCATTTGCAGAAAAGGCTGATGAAGCTGTTTTTGTAGGATACTCATCTGTTAGTAAAGCTTATAGAGTTTTCAATAAAAGAACATTACTAATAGAAGAATCTATCCATGTAGTATTTGATGAGCCAAGTCAATCTTCTGAAAAGAATCAAAGTGTTAATCAAGATCTGTCTACTGATCTACAGAAGCTAGACATTGGAAGAAATGAAGAATATGTTCCCATCATACTACCTAATCTAAATTCAGCTGATAACTCAAGTGCTGTTCAAAATCACAGTGCTGATTGTCTAACAGACGAGTTGCAAACAGCTGACAGACCAGAGACTGTTCAACAGACGGCAAATGTTCAACAGACTACTACTGTATCTCCAACAGTAGTGTTGCAAGATCAAAACAGAGGACAACATTCAGACCTGCAACCTGATCTCAGATGGCTCAGAAACCATCCACCAGAGTTGGTGATTGGTGATCCATTAGATAGAGTGAAAACAAGAAGAGCTGCTGCACAAGATGCCATGTTTGTCACTTTTCTATCTCAAATAGAGCCTAAGCAAATTGAAGAAGCTCTCAGTGATTCCTTCTGGATAGAAGCTATGCAAGAAGAGTTGAATCAATTTGAAAGGAATGAAGTCTGGTACTTAGTTCCTAGACCAAGTCATCAAAGAGTAATTGGCACTAAGTGGGTATTCAGAAATAAGATGAATGAAGATGGTGTTGTTACCAGAAATAAAGCAAGACTAGTGGCCAAGGGTTATTGTCAAGAAGAAGGAATTGACTTTGATGAAACTTTTGCACCAGTAGCAAGACTTGAAGCAATCAGACTATTTCTAGCCTATGCTGCTTACAAGAACTTCACTGTCTACCAGATGGATGTGAAGTCTGCTTTTCTCAATGGAGAATTGCAAGAAGAAGTGTACGTTGAACAACCTCCTGGATTTGAAGTCTATCAAGAAGAGGACAAAGTATATCGTCTGAAGAAAGCCCTCTATGGACTGAAACAGGCTCCAAGAGCATGGTATGATACCCTATCTGATTTTCTTTTAATTAAAGGATTTCATAAAGGTAAGGTAGATAAAACCTTGTTCACAATTGAATGGGAGAATCATATATTAATTGTGCAAATATATGTGGACGATATTATTTTTGGTTCAACTAACCAACAGATGTGTGATAAGTTCTCCAAGCTGATGCAGAATAAGTTTGAAATGAGCATGATGGGTGAACTTAATTATTTTCTTGGTTTACAAGTCAAACAGTTGCCTGATGGAATCTTCATAAATCAAGCAAAATACACAAGAGATCTGTTCAAGAAGTTTGGTATGGAAACTAGCTCTACTGCTACTATTCCTATGTCTACAAGTCTTCGTTTGGATAAAGATGAAGATGGCAAATCAGTAGACATAACCAAATATAGAGGCATTATAGGGTCACTGTTGTATTTAACAGCAAGCAGACCTGACATAATGTACTCAGTTGGAGTCTGTGCAAGATTTCAATCAAACCCCAAGGAATCTCATCTCTTAGCTGCCAAGAGGATATTGAAATATGTTAAAGGCACTCAAGAATTGGGATTGTGGTATCCTAGAGAATCTGGATTTGAGCTTATTGGTTATTCAGATTCAGACCTTGCTGGCTGCAAGATTGACAGAAAGAGCACAACAGGTGCCTGTCAGTTCTTAGGTAGTCGTCTGATCTCATGGATGAGTAAGAAACAAACCTCAGTTTCTATATCTACTGCTGAAGCTGAATATATAGCTGCTGGAGCTTGTTGTGCACAGATACTTTGGTTGAAGCATCAACTAGAAGACTACAACATCAAGATCAGTGGAATTCCAATCTACTGTGATAATACAAGTGCAATCTCACTTACTCAGAATACTACAAGTCATTCAAGGACTAAACATATAGAGATCAAGCATCACTTCATCAGAGATCATGTGGAAAAAGGCAATGTTATGATAGAGTATGTTCATACTGACAATCAAATTGCTGATATCTTCACTAAACCTCTAAGTGAAGCAAGGTTCTCAACTCTAAGAGCTGAGTTAGGACTACTTAATTTGGATGCATAAGCTGAGGGGGAACTCATCAGAAGACTGGAGTTCAACAGCTTAGTTATCCGTTATTTATTCAAGAATTAACTTTCAACAGACTAGTTAGCTTATGGATTCTTAAAGACAGGGGGAACGTGTAAGACTAGCGGTACTTTTGCTCTAAAGATGAAATCTGTTAATGTCAGTTAGTGAAAGTTATATTATCTGAAGATCTGTTCTTAATTCTTGAAGACTGAAGATTATTTTATCTTGCTGGATTGACAAACAGCAGAGGAAGATTACTAGCTATTGGCATTCTCTAGTAATATCAGATAACAGATCACTCGTCTGTCAGATAAGTTAAACTCTACTCATCTGATATCTTATATAAGCATGGTCATAAAACGCATTCTTAAGAAACACGCTTTTATAAGTAACAGATTAGTGTCGATAGAGTTTCCCGCCCATCTGACATTAAAATAATAAAATTGAAATCCGCCTCTCCTATCCACACGATTTAAAACTGTCAGATTAGATCAACGGTTCAGATAAATCACGAAAACCAAATCAAAAGGAAACCTATAAAATCCGATCTGAAACAGTATAGTCGTCTTACGCACACAAAAATTCTCAAACTCTCTAACTCTCAAACCCTATTGCTTCGAAAGTTCACTGTTCTTTTGCAGAATCTACTCACTAATCTCTGAAAATGGACAAGATTATTGAGGGAAGGTACTTCAACTACAGCAAATTTCATTTTTCTGGCACTGATTTGATGCGTTCTTTACTGGAAAAGATCAAAGAAGCATCGTTGGTTCCTGTTTTGGAGGCTCACGAAGATAGAGTCTACCTGGAGGATGTTTACCATTTCTACATGACCAGAGAATTCAATGATGATGAGACTGTTATGACTGCTGAAATAGGCGGTAAGAAGATTGCTGTATCTGCTGCTGTTCTTAGTGAAGTTTATAAGCTTACGAACGAGGGAGGAGATGTGACCAGTTTAGGGTCAGTAAAAGAAGAGGAGTTCTGGGCTATTTGTGCTAAACCTGGAGAAGAGATGACTGGGTCTTTGATGAAGACTCAGCTGAAAGGAGAATATCAGAGGTTTGCTGATATTATTGCAAAGATAATAGATTGTGCTACCGGTTCACTGGATGGATTACCTAGGAAGAGGTACTGCACAATGATTTGCATTTATTATGGATTTAAGGTTAACTGGGCTGCTCACTTGTATGAGCTGTTAAGTGATAAAAGGCATTCTCATGCTATTTTACTGAGTAATCTGTTTGCCTCACTAAATTGCCCTATGGGTGGTGGGAAGCAAACTCATGGAAGTAAAGAGTTCAAACTTTACGAGCCAGTCAGACAAATAGTGGATAAGCCTAAGAGAAAAGCCCCTGCAAAATCCAAGAAGACCCCTTCTAAGAAGAGCAAGAAGGTGGGTCAGACAAGTCAATCTGCTGAGGCAACAGCACAGTCTGCTGTTGTGGCTGAATCAGCACAACCTGAATTTGAAGTCCCTGAAAAAGTGATAGATGACTTCACAGCTGAAGTTGAGAACATGGAGACTGGCACTTCATCTGAAAAGACAGATTCCGATGAAGAAGTTCCTATTACAAGGTTGAAGAGATTGAGGACTAGGAGTGAGGCAAGGGGACCTCCTGTTGCAAACCCTCCTGCCAAGAGAATTCCTAAGTCCAGAGCAAAGAGAAAGGTAAATTTCTCTGAAGAACCTGTTGCAATTGTAAGAGAAACAACTACAGAAGCAGAAAGGCCATTAACAATTAAAGAACCTGCTGTTGAAGCTGCTAAAGCTGCTGCTACTGAAGATAAAGTTATCTCTGAAATTGGAGTACAAACAGAAGACTCATCTGCTGCACTATCTGCTGAAGTTCAAAATGTACAGCAGACTAGTTCAACACTTGAAGGAGATGTACCTTTGTTGCATCCTACTCCAGTTGCTGCAACCCCTCTTCAAGCAGTTGAAAGTCCCAATCCAATCAGACAAAGGCCTGGGAAATTTTCAATTTATGTAACTGTTGCAGAAAAGATGAAGTTAGATGCTGCTGAAAAGCAAAGGATTGCTGCAGAGAAAGCAGAAGAGGATAGGCTGAAAAGCCTAGAATTAAAAAGGCTGGAGGAAGAAGCCAGCAAAATGACTCAAGAGCAGAGAGATGCTATTGAGGCAGCAGAGTTGGCTGCTGTTATTGAAGCAAGCATCAAGGATGCTCATGGACATCAGCATACTGGTGGGATAGCTATTGGTGAACCAAGGGATCCAAACAAACCAATCCCAGCTATGCCTGCACCTAAGATAAAAGAGAAGAAAAGAGAAGAAATTAGACTATCTCTTGAAATTGTTAGGGAAGACCCTGCAATGTTTGAAGAATTTCTCAAAAGACTGGATGCTGAAAGTGAGAGGATTAATCGTCTGACACTCTTCCATTCTGAAAAGATCAGATACAACAGATGGAGGGAATTCAGATTGACAAAGAGTCCTGCTGAAATGGCCAAATGGAAAGAATTCAAGGCTACAGAAGAATGGATACTTAAATGGCTTGAGACAAATTCACTCATTCAAGCACTTGATTCAGAGTTCTTTCTGGATAGATTAAGGATGAGGATATGTCACATAGTCAAAGAAGAAGCCAAGACGATCTTTGCATCTATCTCTGAGGATTTTGACAACTCAACAGACCTCAAAGAAAGATTTATCAAGTTGGCTATTGCTCAAGCAATGGAGCTCTGGGCAAAGAAAGCAAGGAAGTTAAGGGAACAACCAAGTGAACTGGTCCCACTTCCCAACATCAAGCATATTGTCTATGGACCTAATCTGAAACCTTATGAAGAGTTGCCTGAGGATCCAACATCTACTTTTATTCCTCTTGATAACTTTACTTGGATTTCTAACAGGTCTGCAGTGGACAATGAAGGATTGATGAGGACAGTTGAAACTGTCAAGAAGATTATATCACCTGCTAAGAAAGAAGGAGCAGAGTCCTCTGATCAACCTAAGCAAATTGAGGGTACTTCAGACCCATCTGATCAAGACAAAATGCAGGATGATAAGTCTGATGCTGCTGAGGAATCAAAGAAGGAAGAAGAAATTCCAGCAGATCAGTTAAAAGAGAAAGAAGTTGCTGATGAAGGAGATGATCAAGCTAAGGAGAAGGAAAGCACTCCAAGCCATGATGATAAACCAGCAGATCAATCTCTAGCTTTAACAACTCAACCATCAGAGCAACTCATGAAAGATTCACCTGCTGCTACTTCAGATATGCCTTCAACCTCTCATGGTGTTCAGACAAATTTGTTGGACTCCATCCAGCAAATGATCACCAATTCTCTGAAGGATATGAAGAAAGAATTAGCTGCAGAAGTGATAGCTGCTGTTAAACAACCAGTTCAGAAAGCTGCTGCTGTCCCAACAGATCTGATAGAAGACACTGCTTACAATGTTAAATCTATCTGTCAGGATATGGATATTCTTAGAAGAAGGACTCAGAGCACTACTGAAGGTTGGAAGCAGATTGAACAAACTGTTGAATTGGCTCTCCAAGCAGAAGATGAAGTCATGGGAAACATGATGAAAGACTTCACTGCTTCCTCAAATTGGATTTTGGGATCTCAAATTCAATTGGGTGATCAAGGAGAAGACTTGTTCAAAGAAGTCAAGAATGTTAAAGCCAATCAACTTAAACAACAGGCTCAGATGAATGCTATGGAAGAGAACATCAAGCTTCTCTGTGATTCACTTCTAATTACTCCAATCTTACCAAACTATCAAATCGACCCTGCTGATGATGACAAAAAGGGGGAAGAGAGGATATTTGGGCAGAAAAGAGTTGGACCTTCTGTTGAATTGGAAGCTGAAGATGATGCTGAAGGAACAGAAGTCTTAGAAGAGTCTGCTGATGAAAATGATAGGAATGAAGCAGCAAATGAAGGCACAAGCAGATCAGCAGAAGAAAAGATCACAGAAAAAGAAGAAGATGATAAGGAGACAGCTGAAGAATATGAAGAAACTGAAGCTGAAGCAAAAGCTAAATCAGATAAGGAGATAGCTGCTGCTAAGGATTCAGCTGAAGAACAGCTTGATCCTGACTCTAAAAAGAAGAAGCTAGAGCTGTTGAAGCAGAAGTTGGAAATTGAAACTTCCAAACCTGCTGATGAATCAGAAAAAGAAGACAAGGAAGCTGAAGAAGAAAAGAAAGAAGAAGACTAGTTTAGACTAGATTTCTTTACTTAAAAACCTTGTAATCTTTTACTTTGCATCTTTTACTCTTCAAAACTTGTAAAATGTAATCAATTCTATATCTATAAAATTGCAAGTTTGACTCCAACAGATTATTTCTATCTCAGAAATTTTTGAGGATCAAAACTTTAGTTTAGGTACAGGTACTTAGCTGAGGTTTTGTCATCATCAAAAAGGGGGAAATTGTTGGATGAAGATGAAGATGAAGTGCAAAGAAGTCAGAAATTAAGGGAAGGTTTTGATGATTTCCAAAACATCAAAATCAGCTAAGTATGGAAAGCTTAGTTCCCTTAGAAGAATTTTGAACAAGTAAAAGAAGACATCAGAAGAGTTCAAAGTTCGAAGCTCAGAAGACTAGTGATCTCTTGCTGAATCAGCGAACAGAAGGGTAGGTCATCAGCCGAGTCAAATCAGATGAGTTCAGTATTTGATCAGCAGAGTATCTATCAGCAGAGTCGTTTTGATCAGCAGAGTAGAAGAGATCAAGAGATTAGTCCAACGGTAATAAATGCACCTGGCGTAATAAATGCTGAAAGAGAAGGATAGTAATGGCAAATGATTGAAGATATCCTCGGATCAGCAGAGTGCATTAAATGCGATGGACAGAAAGGTACTGTACACTGTACTATTGCTGCAGGGAGCCGTTTCAAAAAGAGCTGAAGATTGGATTTGAAGATGTGATTTCCTTCAACGGTCATAAATTCAAATCCAAGTATAAATAGAGCAAAGTTCGAAGAGAGACTAACACAACAACAATCAGAGATCGAAATTTTGAAGCAGAATTTCTCTAAGTCTCAAAAGCTCGAACAGCTCACTCGTCTGGT